>CM023483.1:131960061-132140060 GCA_013339685.2 Hyalomma asiaticum | reverse complement strand
TGTAGTATATGGTTCAGCCAGACAATTGTACCTCAGAAAAATATATACAGTGCATAACCTTGGGCTACGCTTGGCAACCGGCGCGTACAGAACATCCCCTGTTCTCAGTCTGTACGCTGAAACAAATGAGCCATCCCTGGAGCAAAGAAGAACACAACTCATGGTGACCTACGTGCTCAGAGTTCGATCATTACCAGGACATATATGCAACGATATCGTTAATCACTGCAGCACTAGAATACACTATGAAAATAAGCCGCAAGCCATTAAACCCCTAATACTTCGGTACGAAGAAAAGTGTCGCGAGTACAGTATCCCACAAGAAGCACTGAATGTAGCCGAAAAGCCATCTAGATTACCTCCTTGGTGCGACTTCGCGCAGTTTCTGGTCTTTTCTTTGACTCACCTCAAAAAACAAGACACCCCGCACGAGCACATAAGACAAGAGTTTTACTCACTACAAGAAACATTAATTCGACGTCAGTAGATGCTTTTGGGGCGTAGAGAGCAATGCAGCGGCACCTCCGGGCGCTGCACCGTCTAGTTTTCCTGTTGAGAGGGTGCGAGGGAACTTGGAGAATATGAGCGGCGGGGCTGAGGCGAGCGAGACTGACGGCGCTGGGGCGAAGGTGATCGTGAGTATGGGCGGTTGGATGCAGAAGGTTGGGCGGCAGTGTAATCGGCGCGAGCTGCATAGGAACGGTAATCGCTGTTTGGTCGAGAGTACCCAGGATACATGTTCGGTTCAGGTGAGTTCCAGCGACTTCGGCAATACCGGGATATATGCCCAATCCCACGACAGACGAAGCATATCGGCTTGTCGTCAGCAGTGCGCCACTCCGGTGAATTGCGAAAACGTGGCTGATAATAAGGCCGTGAACGAAGCGGCGTACACCCGCGACATGCGCTGGTGTCAGGGTGATGCGTGGAGCAGACCGAGTGAATTCCCATGTTGGCGAACTCCTGGCGGACAACCGCTTGGATCATAGAGATCGGGACTGACGGTGTGGATGAGGGGCTGCGCTCGAAGGTCGCCGGAGAAGCGGCCTCAATTTCTCGCCGCACAATCCGAGTCACGTTGCAAGCTGTGTCGTTCGAACTAGGAACATCGGCACAGGATGACGTCGCGGCGGTGCTGGGCAAGCGGGCAAATTGTTGAGGGATTCGCCGGCTTTTTGCGAGTTCCAGGCGCCGGAATTCCTTGATCGCTGCATCAACCGTCGACACGTTGTTAAACACAAGCAGGTTGAAGGCGTCATCTGCAATTCCCTTGAGAATATGGGCAACCTTCTCTTGTTCCGTCATGTGCGCGTCAGCTTTCTGGCAGAGGGCCAAAACGTCCTGAATGTACATCACGTAAGGCTCGCTTGACGTCTGTACACGGGTGGATAACGCCTGTTTCGCGGCAAGTTGGTCACCGTGAGAGTTGCCCAACAGCTCCCGAATCTTGTCCTTGAACGCATCCCAACTAGTAAGCTCCACGTCGTGCGTTTCGAACCAGACACGAGGGGTGCCGCCGAGGTAAAATATAACGTTCGCGAGCATGATGGTAGGGTCCCACCGGTTCGTTGGGCTGATACGCTCATAGAGGTTGAGCCACTTCTCGAGATCTTCCCCATTGGTGTCAGAGAAAATGCCAGGGTCACGAGGAGTGGCGACAGTGATGTAGGTCGTATTGGCAGCGGGTGTTCGGGTGGGCGCTGCATCCCCTGTGGACGAGGTATCTTCTGGAGCCATGAAGGTAGGCTTGAGAAAGCGTCCACTGCGAAGCTCCGTATCGAGAAGGCTACCCCGCACCTCCACCAAAGATGTTATGAGGAAAGACGCAAGAGGCGAAGCTATGTACAGATGTATTTACAAAGAAACGCTGAGGCGCTTGGCCATAAACAAGCAGCCCGAGCAAGCCTCGCTAAAACGTCTTCCTCGTCGTTTTTCTCTATTAGCCTCTTGACGGTCGGTGGCACGGGTCCGTAGCAATATCAAGAAGATAGCCTCCAGACATCATGTACGTGTACAGTATTTTCTGCCCCGTGCAAGTTGTCGAAACTGTGCAGCATATGACAAATCGAGAAAGGTTGCCTGAGTGCCCTACCAACCACCAAAATGGATTCACCGATTGCGCTGAGGGGGCCGTTTATGACAAGCCGCTGAATCGTGGTCATCAATACATAGGGCAAACAGGCAGGTGTTACAATGAAAGAGCCAAGGAACATATCTGGAAAGTGCGCAATAATGATAGTGGCTTCTTAAATGAGCATTGCAAGCGTTGTGGTTGCACACCCAAATTCAAGGAAGCCAAACTCCTAAGTAAATCAAAGGACAAGACGGCAAGAGGACTTGCTGAAGCGTACCGCATTAAGAAACAGGAGATAAACGTGTGAGCAAGCCTTTACTTTTAATTACTGACGCCGAAGTTGAATTTTATATGGTTTTGGGTAGGTTTAAAGTTTCACCCTGACGCGTTGTGACGTCGTTTTGTGATCATTCCGTCAATATCTTTCTTTGATTTTAACGAAAGGGAAGGGGTCAGGGGATCGTTCTTTATTTGTTAGAAAAAACTTAATGAGCAAGCAGACAATGAAGCCTAGGAAAGCATAGGGGAAGTTACTTGTGGTATTGTAATCGTGGAGAAAGTAGAAAAGAATAAAGTGGACGGAAAGACAAACCTGCCTTCGGTGTGAACCGAACCCACGACCTTCGGATGTCGCGTCCGATGCTCTACCAACTGAGCTACGAAGGCGGTCGTCCCTCCGTCCACTTTATTGTGTATTTATGGATGTATTATCCTGGGAGTGCTAGGCAGCGCCACTCGTGGCCAAGGCGGCGTGTGTGGAACCCACTTTCTTGCCAGGAGGCGTCACGTAGAACATGAAATTAGATGAGATGGCTGCTGTCCAATAAGCCCTCGCATGCTACCTAAGGCACCAAGTCTGCCGCAACGAGGCCCAAGCTATGAAATAACGAAAGGGAAGGGGTGAAGGGCTCGCTCTTTATTTGTTAGAAACAACTTAATTAGCAAACAGACAATGAAGCCTAGGAAAGCATAGGGGAAGTTACTTGTGGTATTGTAATTGTGGAGGAAGTAGAAAGGAATTAAAGTGGAAGAAAAGACAAACCTACCTTCAGTGGGAACCGAACCCACGACCTTCGGAGATGGTTTCTTTGATTTTGCAATTCGACGCTGAGTTATTGCTCTAGTTTCTTTAATTGCTTCATCCCCTCGCGCTTTCCATGGTCATTGTTTGTTATCAGTTTCATCCTCGACGTGTGTTTTTACTTCTAGAATTTTGCTGTGGTTTTGCTTCTCTCCCTGTTCGATTTTGTACCGACTGTTCGCCCAGAGTTGATCCATCATGTCATATTTGAGTGTGTGCCTTGAGGGAGTGCACATGCGCAGGTTTTATCTTGACTGTATGCTTTACATCTCTTTGTTCTTTGTTGTGCGTTTTGTAGGACTGCTTAGTTTGTTGGTGGCCAGATTTTGCTTAAGAAAGGTTTGGTGAAATCCAAAGAAATCTAATTGTAAGTCGGCCCTCGTGTGTGTGATTTATGTGTCTCCTGTCTTCGTCTTCGTCGCGCTGCAATTTTAAGAGCCCCACCTAGCTTTATCTCGGTAGGGCTAAGCTTCCGGGAGCTCTTGGGCGGCATCCCAAGCAACAGGAAACAACACTCAGACATTAAAGTGCTTACAGTGTTTACATTTTCATTGCCAGTCATGTCCTTCACCGATGTCCAGTGCCGCGACACCCAGGCAGGGTTCGCTCTGGTGACGTATTTGCATGCACAAACGGCCTTGCCACCGTGTTATTGGGCGATTCTCAAACTAAATACCTTTACCAGTATTTTGAACCGCTCGTAGACGGGACACCGGCGTTCGTCTCTCAAAGCGGTGCCATGATCAACGACGTCTATTCATTGCTCGACTTTGTCCCCCAATCTGCTGAAACCATATACTTCATGTAGGCACGAATGATTTGACATCGTGCTCAGGGCGCATTGCTTTTGAAAGGTACAAGGATTTGCTCGGTTTGATCGCCAGCACTCGTCCGGACATCAGGCGGATATATGCAAGCCTGATATTGCCGAGATCGAATAATCGTCGTCGAGGCAGTTGCAACCGGCCTTTGGTGCATCACTGCAACAAAGAAGCAGGACACCTCAACCACCTACTTCGTAGCTTTTGCCAAAGATCAAGATTGGTGTTTTATTTGGAACACCGGTTTGAATGGCTTCTTTCGAACCGTGTTCTAGCCGCCGACGGATTTCACCCAAGTTTTGAGGGTGTATCTGTGCTAGCATGCCATATTAGACAACTGTGCTTCCGCAAGCCCAAAGACATGGCGTCGTCTATGTGGACTGGCTACTCTCCAGGTGTGCTGCCATGTAGGACACCCGCTGCAACTGGCCCTACCCGTAGAGCACCTTCTACGGTGCTACATCCCCGACGGATGGTCGCCACTGCAGCGAAGCCCAGCAGCCTTAGTAGCTGGAAGCCACCATTAGACCGAAATACATCGACTGACCACCTGCCACAACCTGCTGTGCCGTGCGAACCAGCTCCCACATCGACCAACAGAAAGACGACGACGCCTCAACCGAGGTACAACCTGCGACGACACCGCAGTGCTCCTATACCTTCGGTGGGAAACGAACCCACGACCTTCAGATAACGCGTCCGATGCTCTACCGCTAAGCTACGAGTCCAGTCGCCGCCGTTTATTTTATTGGGTATAGTATATGCACATACAATCTAACATTCCCAGGATTGTATGTACATATATCTATGAACATATATACGAAGGTCAGTGAGCTCTGCCGAGGCTTGCACGCTCGCGCTAAGTGCCCAGCGAAGCAAAGTAAGAGTAGAAAGAAGTCAGGGTAGAAGAGGTGGCCTGCCCCAAAGCCGCCGTGGCTATAGCATGGCAGCGGCAGTCAGTTGGAACGACAGCAGCTGCCACGCGGTTGTTGACGTGAGAGGTCTGCATGAGGCGGTGTAGGGACCGTTGACACGAAACTGAAACTCCTCACATAAGCCAGGAGTGCCAGCTAGTATCTAGGGCAGCACTTCATCGCCACGGCTGAAGACCACGACGCGGCGACGTGCGTCATAGTCATCCTTAAGTTCACGTTGCATAGCTTCAGTGTTCATGCGTGCCAGCTGGCCACCACGCGGGAGACGAGGCGCGTAGTAATCACAATATTCATGCCATTCCGAGGCACCACGATACACTTTGGAGGGCTCTTGGAGTCAGTGCTTTTGTTGAGACTAATAATTCGAAAATGTCTAATATTCATGTCAGGTACTCCTATAAGCGAAAGAGCGAAGGTACGTCTGCTACGCATAAAGAACAATTCAATCATCCATCTGGCTCAGGAATGCATTGCATGCGTTTATGAACCTCGGTTTAGTGAGATCAATATTATCCGTACAAGCGGGAACAGGAATGCATGGTTATTACTCGAGGATTCTGGAGTAAACAATAAAAGGCAGCTGTATGCGTTAGTGACGCATCTGTTGGTCTGTACAAACAAGAAAAGCAATATCCTCACTTGAACGCGGCATTTATGATTAGTTAATTTTTACCTATTTGTACTGCGTGCATTGCTTTATTCCTATCTATTCACTGGCTTTTCCCACTCGCTGCTGCAGCTGGACAAAAAGCTTCAGTATGCATTTTCCCTCCTTACGCTTTCGCATGGTTGCGTATTTGTGATCCCTGTCAGGTCGAATAAAAAAAAAAACTCTCACATGACCGGTTTTTGCATAACACCACGATACGAACATTTAAACACTATGTATCAAGGACGCAAGACTTCCGGAAATAGAAACATCACTCTAGTGCCAGCGCCTTTCAAAATATTAATGCTTAACGACAGCACATCCTTTAAAAGCGGTGCTGTTGCGGCTATTCGTAAATCGTACGTCGCAACGCGCACCGCAGGAAAACTGGTGTGCCGAGCAACTGCTATCATAGCATAGGCATGCACAGTATAGCAAAGAAAGGAGGTGGGAAAGGGAAGTGGTGAAAATTAGGAAGGAAAGTAGGATGACAGAGGCTAAAGAAACCGGCGCGCCCCAGACAGCACGCACGTGCCAAACACGTCTCAGCACAGTGAGATAGCACAGTATAATTTAGCAACCTAGTAGGAAAGGACGAGGAACAGGGAAAGGACGATGGAAGAGGGTAAATAAACGGGCATGCGCCATAGAAAGCGGGCGTATACCAAGCACCTAGAATCTGAGCTCAATCACATTACTTCAAGGGTTGGGAAAGCAAAGTGAAACTGATTGAAAAGGGCATGGGAGAGAGAGAGACATCAATCTACCTTCGCAAAATGGTGACATTTGCTTGCCAAGACAAGTTGCGAACATTTCTTAGCAGGAGACATTCCGAACAATCTCGCAATAGCCTGCCTCGCAACAGCCAATGCATAGCCAAGAAAATATCGAAAATGCTCAGTTGTGCTTGGGCCGGTTGAGGAAAATATGGCAATACCTTGCAATAGCAAATCAATAGCAAACTAACCTTCCTGAAAGCCGCCCAGCTCCGCTGTAACCTAGCCCTGCGCCGCTTAGCGCAAACTGCTCCATTCCTTCCTTTTATTTTTGCCTGGGATGTGTCTTATGAAGAAAAGACAAACTTGAAATTTGCGGATTAGGCACTGTCATTGCGTAGGAGCGAAAGGAATTACGAAGGACTTTTGTCCTTAATTCTCCCGTTTTCCCACACATCATAAATATACTGCGCCGTATCAACGAGGTTACAGCTGCAGTTAACGATGATTATCACATTTTCTCGTGCAAAACGTGGGCGCGGGTGTAAACGTGTGTTCATGTGGGGTTTACTGAGGAAAATAATTCGACAGAAACATGTCCGTTCACCTTCCCTCAAATTTAAGTAGCTGGCCGCGCGGATGATGCAGTTCCGCCGGATTCATCAATGACTGTTGAGACAGAACCGACGAGCTTCTGTTTCAGTTGCGCCAGCTGCTGGTTGTCCTGCGCCAAACAAGACTATGCCGAGTAGACTGGCTGATGCCCCACGCTTACCCATTCGCCATCGGCGAGTGAAGCAGAGCGTCACATGGCACGAATCGCGCCAGCCAGATTGTGATTCACTGCACTCAGGCACGTAGGCAAGGGGGGGCCCAGGGGGGCCCGGGCCCCCCCCGAAATTTGTCAACTCAGCCATTAATCCAGGGGTACAGAGGCACAAGTAGCGCCGTGCGCATTCAAACAAACGAAACACAAACGATAGTAAAGGAACTCATTAAAAATAGCTACCCAAGAACCTTTATTCCGAAAGCACTTCAATTCCAAAAGCACGGCAACGCTTGCCGAGAAAGTCAGCGTCCGGCTCCTGAATCTACACCGCAACAGAAACACCACACTCTCCCATTTGTCCGAGGCGTTAGCGAAACCATCGCCCGTATTCTCAGAAAAAAGGGCATCCGAGTGACTCGCAAGCCTACGAGCACATGTTCTCTACATATTGCCAAAGGCCGTTCACCGAAGGAGTGAGCCCAAGGCACTGTATACAAATATGCGATGCGAGCTACATCGACTAAACGAAAAACCTCACAGAAACCTTTCGACAGCACAGGAATGACCTCTGCTTGCAACAGATCGCAACCCGATAGCCGAACATCCCCAAGATAGCGACCACCGTATCAATCTTCCCGACACAACGGTCGTACCAACTGAAACCAATTATCGGAAACATTTACTGCTTTGTGATTGTGGAAAAAGACAGAAAACTTCGCAAGGCGGGACATTTTAATATATGTATGACAAGCTTGTTGGAAACGAAATTACCAGAACGAACAAAATGTTGCCATACGGCTTTGAAACCAGAGAAAACGACGTTATCTGCCCGTACTTTGCGCGACTTTTCTTCTTCGCATCAGTCATGTTTAGGAAGGTGGTTGGTTGGTTGTGTCGGGTTTTCTGGGCAAAAGCGACCATGGCTATATATTGCGCGAAAAGAAGATTTTCAACTACGGTCAGGGCATCGATAGTTGGATTGTTTCAAGGAACAGCGCAAAGAATGACCGGATACACAGAAAATGATTACGTTGACTCCACCGGTGGATTCTCTGAGGAAGTGTCTTTCTTAACGAGAGGAGCGGTGTCTTTGTTGCTGCAGAGCTAGCAGGCGGTATAATGCGGGCGTCATTTATACAGTCGCGTGTAGTGGCGGCAACTTAGGGAGCATTCAGGTGCTTTGTTTAACTGATAACTGCGCGGCGTGGGAACACGCACGCATAGGGCTTTGCTTTGCCGCAGACGCAGAGTTTTTCCACGACCGGACGGCGGAAGCTAACAGAAAGCTTGGAAAAGGGGACTGTTTTACGGAAAGCGACGGCTTCGACGACCCATTAACCCGTTCAATCCCCCTGGCACCTCTGCGAACCCCACCACCCTTTATCCTGTGTCGTGCGGGCAGGCGCCCGTGTGGCGGAAGGAGTAAAAAGGGTAAACAAACAAGGTAACCAGGGTCGCCTGTAGTTGTGCGGAAGGGTACTGTGAGCCACGTTCATTCTATAGATAGTTGACCTCAAAGCTTTCTCAAACGGCGCTTCGGAAACCATCGGAAAACACTGCAAAGTTTGCAATTTGTGCTGCCAAAGCACGCCTGCAAGGGCAAATTTGAATCTGTTCAGCCGGCCTTCGATTTTTACCTTAAAGGTTTGACAACAGCGCATATCGTTATGCTAAAAGGTGAATGGGAAATCTGGAAAACTGCATGGCAAGCCATGCAAGAGGAGGAACTTCCCCGTTCTGCCACGGGCGCTTTAACTGAATGCGACAAAGCCCTCTTGCCGAACGTTCACACACTGAAGATATTGGCGACAATTCCAGTGAGTACAACTGTTGCAGAACGCAGCTTCTCGACACTGAAAAGAGTAAAAACATATTTGAGGAACCGAACAGCTGAAGAGCGGCTTAATGGCCTGGCTCTTATGTCAATTCACCGGATGCAAGTCAGTGTCGACGAAATTATCACTGGGTTTATAGAGAAAGCGCGACGCATGAAAATTGCAGGGTGAACCACTCTTTTCAGCCAAGCTGTATGGTCTTTTTTTTTTCTTTTGCATTGACTTTTACTATACTGTAAAAGCACTCGCAATATCATTCTTTAATATTGCTTCCTAAAGCGAAGGTTAGCGTTCTGCATCTTTTGTGTCATGAAAGCTCGGTGTTTTGGTTTTTTGTGGTTCAATAAAATTGTTTTCGCGAATATGTCTGTTTTTTCTTTTAAGAATTGCTGTCATAAAGAGGCTCAAGTCCTTCTCGTACACCTGTAGTTGAGACAAAGTGTGAGAAACTGAGTAGAGAAATCGTCCTACAAGTATTTTTTTTTATTTCCTGCACATCCGTAAGTGGGGCGCGTGATTCCTTTGCATTGCTTTTATTTTTCTTTTTGTCGCTCCTCTTTCCCTCACTGACTCTGTATGGCCCCTCTTCGTCCAGATTACTTGGTTAGAAAGTATTCTTTCTCGTGCACACACACTGGCTTTACTGTAGTGTCAAAAAACTTGCTTTGCATCTCGGATTAACTCGCCTCTTGGGCTGCATTGCACTCTGTTCTCTTTCTCGTCTAATAATTAAGCGCCTTCTATATTTCCGGGCAAGTTTTTTTAAGCATTGTATAATAATGACCATGCTGTTTTGAGGCTTTCGTCCCCCCCCCTTTCTTTGTGTAATACACTGATAAGGGCCTTTAACGGGCAACTCCGGCGGTTTTTTTCAGCATGTTCTGATATCGATGTTTCGAATAGTACTGATAGTCCTGTATCAGACGGGGTGGTTCAGTTTGCTCAGAAACGCACCAATAATTTTAAATAACCGACCGAAAGGCGTGTTCAAACCGAAACCGAAACGGGTAGACCCTTCTTGCAGCGTAAGAGATGACGTCACAGCCTTCACGCCATCAGAAATATGGAGAAAAATGACAATGGCGAAGTCATCCGACGATGTATTGAGTTATGCTAGCTTTTCTGAACTTTACAGCGACGATTTGAGTGCTGAAGTAGCACCGTTTTGCTTTAGATGGCACGCCTGCTCGAGTAGGCAGTGTTAAAGGTGATGACGTCAAAAACACAGGGTGGCCCGCAGGGGAACCCGCTAAAAAATTTAAAATTCGTTTCCAGGAAAACTAAATGACTTGCAACCGCCTGGTTTGGAATATATTATTACAGTGCCCAGGGGAATACATATTGAAAATTTCATTAAGATCAGTGGACACTGAAAAATCGCCGGAGTTGCCCATTAAGGGTGAATAAATGATGATGATGATGATGATGATGGTTTTGGGTCCACCCCGAAAAAAAATCCTGGCTACGTGCCTGACTGCACTAACTCGCTTGATTACGTCGGGGGCCGACGGACGACGCTGAACGCAGGAGCGAGACAGCATAAAAAAAAAAAAAAAAGCTGCGCTCTAAGATCCCCGAAATTTTAGCCTGCAACAAGGAACTTGTTTCGCACTTCGCTGGACTTTCACTGCTTCATGAATTCCGGAGAACAACGAGCCGGATCTCGATGTGAGTAATTAAGCTACATGGATCGATGAACAGGTCGCTCAAAACGATGCAGAACAGGTAATCTCGCTAGAGCCAAGGTTTCGACATGTCCACTTGATCCACCGATCTGCAGCTCTACACTGTTCATCATTAAAGGCAGGGTATTGCGTACTGCATATTAACCGCTGCATCTGCTATAGAATACTTCGTCCTAAGAATATTCGTGCAATTCATTCTCATTTTTTTCTCAAGTCCTAGTCCCCATAGCGACATTATACTTCTTGCTTGGCAGCCCCGATGCACGCCCAGATGGAGTTTGTCACGGAAAACAATGAAGCCACATAAAAAATAAGAAAGCCAGCGAAAATGACAAATTTTGAGTTAGCTGTTAAATCAGAGAATAAGGTTAGGACAACAGACTCGCATAATTTAAGGGTAGATAATGGAAAGTAGTTATAATGGGGGTGATGCCCATCGCATTGGACATGAGGGTACGCGCTAGAAGAAAGCACGGAAGACAGAAAGAAAAAAGACACGTGTGGTGCATACCTACATTGGGTTAATGGCGAAATTTTATGTGCCAGCCCAACCGTTGGAAATGGTTTGTGGCGTGTTCGACAGCATTTAATTAGACTACTCCGTCTCCAGAGCTCAGATAATTTGCTACTGTAATTTCCACGCAGTCGGTGCCGAAACTCTACATGCTGGCGCTATTTCCGATATGTTTAAGAAAAAGTTCCTTAATAATATTTTTTATTTGCGATAGTGTGATGATTTAGAGCTAGCAACAATGACTTATATGTGTGGAACACGTTTTCTTTATGATTTTCTCGGCTGCTGTGTAATCAGGGTGGGAAATTTAATGTTTGCCACGTTATGAGCACAGTTATTTTTCTCGGAGCAAGTATACTTTATACCAGAGAGATAACGTGAAAATAAGACGCCCCATGTAGCATTTATGGCCAGAAGAAATGCTGTGTACGCCACTTTACTTACATGGACAAATGAACACCTAAAACCTGTATCGTTGCTAGTAACTCGAGCAGGCTTATAAGACATTTAGCTTGTTCCGAAAGACCACGCGCAGTTAAGGAGTTAGCGAAATGTGACACCTAGCATGAGCTCTTTGTGGTGTCGGTGCAGGCCGAGTAAGCTGAAAGTGTTCTTCATTCATGCCAACAATTCGGAAGCCAATGCAGTAAAAGTAACGTGGTCTACTTGGGTCAGCGCACCGTCATCAGTTCCTATAAATGCCATTATGTACAGTGGCGGTCAAAATTTTGCGGACCACGGGAGCGCGTGGCGGATAGCACAGCGGCGCCTACTGACGGCTACCTGCGAAGCTCGAGAGCGCGCACTGCGCACGCGCGCCCTTTTTTATCTGCCAGCCAGCTCGTTCACTCCCTTGAACAGCTCGCGGACCGGAACGCCAGAATAAGCGCAAGGTGTCACTTCTGCTGTCGCCGCGGGAACACCGAGCGGTGATATCGCGACGAAAACACGTAATTTGTACTGGCAATGCTCGCTGCGCCCCCCATTGTCGCCCCCCATTGTATACGCCTTAGTCCCAGAGGCTCCGCGGCGACGGAAACATGCATACGGCGTCAGCTTTTCGGAGGTCGACCTTTGTGATAAGGTTACTCAACAGTGATGCCTTTTGCGCTCTATTGCAGTAAACCAATGCACATATTAATACTCCTTATACATGTTATGGGCTCGTGCACATCCAGATATCGAGCTGCCGTAGAAAAGACGCAGAGAAGTGAACGGAAACAGACGTGGTTTATGTTTTCTCGGGAACCGAAAGTAATCCTGGGCGATTAAAGATGCGTCACCAATTTCAATTGATTGATTTGTGGGGTTTAACGTCCCAAAACCAGTTCTGATTATGAGAGACGCCGTAGTGGAGGTCTCCGGAAATTTCGACCACCTGGGGTTCTTTAACGTGCACTGACATCGCACAGCACACGGGCCTCAACATTTCGCCTCCATCGAAATGTTGAGGCCCGTGTGCTGTGCGATGTCAGTGCACGATTTCAAGACTCGCTTACATTTCCAAAGATGACCATCACATTCTCCACATGGAGTAGCTGAAGACGAAGTGGCATTAAATTGTGAATGTCTCCCTTGTTCAAGCATCTGTGTGGTATTCGCTCGTCTTGGTTAAAAAAGTACTGCGGCTAATTTCAGGAAAGCACAAGTGAACTGAAAATGTTGGACTGGTTTGTTAATTTCCTAGTGAAGTACCGTATTTACTCGATTACAAACGCCATCACGTTTGTAACGCGACGGGCGACCTTTCATTGCGTCCAGGAAGAAGAAAGATTGAATTTCCTCATTTTATTGTAACGCGAGGGTCGACTTTAGGTACGAAAATCTGAAAAAAAAACTCGCGTTACATTCTAGTAAATATAGTATTCATTTTAAAATGAACCCTGCAAATCGGGCACTCGATAGAGGCCTGCGTGCTTGCAGCACATCCGCAGTAGCAATCCGCTCGTGTGATATGTTGTCTAGTTCATCGCTTGTTCTCGTCGCGATACCACCGCTCGGTGTTTCCGCGGCGATAGCAGAAGTGACACCTTGCGCTTATTCTGGTGTTCCGGTGCGCGAGCTGTTGAAGGGAGCGAACGAGCTGGCTGGCAGGTAAAAAAGGGCGCGCGTGCGCAGTGCGCGCTCTCGAGCTTAGCAGTCAGCCGTCAGTAGGCGCCGCTGTGCTGTACGCCACGCGCTCCCGTGGTCCGTAAAATTTTGACCGCCACTGTACACGCAGTGCGAGGGAACTTAGCACTTCTGGACGCAATTATCTTTATCATAGGTGGCACATCCCCTGTCCTTCATCGTGTGATGTATGGCAACAGAAATTTTCGATGCTCATAATAATCATCGCCATCATCATCAGCAGCGTGTCTGTGCCCACTGCAGGACAAAGTGCTAGCTCTCCCATCGATCTCGAATAAGGTCGGTCATGTTCTAAATGCGACCACGCTATACGCGAAAACTTCTTGATCTTCTCTGCCGACCTAACATTCTGCCGCCCCGTGCCACGCTTCCCGTTTCTAGGGATACACTATGTTAACCTTATAAAGGCTGTATTCACTGCATGCCCGCCCACGTTCATTTTTGCTTCTTAATTCCCGACCACTCCCTCTCCTTTATTGTCCCATAACGTTACGCTGCGCTCCTTTATTGTCCCATAACGTTTTTGATGCCCAACGCTCAACTAAAGTAAATAGGACATGCGTATGGATAAGTGTTAATCGATACTCATTCGGTGGTCAGACAGGGGTGTATCATGCATTTCGCTCTTTCTTTCGCATTTGCTCATACTCACACCGTTGAGCATGAACACAAGTACGACCTGTACCTTGCCTGACGAATGCATATCGACAGTTGCGCGCACAGCACACTAATGCATCGACCGCCCAGACAAGGCGTACTCACACCGAGTCACGAAAAGAAGACGCGCAGCTTGGTGTTCGAGGCACGTTTCTCCCAGCTAGATTTGGAAGTCAACTTCATGTCCATAGGATAGGCACGGCGATTATCGAAGACCAGTGGAACCTTACAAGAAGGCATGAGCAGACCAGCTTTATTACTTAAACGAAATACTTATGTGAACAATAATTTGACTGCAAAGGGAAAGGTGGGGCCCAAGAGTCGTAAATATAAGCAATGTTTCTGTCCTGTCGGTGTCAACGATCTTTTCTGTAAAGGTGATCCGGAACCTATACTTTCTTTCGTACTGACAATCATGGTTTTTTTTCTAAATTCCTGTGAAGTTGGGAGAGAGCTTTCTTTCTTGAGGCACATTGCTTGTATTATGATGGGCTTACTTGATTACGATGGAATACACGGTAAATATCACACCGTTCCTATACCTATACTTTCTTTCGTACTGACAATCATGGTTTTTTTCTACATTCCTGTGAAGTTGGGAGAGAGCTTTCTTTCTTGAGGCACATTGCCTGTATTAAGATGAGCTTACTTGATTACGATGGAATACACGGTAAATATCAAGCGTTTATTTTGCTTTCTGGTAAAATCTGATTCTGCCCGATTGTACACTCCGACCACAATTAGGAGAATCTGGATAAAACCGTTTTTTCTCTCAATTGTAATACTCTGTAGCAATATAGCTTTACAGCTGATTTGAGGTTGTGATGTACATGCCTAAGGTATATTGCCCCGGTAGCAAAAAGTTGCAAACAGTTGGCTGAAGTGACCGTCATATGATGTGCAGTTAATTTCACAAGGTGCTGCTGTACTATGGACATTTGCAATCTTTATATTTTATATATAACTAAGAACCACGAATTCGAGATGGTTCCACAAACAAAGCTATGTTTCTGCGTGATAGCAACGCACAAAAATAGCATTCTATTGCTATTCCCTGAAATTGCAAAAACATAAAACCCGAAGACGAAAAACCATAGGTATGCACCACATTATTAATAAAGTGTTAGCCAGGTATCTCCATGTGCGAAGTATGTTATTTAACCGAAGTCAACTGCTCTTTTAAAATACTGGCAGACCACGCACATCGCATCAAGGCTATCAGGGATAATGGTGCTAAATGTCAGCCTTGGACCTGTGCAATCCCGCGCATACTGAACCTTCCCTTCGGGATTCTCGCATGCCAAGCGTGCTTGCATACGCTGAAACGAATAAGTTTCGTTGAAGCCGTCGTGACATCAGTCACAAAGCGGCCTTCAACACAGGCGAGTTCAGAGACACGTGTATTAGCAATTCAGATAAGTTTGTCGCTGCGGACTACTGCGAGGACTCATCAGTTATAGCAGAGCTGGCTCTACAATCGATGGAATCCGCCTCTTTAATGTCCTAGAAAAGCACCGAGCTCCTTGTGCTCTGTTTGTCTTTCTCTGCTTTCTTTTCGATTTCTTTTCTGAAACGTCGTAGTAGGCGCATTGGAATTTCTCTACAGCGACGCAAGCATGAAGGGATTGTGAAGTCTTTGGTGACGATATACGTGATATTTTTATTCGGCAATTCAATAAAAACGTTTCGTTTGGTTGAGGCTAACCCAATATTGATATGTTGGTCCCCTGCTTTTTAGTGAATATCCGCATAGTGAACTCCGTTCTATGTACACATATTTTGCTTATTGCAGAAGATTTCTGAACGTTCCTTGCAGAATATTTTTGCTATCTCATAAATTTCCTGCAACTCAGGGCAACGCGAGCCGTGAGGAAGAATTGTTCCTCACGGCTCGTCTTGCCCCAATTACTTAGCCTATCGTTGTGACACCTCAAAACCGTATACACATTCCTTCTCGCGATGCCACTACGGTTTTTACATATAACTGGTGCAGTTCGCTACAGAGAGAGGACAAACTTCATTTCCACAAAGCGGTAGGTGTGATCACCGAGGGCGGGGCGCCTCTTGAAGGGCCCCGCTGGCCATGCGGCCAATCATGAACCGTTCGTGTTATGGTTTAGAAAAAAAAATAAGCAAAGCTCTGGATCGTCGGCCTAGCCAGGTATAAGTATCTTGTCATATGGAAGAAAAGACTTTCCATGAAGTACGGTGCGTCGGTCAATAAAGAGGCTCTAAATTGGGCGTCATCTACAAGGAAAAGTATGCTTGTACAATATTCCCGTGGCCAAAAAATATATGCTAGATCTCTAACCAAGCGCGCATTTATGTTTTCTAAAATAAGTCATAAGGGACGATTTGTTCAATTTTTAATGTCCTTCACAACATTCTTAAGGTTGTCTCCGCACCAATAAGGATTTCCCAGCTACGTCATTTCCTCAAATGATGGAAAAATTGCGAGATAATTAAGTAGTCGACTGTGAAATAAAATTGTTTATCGAAATAAGTGCAAAAGTAATAAGTTTCACGTGCGGCCTATCGGACTTTATTAAAACTAGACAAACGCACCGGTTGCTTAGGGAACTTAGATATGTGGACGTTTCTAGTGCAGTCCACTGTGGCCGCGTTTATTACAGAGCTATATGCTGTAAGACGGCTCGGTGTTCCTGTTCATCTAGGCCGCCGTCAACTTCATGTTTCCTACTACAGACTATCTTCACTTGATTTGCATTCCTTACTGCGGCGGATGTAGGATTGCCCGCAACAGACCGCGTCCTCAGAGCCGTATTCAAAAATTTTCAACTAAGTGGCAGTGTATCTGCTGAGAGCGTACAAATTTATGTCTCCGAAGAAAAGAATTCGCCAGTATTATACGTGTCCGCTGAAGAATATCTCTGAAGAGTTTGTCTACTGGCAAATAAATGCCAGCATATGGAGCTGCGAACTTCCGACTAGTGACCTTGCCCGACTGAATGGCTCTGCAGAGAAAGCGTGTCTGGCACGTGCGCGAATGTCGCTGCGTATGCACGCGAATGTCGCTGGAACGCTATGCGAGATATTTTCCATTTGGTGTTTTTTCTATCCAGCGTGTTGGCGCTGTGGTGGTCGTTTGCACGCACGCTAAGGAGTTCCGTGTGTCCTACGTGAAGATGTCCTTCACTGCGTTTTTTGAGATGGTGGATTAGAAGAGCCACAGAAATTACAACGCGTGGATTAGGGAAGCCAGTGCTACTTACGTACCAAAGCTTCTTTTTTGTTTTGGCACCATTCAGCTGTCACATATTTGCCAGGATGCGGCAGAGAAATTGAACATTTTTGTGCAGCTTTGCTCTGGCCTAACAACGGGAGGCTTACGTAGGGCTGTTTCTGATAATCACACTTGAAGTTTTGTATGCTGGTTTACTGCGGCAGTAGAAAAACGCAATTCTTTCAATGAATGACGAGAAAAGTTATTCGACGACTTTATGCATACGTTGCTCTTCTTCCTCAGGGCTGTTGGAATGATTTATGCTTTCTATTCGAAAAAGAATCCCTATGCGCGTCACTATATGACCTCGCATGGCCTATACAAGCTTATTATTATAGCGGCGCGAATATGTGGTAGAAAACAAGCGTATAGCGTGCGAGCAGGGAAAAACAATGGAAAAGAACACGGCGTAAAGAGACGAAGTAAGTTTCTAGAAATGAGAGCTGCTTCGTCTCTCCACCAAAAGACTGCTCTAGGGGACAGATGAGCTGAGGCCGCGCTTTAAGGAAAAGGCGGAGCCGTAGGGCGGAAATTCGGGAAAGATATCGTGGCACGCTTCGCTGCCCGCATCACGATCCCCCATGAACGGCGGATCGGGCTTCGAGGGCATACACTTGGGAAGATACACAAGAAAGCTTCTCCCGGGTTCAGAACGAGGAACCCTCTGCGTACTGCACGGTCGGAGAGAGCTTCAGGCTGTATACGACTACAGTGGCTGCCGCTCCAACGGTTTTGCGCATTTGCTGTAGTCTGTGTGCGTAAATCTCTCCCAAGTGCTGTCACGCACGGTCGGTGGAACGCGCTAGATGCGTAGGCGTTTCGGTCTCGAAATCTTGGTGCGTTCTAGCACGAGTGCCTGTCGTGCGTGTGCTTTTGCAATCCACATTGGCGTAGCCGAGGAGTTTCGAGACAAAGTTTTGTAGGTTTATGTCTGCACACGAGGTCTTGGTTGTCGAGAGTGCATTTCCAATGCTGGGGTTTGTACAGTGAACGAATGATTCCAATTCCGACGTTCCTATCCAATGCACATGAACAGTGCGTTGTTTGTCGTGACGGTGGTTCTTGCACATGGTTATATTGGTCACGCAGTGCGCTCTTTTTCGTAATGAAGCAACAGGACACAATTCTGGCGCGACAGAGTATTTTTTTTCTCGTGAGTGCTATGTATAACAGTGGGACCCAACACGAGTGCCTATGTACGGAAGGAGCAAGCATGTATAAAAATGAAATCCTGGATCAGCACGGCGTAGTTTCGGGCATAACAGTATTACCACGGGGTGGCCACATAAACGTATACCTCAGGGAGTGACAAGAAGGAATGAGCGACATTAATCGAGTACTTGGTAGAAACTCACGCGTATAATTTACCTTATCATAGGTCTTGCAGCGAATAGAAACGCTCAACTTTGGAAGTACCCAAAGCTGCTGAAGTCCCCAAGGCTCCATGAAGTAGCTGCTCTTGGACCGATATAACGAATTGATTAGTTTGCATAATGTTACCGGAGCTCTCAAGTAATCTAGAAGGAGGAGCGAAAAAAAAACATGAAAGGGAAATAGAGCTACGCTAGCCGCGATAGGTACGGTCTCATTGAACTTTCTCGAGCACAAGGCTTGTGAGAATAAAGTGTGATTGAGGGGTTGGAAATGATTTTGACGTCTCGTGACGACAACATGCGTCACCACGCGACGTCATCTTCGCTTAATGTATACTTTCGGTTGATGTCCACGTCACTGCTGCATGTCTCTTCATGCGTAATGCCCCGAGAGGTGTCGGCAGGGCGAGGCACGAGAACGCGGGGAGCGGGTATTTTCGGCACTCTCTAATCCTCTTTCCGGCTGCCGCTGCGGTCAGAGAATCCCTGGAGCTTTCGTTATCAGTGAGTTTGCGGAAACTGTGCTTTGACAGTAGAGCCGACGCTTGCACGGTGGCCCCAAATGAGCGTGTACATTAGGCGGCTACATTGGAGACGACAGACGACGCTTGAACAAAGCCAGCGTTACCTTTCCGGCATGTTTCAGTCGCCGTGCATGGCAATAACAAGAACTGCTTCTCGGACGCGCCCACATGAACATCCACAAAAGAGAGACTGCCGACAGGCGTGTCTTGTCACCGGGCACTTCCAGCATGACGCATAGGCGGTGCCAAAGCGCTTCCACCTTGAATGATTGAAAATGGAAACGGTGAAATAGTAACGCTCGTTGCGGTAACCCGTACGCATGTGTTGCCGGTTAGGCTGTCCGACATCCCCTCCAAATGTTTAGTTTCGTGTATGTTTATATTTTGCTTGTTATTCTTCGGTAGAGAAGCTTATACTGCATTATACCATGGAGGCAGGGACTCAAACAATAGTCGCACGGCGGGTTGGACTGGTGCGTTTTCTACTGGCGACTTTGCCATACGCAACGATTGAATAGACGCCCTGGTGAGGCAGACTAGGGCCGAGGACAGGCCGTCTTGGGGCCGAGAACAGGCCCTGAATTTTCGAGATTTGAGAGACTCAGATAGACGCGATGACATTCCGTCATGTTTCGGATGAAGAACTAAGCTCCGTTTGCTATCCCTCGTGGAAGTCTTGCCGTTCGGCTCTCCATCCGTGGAGAGATGATGTACTCATTGCGGGAGCTTTATGTCAGCAGCAATGATTGGAGAGAATCCGTAAGCTACGGTGATTTCGAGGGAAACATCCGAGCCCCGGTCCGCAAGCCCGGCGACGAGACTGGTGCGCCGATGGAAACCTTCGAAATAAGCGTTCCTTTCGCGGCGGCAGAGAGAGAGAGAGAGAGGAAACATTTATTTTAACGAAGTGAGGGATCTTCCTCGTAGGGTGGAGCCCTTAGTTTAGGGCCCCATTGCCTTGCGCCACTCCACGTGCTCGCTGGATCAGCCGACGCTGCTCCTGCGGCGCTGAGCTGGTCAGCGCAGTCTCCCAGGAGGAATGTGATGGTGATGGGATAGGGGAACAGCCCGGTGGACATGGGCATTCCCACGTGCAGTGATAAACTGTGGGCTCCGCTCCACAGTAGGGGCAGTATGAGGGATATTGTGTGGGATGAAAGAGGTGTAGGGTGAAGAGACATGGGAACGAATTAGTCTGTAGTTGCCGCCACGCGACAGCTTCCTCCCGGGTAAGGAAGTGGTGTGGTGGGGGGAAATAACGTCGGCTTTGTCTGTAATGTTCTAGAGTGTCAGCGTAGTTCAGATTCTGTTGGTGCGTCGTCTGGATTGGACAGCTCTTCCGATGGCGCCCGGTTTTTCAGCTCTCGGGCTACCGCATTAGCGCGTTCATTGCCATGGAGAGAGGCGTGCCCAGGTGTCCAAACGATACGCACCCTGTGTAGTAATGAGGGGTGTAAAGATGTCAGAATACGGTGTGTGTAAGGTGTCACCAGTTCCTTGTGCTATGTTCCTGTAGGCAGTTTGCGAGTCAGTGACCACTGTCGTAGGTTCGTCCCGTGCTGGTAGGAGTGAAGCATGTACAATAGCCAGGGCGACAGCCGCCTTTTCCGCCATGGCACTGTCGTTAGTGTTAAGCGTGGCCGAAACGCTTAGAGTGTCGGTGTTGTCTACTACGACAAGACACATGGCCTGTCTTTGTGGGTACCATGCCACGTCAGTATAGAGGTCTGGCGTATCAGAGGTACCATCGCCTAGAACGCGCATTAAAGCCTGAACCCTTGCACGTCTCCGGCCTTTATGACGGTCAGGATGCATATTTCGTGGAATCGGGGCCACCTGAATTTTGCTCCGAATCTCGAGTCCAAGCTTCTTGCGTTCTTGTAGCGCTTTGTTCGGCAGGATGTATCCCAACCGGGAGAGAATATCAGTACCTTGCCGTGTTCGTTGGAGGCGTTGAATTTGACTGTTCAGGTGGCCTTCCACCAGTTCTCGGATCGTGTTGTGGACCCCAAGTCGCAGTAGGAGCTGCGTTGACGCGTATTGGGGTAGTCTCAGAGCCGCCTTTAGTGCCCTGCGAAGGGGGGCGTCCATCCTGTTCGTCTCGGTTTGAGTAAGGTTGTGGTAGGGAAGGTGGTAGGTGAGTCTGCTAATCACTAGAGCTTGCACAATTCGGAGGGTGTCTTTTTCGAGAAGCCCATGTCGGCGGTTTGTAATGCGCCTTATCATGTGCGTTACTTAGGCAATTTGCTGGCGTAGGAGTTGGACAGTATATGTAGCCTTGTCGTTGTGTTGGATGTGGAGCCCTAGTATATGAAGTCTATCTACCCTTGGAATTTGGTTGCCATTCAGATGCAAGGTCACGTCTGGCGGTTTGTCTGTCTTTTTCCGTTTTTTGAACACGAGCAGAAGTTCCGATTTTTCAGCTGCGCAGGTCAGTCCTCTACTCTTGGACTACATTGACGGCTTCCTGTAGCGCATCTTGAACGGTGCCGTCCGACCCTTTTGTCACCCAGATTGTGACGTCATCGGCGTACAGCGCGTGCTGCACATTCGGAAGTTGTTCCAGGAGCGGTGGTAGCTTTACCATGGCCACGTTGAACAGGGTAGGCGAGAGAACTGAACCCTGCGGAGTACCTCTGCCGGAAAGCTTTATTGTGTCTGACCGAATTTCACCAAGGCCAATGGTTGCTGTGCGGTCAGATAAGAAGGCTCGAACATAATTATAGCTGCGTTCACCGCATCGGGAGGAGGCAAGGTTCTTTAATATGAGGTCATGCCAGACGTTGTCGAATGCCCCTTTGAGGTCCAAGGCCAAAATTGCCCTCGTCTGCGCCGCACTTGGGCCATCCACAACATCTTCCTTAAGTTGTAGAAGTATGTCTTGTGTAGGCATATTTCTGCGATAGCCAAACATGGTGTTAGGGAAAAACTCTCTCGCCTCAAGGTAGTCCTGCAGACGCATGAGAACAACGTGCTCGAAGAGTTTCCCGACACAAAAGTGAGGGATATCGGTCGGAGATTTTGAAGGGACAAGCGTTTGCCAGGTTTTGGTATTAATGTGATGTCGGCGTGCCGCCATTCTTGAGGGAGGGTTCCATTTTTCCAATGCTGATTGTAGAAATTAGGGCTGCTGGTGGATGGCCTGCCGCCGCCGAGACTGCACTACGCAATCTCGGCGGCGGCAGAAAGCGCGCTTGTGATATTGCATCTCTCATATGCTAATTGTTTTATACGCTTTTGTCGGCTGCTCATTGATGTTTGTTAAACATATTGATGTGTTATAGTACGTCAATTATGCTCCACGATTGCCTTGTTGGATTATCACAACGTTAGCTATTAATTATTATTCATATATCTCAGTCTTTCCCATGCACTAAATTGCATCTTTTGTTAACCATTAGAATGCCTGTTGCCTCTTTCCTTCCCGGCCCCAGCACGAATTCGGTTTAGTTGAGTGGTGGTTGAGTTGTGTAACCAAAAGGGGCTGAGCAAGTTTTGTTTGGGGGTGCTTTCTAAGGCGGAGAACCGACTCCCCCTTCGTGCGTGGTTGGCACATCTTACAGACTTATGAAAAAAAAAATCCACAGCATATCCACGGAGTGAATGATGATGAGTGGGCGAAGCTCCGGATGTTCATCGTAGATCTTGCCGAGTTCCGGATTAATTTAGTTAACGCGCTCGCTACGAATCCTTATGGTTCAACTACGCACAAGTGAAATCTCCCACCGGCGCTTCATTGCAAGTCAAGATCCAGTGCCTATATATATATATATATATATATATATATATATATATATATATATATATATATATATGGGTGGCCGATGAATGGTTCTCCAGCGCGAGTAGTCGGTATTTTTCAATCAAGAAACTCGCTAGAAGACGCTGCTTGCGCCAACGTTGTCTCTCGCGGGTGAGGGCGTGTTCTCCTTTTTTGCGAGCTGGTAGAGCGTTCATCAACGCGCGCCTTTCGCTCTCTCTCTCTCTCTCTGTCTCTCTCTCACAAGACAGAGAGGCATGAGCGCGTGCGTGTCTCCCGGCAGGCACGCGCCGGTGGCTACTTACTACATACAGCGGGGACGCACGACGCACGCCTTAAGGAGCTGGGCCTCTAAAAAAAAAAAAAAAGCTACGCGCTTGAACGGCCGTATACACTGACTCTTCAAGCCCCCCCCCCCCCCCCCCCGAAAAAAAATCCTGGCTACGCGCCTGATTGTGGCATCACAGTCATGAGATTTCAGTTCACGGCTGCGAAATTTACGTTAATGCTTGAGCAATTGCGCACTATTGTGGCATGTCAGCAGAACTGCCGCCGGAAATCATGACGTCTTGTGGTGGTGGAATGACTTCACGCAGCTCAGCTTTCAGATGAACATGGGTGTCGTGTGTGTGTTATCGGTCACATTTAAACTTTGTCAGAGGCATGTGACTCGTTTGCGAATGCTCATTGTTATTATTTCTCATTGACCACGCTGTGGTGGTTTTCTACATTTCGGGCTTCGCCAGTCGTGCAGATCGTGAATAGCAACCTGTTATCTGCTTCCAAAGTATTAATAGAGGAACGCTGTTGTGCATAGCGGATTTATGCTATGTCATGTGTTTCACGTGGTACAGACTGGGAAGTGGAGAATCGAACGTGGTTGCTGGGAGGATAATGCAGGACAGAGGTGATGAGGTGACGAATAACGAAGTATATTAATACGTCGGGATATGGCCGTGAGGTGTGTCAGGAGCACCTATGCATGCACGTTTGCATGTATATCTTTTTGTTTTTGTTATATATTACGGGCACCGCCAGCTTCTCCGGTGCCGGGACCTAGCTGTGCATGCATGTTGGTAAACAGTGGTAGGCACCAGCGATATAACCGGGGCTTGTGTCTACGTCACGGCGCGGAGGCCCCGCCCACCGCTTGCCGCGGCCCTGCACGGTCGCGCCACCGCCGCCGGCGAAGCGTGTGCGAAAGCTGCTTCCGAGCACGGGGCGTCGGAGCGCCGAAGGCGTGTTTACAACAGTTTGCGAGAGGCAGCCGCGTGAGATGAAGTCGCGTTAGCTCTGTAGGAAGCGTTCAATGAATGTAGAAAAGAATGCGCCGACGCCCAGCTATGACAAGATGTGAGAAACTGATCGAAAGGACAAGCACCTTGCCACGCGATGCGAATGATCGCGAGCTATCATGTCGGCATCGCTTCATGCGTATGCTTTAATTCGGTAACTAGCCCAAGGATGAACCACTTGCAACAGCGAGACTTGTTTAAATGCAACTTGAAGATGCAGCTAAAATACTGGGCCCGTATTCACGAAAACAACTTACGACAAAAAAGCTCTTAAGAGAAAATTTCAGCCAATGCCGCTGCTGGACATATCATTAGAGACGCTTCCCGACCAATGGAAAAAGCACTTACGAAAGAGAAGTTTTGTGAATTCGGCCCCTGTTTCGGACCTAAAGCCTCTGATGCCTACACGAAATCCTTGCGCAAAAACAAATGTAATGGAATAGGTACTCAAACATGCGATATTCGTGACGCTCAAACCTATGTAAATACGGCTGTGATAACGCACACACGCAAAAAAAGCCATAACGTGCCAAGGACAAGGCTCTCAAATAATCGCCAGCAAGGCGCATAACCGCGGCTTGCGGCTCTGCCCATACGCTCAGTTCCGATCGTGAAGGCGTGAAGTCCTGTAACGACGCGGCAAATTTCAAGCGTGTAGTTCATTCGAGCAGTCTGACAATCGAACAAAAAAATGAAAGCGCATCATAACCACTACAGCATTGCCAAGGACACTTCTCGTGTGTATGCTATCGCAGCCGTAAGCAATTTGCAAAAGCGTCGCTGTAATCGGCCTTTCGCTCACAGCTACGTGAATCCGCCTTTTGCATGGTCCGAGTGCGCATGCGCCGAATCCGGCGCAAACGACCCGTACGGCATCGTAGCAGACGACGCAAGCGGCGCGCAGTGCAGAACGCTGTACCCTTTACCGAAAGTAATGATACTCGCCGCCAGCTGGGCCGGTACGCCATCCAGACACACATTTTTGGTAACATGAAGTTCTCTCACATCATCGTACGGTGCAGGCAGGCAAATGTCGCGTATATGACACGGCATTAGCCGTGAAGAACGCGCGAAGAACACATCGGAACTTGTAGTTCAGTGAAACCATTGCTCCGTGCTTCCGTAAGCAAACAGTATTTATGTAAGAACGACACGGATAGGCATAAACAGACATCCGGCAATGCACATGGTCACTCGGATCAACCCAATAACGAAATCGTACCGTGCAAGATAGAGGTGTTATTCCAGCACGCTTCCTGTTGTATCCGATGATGGAGGACGAATACTTCCCATAAGTCCGTGAGTTGACGTGGAGTTCAACTCACTAAACACTGGATCACGCACACACACCTCATCCCCGAACATTCCTCGTTCGTTGCTGCCATGAATTCCTTCACATGCGCTTCGCTTAGCGTTTTCATTGATCCTGGCCTCGTTGTACATCCGTTCGTGACTCCGGCCAGGTATGCTGGTGCTCCGTGACTTGAACAAGCACTACTGGCAGCAAACCTTACGCGGATTGAGCTCTAGCTATCTCCCTGTAGGCTTAATCGGAGCGATACTTCGGAGAGTTGAAAAAGGCACGACACGTTCATTCACTTTCAGCGCACCAGAAGAGTGCACGGTAACTGTCGCTCACTGAGGACACCTCAACCGAGCGAACCAAGACGACTGGTTCATTTTCGAAGGGAGAAACCGGAATGGGGACGTAGAGAAAAGCAACAAAACAACAAATAACAAAACACAAAAAGTCAGCAAAAGCGATCCTGGCGTCTCTCGAGCATGTAGACAGCGTGACAGGGGCAGGTGCCGTACGCTTTCACGAGAAGTCACCCCCCACCTCTTTTTCTTTTACGCGCGCGGTCTCAAACAAACCGGATTCCACCCCTCAAGTGACCACGCGGGAAGCGGGCGGCGTCTGCTAGCATCCGTGCCTTTCCCGTTCGGGCGGCATTTTGCGACGTTTTTAGACACCCAAGGCTTTCTCATGGCCTGCTCTTTTCGCTGTAAGTGTTCACCATGCCGGAGAGGCCTCCCAGAAATTCGTACAGCGTTTCAAATCGAAAGAAACCGCAACGATCACTGTGTGTGTCGCTGCCCGATCACGTTGTGCCATAGAGAAACACTGCGGTAGCGCACGACATGTTTGGCGCGACGCCGTACAGATTGTTTCGTGCCGTGTCCGCGAGAGGCCGCCACACAGACATGCAAAAGGCGGATTAAGCTTATATATTTGTTTCATTTGAGTGAATGAAATTCGTATGACGTATGTATAGCTTCCGCACTTCAATAATACACGGCGACCGCGATTACTTCTACACATCGGGCTAAGTTAACGTCGTGCGCGCTTTGCAGTAAGCGTCATTGCTCTGTGTCCGCACTTTGTTTATGCCAAGAAACTTGGTGTCGAGCATTACACTTGACAAACTTGTGACAATGCTATTTCTCTCAAATAAAACAAGCTGCACTAACGGTAAATAATTACACATATGCTCAGTCGTCACGAAAATATTTGGCGCATAACCGATGCGCCAAACAACCGGCTTTACAGGTTCGTCACTTTGCTTAAGACAAACATAAGTAGGAAACCGATAAAAAGCTATAGCACATATCTTGTGCGTTGCTGAGCAACCAACCCACGGCGCAGGTCATCGGTGAACACTTTTTTCTTCATTTCACGGCGGTGAGAAACGCCCGCACCAGCGAAAACGCAGCGGCTGCTACGGTAGGCACGCCGGCGGATGCCTACCATGCGAAACCAAAACTCCCGACGACAGCGCCACCGCATCTTCGTCACGTAGGCCCGGTGGAATAGGTCTATAGCTGCCCTCGCCAGTCAGATGCTTCTAGTGTGCGTGTATGACGGCTGCTTTTTCTTCAGGCTGCGCTTTATTGTCAAATCTAGTCCACGGCGGTATTCAAGCTTTCTGCAGAACGCTTTGCACTTTCCTCCTACCCCGCTACGTACTCGCTACTCCAATTAAGCCAGGTTGCATATACCTGGCTTCAATAATACCTGGCCATGGAAGGCAGTTGGTGCAGGCGATACCGAATCCACAGCGAAAATTTGTTGACGCTTTGAGCACTTGTGGTGCGCAGTCTTTGTATAGCGTCCCGGTCGATCACGCATGGTCCCATTTACTAAAGGAACCCTGCAACATTCGGAATCGCGATAGGAAACGATGCCGAACAGTCGTGGAGGTTATTGTGAACGTGTGAGCCAAATATTATTGAGCTGGGTGCACCAGGGAATTCTTCATTTGGTTTCAAACACAGCTGTAATTCACTTGCTCTTCTTTCCAACAACTGTCACTAGGCCGCCTACTACTTTGCTAGAACGAGATATAGCATTGGCTGAACTTACGATCACGGAAGCGTAGTCTGGAATGTTTTATTTGTTCATTTCGCAATAAAAAATAAACGCAATCTGAGTACCTCTTTTAAGACCCGCGGTGAGCGAAGCGAGCTAGTCGGTGGCACAAGTGACGTTACTTGTTGAAAGGAGAGCAGGCAATTTGTGGGTCGGTGCTGCTAGTGACGTCACTTGTTGAAAGAAGAGCAGGTGATTTTCTCCTGTATTTAAAACAAAATTTCAAGTCCACAGCTGTTTGCAGAACAATTATAATTGGCTCACACGTTCACAGAAGCCTCAACGACAGAATGGGATCGTTTGCTCCGCATGTTCAAAAGTGTTGCAGGGTGCTATTCGTACTCAGTTGTCAATGAGCACGTAAGCACTCCTGGAACAGTAGTCTCACCCTCTAAGTGTAAACATGTTTTTCACTCGAATTCTATATGTTGAGTATGGGAATCCACCCAAATTAACGACGAATTAGTAACGTGTGTAATATAAATTTCGCGAGTGGCATAATATTGCGGCAGTGGTATCATCAGCAGGTGCATCAAGTGCCTTGGGAAACGGGCCGAACATCGCTACATACTGTAAAGGAAAGAGACACAGACACAACGCCTTTGCCGCAGGGCGGCTGTTCTATTCGTACTTCCTTCTCTTTCTTTGCTTCGCTGGGCACCTAGCCCGAGCGTCTATGCTTCGGCGGAGCACACTGACCTTCGTATATATGTACAAAGATATATGTACATACAATCCTGGGAGTGTTAGATTGTATGTGCGTATATACCCAATAAAGTGGGCGGGGGGACGACCGCATTCGTAGCTCAGCCGTAGAGCATCGGACACGCTATCCGAAGGTCGTGGGTTTGCCTACCACAGAAGGCAGGTTTGTCTTTTTGTCCACTTTAATTCCTTTCTACTTACTCCACAATTACTCTACGGTGAAGAACCTCAATAACTTCCCCTGTGCTTTCCTAGGCTTCATAGTTTGTTCGTTCATTAAATTTATGTATATATGGTGCAGGCAGCAGTTCACAGGAAGCAGGCACTCGAGGAAAATTCGTTCAGACGATGCCGAACCTCTCCAAAATTTATGCAACACTCATCCGTCCTCGTTGCACCAACCGTCGCCGCGGTAACCGCAACCTCTCGTTCGTTCGATGCTGCAACAGGCAAGCAAGCTACTTCAATCGACTGCTGAGTGCATTCTGCAGTTACTCATGAAAAGTCTTCTTCCTGGACCACGGCTTTCAACACCCGCCCCCAGTCCGTGTACTGGCTGCCGACAGTCTTCATCCAAGTTTCGAAGGTGTCGCCGTCATGGCCAGCAACATTCGTAAGCATTGCTGTAAGCGCGCCGACAAAAAAAAATGTGTCACTGTGGTGTGAATTCGCGTCGTGCTGCCCCTCACATGGCGCTACGCAGACTTCTCCAAGAGGGTGCTACCCTCAACCTTCGCCAGACGCCAAAGGCAACTCCCCAGTTCCTAGCCGTCGGAACCTTCGTCAGGAAAGTGCACAGACTACTCCGTCCTTGGGCCGCAACTACCCTTCCTGAAAGAACCCCGCTCGCGACAACGCTACCAACTGACTACCTCTCCCTGGTAAATTTGTTATGCATGATTCTGCTACAACATATCTGAAATCTAGAAAGGTTGCCGAGAAAGGCATTCGTTCTGAGCTGGATGTCACTGCATTGTCGGCATACTTGAATGCTTCTAAAGTTCCGAAAGGTTTACAGCTAAGATTGAAAACAGTCACTTGAGATCTTTCTGCTTTACACAAAGCAAAGTGGCAACAGGTCCCAAGTGACGCCTCTGTGGAATTAATGCGTATAATTATTTATCACTACAAATCACGTACGCTTCGCCTTCATAGCGACAGGGTCCGCCTCACTGCTCAGTTGGGGTCTCGCTAATCAGATTGCTTGGAAGTCTATAAGCATAAGAAACATATCTTAAGCGATCTCAAACACAATATATTCATTTGCATTCATTTGCATCTGTATTAGCGGCACACTTCTGTATGTACCGCTAATGCAAATAATGCTTCTATTAAACCGTCAGTCCGAAGCATGCCCACTGAACCAAGCAACTATGTGTAAACCTATCGGCTTTTATTCTTTCTGGTGCTCGAATAGCTGCCTTAATGAGGGGTCTTACTTTTTGCCCAGGCTCAGGTGGATTTAGTGAATTTCAGCTTTCAAAAGACCTGGACAACTTTTCTGGAAACATGCGTCTGAGAGAATTCTTTCACGACCGTGAAAACTCCAGCAAGACCACACTACCTTGGCCCTCGCACAACAGATGGACACCACCACCGCAACGAAACCAATGTCTTGATATGTACATCAGTGCTGTGCAACGTGACGTCCTTGAGGCATACAAGAACCGCGTTCCTTACCGACAAAAACTGCCAAAGAATGAAAAAGCAGCGCTTAAACAGCTATCCAAATAATCCTGTTGTTGTTATTAAACCTATCGATAATGAAGGAACCATCGTCGTTCTTAATAGGAAGGATTACATAGCGGAAGCTACCCGACAACTCTCGGATGACAGTTTTTATAGAGCCTTTCCAACCGATCCAACAAATAACTTTAAGTTCATCTTGCGGGAAAAGCTTATGACACTATCAAAGGAAAAAGAATTAGAGGAAAAAAAACTGTTCTGTCACTGATACCGCTTAGCGCAGTACCGGCAGATTTTCCATGCTCCCGAAGATTCACAAGCAAGGTAACCCTGGCGCCCGATCATCTCTGGTATGAACACTACAACCGAAAACTTGTCGTGCTATGTTGACTTCGTTAGTAAACATATTCTCGAGACATTTCTATCATTTGTCAAGGACACTAATAATGTTCTTAAGGCCATATTAAATCTTACCATTCAGCAAAGAGCAATACTCGTGACACTAGACGTCGCGGGCCTATCGCATGCCGATGGAATTGCCGCAGTGCTTAAGGCTTATGAGGATTCCTGTTTCGAGAGACCTATCGATAAGGAAGCCCTACAATCGCTATTAAATCTAATCCTTGAACTCAATAACTTTGAATTTAATAATTGTCATTGCGTTCAGATCAGCGGCACGTCACTGGGAACTCGAATAGGCCCTACTTATGCAAACGTTTTCATCGATATTCCAGAGGATAATTTTTGAGTCTAACACTGACCTGCAACCTTTATTTTATAGACGGTTAATAGATGATATATTCTTGATTTGGACATATGAGCAGAGACCCTCTTAAAGTTTATGGAATTATTTAATAAGTTTCATCCCTGAATCAAGCTTTCGCACAATTATTCGCCATATTTGGTTAACTTTCTGGATATCACTCTCATGCTTTCCGAAGGAAAATTGGTCACAAAAGAATACCGCAGGCCTACTGATAGAAACCAGCTTCTACACTTCTAGAGCCGCCATGTGCGCCATTGCAAAACAGGTATACCTTATAGTCAGGCTCATCGTTTTATGCGATTGTGCTCCGACCGCAAAGATTTCGTATCTAACTGAGAGCCACTGAAAGGCGCTCTCATCAAACTACGGTATCCCGCGGACTTGGTCGACGACGCAATAGGCCGAGCAGACCAATTGAATAGAGCGGACATTCTTAGCGGGAACTGTTTGCCTGAACTACGTACTGATACTAATGTCGTATTGACTTACTCGGCATCAGTGCCAAAGGTTCTTTCCATACTGAAACGCCACCACAACATTCTTGCCCAAAGTGAACATCTGAAACATATCTTTCCTCAACCACCTCGCGAAGTTTACCGGCCCTCAAACAATCTCCGTCACGTGTTAACATCGTCAAAATTAAATGAACCCACAATACCTGGTTGTGCACCTTCCAACAACCCAGGCTGAAAGGTTGGCGTAGATATGCAAACCTCCCAGGAAATCATTAGTACATCTTGAAAGTTCACCCTTAAAATCCACGGCTCCTTTAATTGCGATAGCTCTAACGTCCTATATATGCTCGAATGCGCCGCCTGCTAAAAACACTATATTAGCCAAACAGAAACATCGTTCCGAATACGCTTTAATCACCATACATATCATGCCAATACGTTACCTAACCTGTCGCTTTCAAAACATGTTCGCTTGCCGGGGCATTCTTTCAAACAAATTAGGGCCACTATACTTAAATCAGGTTTTCATTCTCATCACGATCGTGAAATCCGCGAGTCTTATCTAATCTGAAAATTCAACAATGTATCATCAGGTATAAACGAAAGTACAGGAAAACTCCAGCGTGCCCATCAAGCATCATCAACCTTAGTTGTGGCAATTCATGAATTACGGTCAGTTTTGTACTTGAACCCTTGGCCTGTGACGAGATCGGTTAAACTTCTCGGATACTACTCTGTAATGCCTCTTTGATTGTGTATATTTATGTATCCATGGTTTACAGTTAGCTGCATTGATTAATTGCCGCTGTCACCATGAGAATGGATGCGAGACCGTATTTTACCGCGCACGCGCCAATAAAATACACTGACTACACACTAATAAAAAAAACACCCTTAAGGTTGTTTTCGAGTGCCTATAACTCACACCCTAGCACCCTTAAATATGGGTTCTTTTTCAATTCATACACCCATATAAAGGGTTGTCTTGCTGACAGAAACACCCTTTTTTTTCGGTAGGTGTTTCACCAAACATGCACCCTTTATGACTAATAGGTGTTTTGGCATAATTGCACCATAGGGTATTTCACCATCACAACACCCTTTTTGCAAAGCGTGCTACCCTTTCAATTAAGGGTCTAATTAAAAATATCCCACTATAAAAAACTGTTCATGCACACACTAAGTTCATGGATGCAAATGCATGTGTAATTATGCATCTGCATGCATGACGTTAGTAATGCAGATATTACATGAAAAATGTGCAACTCAATAAATCTTTATCCTTGAACACAGAAAAAAATTTGGACTTAACGAGTACAAGCATCCCATAGATATATCTAAGAAGTCAAACTCTACAAAGGTTGAACAAAAGAAATTTGTTTATTGCTTTACCATATAGAAAATATCATATAAAGCCTAGTGATATTGGCTGTTCTGTGTGCACACAGTAAATGATGCTGAAAGGTTGTAAAATATTGATCAGTGCACATTACTTTTAAAACAGCAAGTATACTGGCAGCATAGCAGTCACTCCCTCCTCTGCGACAATGGTGTGGCACAGGCAATACTTGTCGACATAAAAGAATGAGTCCTCAGCTGCTTGAATCTTGCTCCCGGAAAGTGCAATGTACGCAGCATGCAGTGCCTCCGGGCTGCACAAATAGGAAGAGAACATTATTCATTACATCAGATATATATTCACATATATTCAAAGATGTCTATAAGGGTGAAATTAAATAATATGCCTGTTGACAAAAGAAGTAAATGCTTGAGAATATAAAGTGCTAACACAAAATTGGCAGAACAACAGAATAACACGGTCAAAATTACATGATTAGCATATTTCAGCACACAAATGAAAGTGCTGATTACCACTGGATTTATATCGCATTTGTACTCCTGTCCTTTCACCTGTTTGTACGATTAATTTATGCCTTATTACAAAAGTTCTGACAATTCAATATCTAATTAAGCCTAGAATCAGCTCGGCTAGCATTGAAGATTCTGAGGGTTGTTTTTTTATTTTAAACTTCATCCAATGCAACCACCAGCACAAATTAGGAGGCCATAAAATCAGAAAATTGCTTACTTTTCTCTCAGACTCTCTATTTTCGGAATGTATGAGATGCGTAATCCAAAGGAAACAGACATGACAGCCTTGTGTCACAAATCCAATGACATTGTGAATGCACATGCATTTAAGGCTCAATTACCCGTCGTGTTATTGCTTCTCGTCATTGTACATCCACAGGCAGGTCACTGCCTGTGGACGTACAAAGACGAACTCCGTGTGACACTGGCTATTAGCTGATATAATGTTCCCATGGGCGAGTTGCAATCTCTCCACCTTGCACTCCCTTGCCCTAGCCTTCTATAAGTGTACTTATACTGTCTTTCAAGATAATAAATTGAAAGCGACTACCCTTTATTAATCTGCTCCAACAGCTGTGCTGCAACAGCAGATGGTGAGGTGCATAAGAAACCAGGTAGGAATGAGCACTCCTCCCCCTGCTTTGTTGGCCATGTGCATGTTCCATGCTATAATTTTCTGCCGTGTAGCAAGTTGCGAAATTCTTTAAGGTCAGTAAATCGCATGATTAGCCTTTGAAGTTCAAGTTGACTGGTAAAGGTCTCACTAGCATGACAGCCCTCTGAACACATAGGAATTTAAAACTAGGGCAACTCATAGCTTTCAGTATCAGCATTAAACATGCATGTTTGTGGGTATACAAACATTTCAATCCCACCAAAAAAGAAAGAACTGGTGTGATTTAAAAACTCGCCAGTGGGATATGTCAGCAGATTCAACTTCCTGTCTCGTCCTGTCTTCTCCCTCATGAGTGTTGTTTTGCAGTAGAGAAGTATTATGAATTCGCCCCTAGTAGCTTGTCAACACATTGTAACCTTAACATCAGTTCGGGTTTTAGCAAAAGGTATTCAAGAGCCATTGAGATCTGCGAAATAAAAACAACAAACTTGGTTATTAAAACCATCACAATCCTTCTTGGTGCCAAAACAAGAAATGTAAAGGCTGTGCACATGACAATATTCTAATGCTACACAGTCATCTTCAATTACATATCTTTTTGAGCTAGGTTCGGCATATGTAAGTATGTTACAGCTCTGGTGTTATGAGACTTATGAGTGACTATAAAAGATGCATATCACAAATCCCATGGCCAAAAATAACCCTACATAAGGGATTGAACATCCACTACTGGCAAACTTGGTAGAATGCATACAAACAAAGCATGATTCTATGCATAAGATGGAAAAATATTCAACAAGAAAAGAGCCCACAACTAAAGGCACAAGCACGCTGACATAACAATCGAGAAACTAGAACTGCGGAATCTAAAAAATAATAACAGTAACTGTAACCACAGACTTGTAACCACATTACGGCCTCCACTACAGCAACTTTGGTTTTCCACAAAATAAAATAAATTTTCAAAAAAAGGGAGGCCGACATATAGTTCTGACGCAAGTGAACTACATGCGTGCAATGAGACGTAGCTTACGGCTACAAGGTTCTGTATAATTTCATTTCAAACAGCAATCATAGGGTCAACCATGCATTCCTCACGTATACATCAGTAAGGACAAGAAATCAGAGTCCGCAAGTCCGTGGAAATTTCCATTTAAATATGGCATTAATATAGAAATTATGTAAAATTCTTTGACATTGTAATGATTTTCATGAATACTACAAATATTGAGCCACATGCTTGATTGAAGGTAGCACGAAAAGCAAAAACAAATATAAACTGATACCACAAGTGATTACGCAGTGATTAGAAAAAACTGCATACTCAAGGGCAAGGACTTTCAACTACTGCTGCCAAAATAGCATGAATGACACATCACAAATCTGAAAGTCACAAAATAAAAACAAGAATGCAAAGTGTATAGATGCCGTAACTGAAAGAACAGGGACCAAATCCCAAGGTGAGGCTCACCACACTTATAGAAAACTGATCTCGAGTACAATAGCACCAATGTACTACTAATAAGACATTCACCAGCATTCTGTACAAAAATATTTGCTTTGTTTCCGACTGTCTGATGGTAAAGAGCTTGTGTGTCAGCTGTATCAGAAGTAAACTTGAATATAATATAATGTATTCATGAACGACACACATTTCTGACAGTTATTGTAGCAACTGCATTGCTTCTGTGTAAGCATGTTTACCCTTTCACAACATAGAAAACATGAAAGAGGTTGAGAAAATATTATAGACAAGTTGCTCTCAGTTTTGTTGAACATATGGTAGACTACCCAGGTGCATATATGACCCAGAAACAAGGTTTATGCTTCAGCTCATTCAATGAACAGAACTGAAAAAATGATGAACTGTTCGTTAAATACGCTTCCATCTACAGTCAATATCTTCCTTATTAGATGCCAGCTGCATTGGCACGATTGCCCATTGCGACTGTTGTTGCTTCAATCCCCCACAAACCTGTGATGTCGTGTCTGTTGCCTTTCACACTTTGAGTGAAGCGAAACATGCTTCCACGCACTTCTTCACACAAGTCAACATTTTGTTTCTTCATTCAAATATGCAAAAGATAATTTCGCATAGTATGTCATCTGGCAATCAAAAGTTGTGTTGCATGCCATGCCTGTCACCTCCGAGACTGCAGCAGGTGGTATGGTAATCTCAGGTGTAGTGATCAAGAATGCAACCGTACGCCTAATGCAGCGCTTGTGCCTTTCATGGCGAAAAAAAGAAGGACCAAAGGCACTGAACCACATTTATAGACCATGTGACTGGAATCTAGTAAATGAAGTATTGCTACACCTCTCTGCAAATCTAATGGGCCCTAACTCGTGAAACTTCACTTCTCATTCCACACACAATGGACAGATTTGAGTGGTGACATAGAATTGGCTGTTTGGCTATATGTGGACCACACTTAGCTATTGCTTTAAGAAAACTGACATCAAATTAGCAATGTCAAGGCCTCTTACAACGTCTTGACATCCTCGGCCTTTTTTCGAATATCCAAGATTTTGTGCAAGGCAAGCATTCTTGCATAGAGGCAATGTGGTTGTAATAAAAAGTGCCACAACAGCTGGTGACCGCAGCTTGCTGTGTCATTCAGTCACCAGAGCAAATGGGCGTATATCTGAATAGTGGATCAAGGAAACGCTCTGGTTATTCTAACAAGCTGCCAATGCCCGTTTTATTAGCCAAACTATGCACATTGTGGTTATAAAAGTCATTCTGATAATTGACAATGCTGTTGAATAATTCTGGTGCAGTATAGGTTTAGGAATGATAGGCACGCTGTATTGTGGACTGATAAGAATGCTCAATGTGCTGTGCTCTTGGCTTTGGCCATGTGCAATGAATTATACATTTCTGCAGTAGTCTCTTTCACCTTGTGCAGCCTTTTCACTCTGCGCACAGCCCAATGGTGCCCCCAAGTAGCTAGCGTACTGCTTTTTTCCTTTTTTCAATACAGTACTTTTGCATGTCTATAAGTCATCTGTTTGTAGAAATTAGGCTTACTTGTGTAAGCTACGTTATGCATAGTTTTGTGACATAAAGGCAACTCATTCCTTCTTTACGAGAACTTTGGTACACCATTACACAACTGTTCCTGTAAAGAACAGGGAAAAAATCTCCATGTTAGGGAAAATTTGTTCAGTATGTTAGATGAACTCGACACCATTTTTTTTCTTGTTTTACAAACGAAATTTTGAATTTTGCTGATAATTATTGTAGGAATATCTGTTCCCAGACTAAGCCAATATTAGGTAGATATACCTTACCTCTTTCTGACCTTGGCCGACAACTGTAGCTGTTTGTATCTGTTAGAGTTCCTTTTTTTCAGCAAAAATTCAACACAAGGCTAGGCTTGTCATATGTTGAAATCCTTCTTCCACTGCATTCATCTTGTCATTCTTAACCTGAAAGTTGGAATAGCCAAGAAATCATCAGAATGAAAAAAAAAGAGGAAGGCATATAGAAATGGTTAAGCGGTCAATGGTTCTAGAGCAAAACAGAAAATACGCGTCCCGGCTGGTGAAGATAGTTTGCAGTAACTGAATGGATACAAAATGAGAACATTTGTGCATAAATGCTCCAAAACAGATGCAAGTGCCATAACTGAGCATAAGAGATAATGTCTGTCCGCAAGAAACACTTCACCCATTGTAACAGTCAGCAAGATTAGCATAAACAGTGTATGTAGGATTTTGCTCAACTATAGCATTTGTCATTTCGGAGAAGCATGAAAAGTGCCTAGAATGCAGCGAGCAAAAAATAACGGAAATGCTTACAGAATTGCACAAACAAGCAGGTCAACAATAAATATTTTCAATGACCGATACCTTGCAGCAGTTCTAAAAAGTGGGGTAAATGTCCGCAGCAGCTGTATGCATTGCTTTACAATGAGCAAAATGGCACAGCTAATGGTATTATCAATGCTGCTACCTACTTAAGGGACAGGTAGATATGAAATAAAACTTGAACAAAATAAATGGCACGAAATTAAATAAGTGAGGACAACCTAATTTATTTACTGCAAATGTTGCTGCAAAATAGCAAACTCTTGCTTTGAGTGAACACCGCTAAGAGCAGTGTTCAAGGTTCCATAATTCTTGTCGGAAATTGCAAGTGGATGTGACAAGTAATGGAACTAATGACTTTTTGCAACATAGAAACGAAAATAAAAGATTACAGAATTAATAGAGGTAATAAACCACCTTTATACTTTTTGACTATACATATACGGGCTGTGTATGCATGCAATTCTATGTGTAACGTGTCCCCAGACACAAAATTTTATCAGGCATTAATTCACCTCCTATGACACCATTGCACTCAATGAATTCGCAGGCTAGTATGCTTCTCATGATCAATTCCATAACAAGAAAAAATCATGGAGCATTATGTACACAGAAATCGCATTCAATATGTGCAAGCATAGCTGAAGACAAAATTGGCACATGGTGAGGTTTTTGTCATCTGTTTGAAAGAGAAATACAATATCTAAGCCAGTTCCCCTGCAGTGAAAGCTGTGCGAAGTGCGCAGCAGTGACATCTCACTGCAGAGCAGTGAGTACTAGTCTGTTTTCGTTAAAGCAGTGGCATTGCATAAGACGTTATCCAAAGGAAGAGAAAGAGGCATTATGAAAATGAGGTACTATCGGCATCAAATGAAACGCGAACAGGGGAGCGCGTGGCACAAGCCTTATCAATGGCATAGTGCGCGCCGTCCACCAGTCATCGATATAGACAGGCCCGCACATCCGGTTTGGCAGCACTGCGCGATCCCCCTATAGCGCAATATTTCTGCTTGTGTTCCAGTTGTGCTATTTGATAACGCACTATAGGGGGATCGCGCAGTGCTGCCAAACCGGATGTGCACGCCTGTCAATGGTGATGACTGGACGGCGAACACTATACTGTTTCTAATGCTTGAAACACGCGCTCCGCTGTTCGCGTTTCATTTGATGCCGATAGTACATACTAGCGCATGCAACGAGCAAAATCGGAGGTGATAGATGGAAATCATTTCTGCCTTGAATTTCACACAAGAAAATGCATATGAAATGATTGTGAGTGATTATATGGCTAAAAATTTCGGTAAGCTACGATTGCAAACTGTCAGCACTGGGCAAATAATGAAATAGAAACGCTGCAGCTTCGTTGAATGTCTCTAATTTCCCCTCAAAGCTTCCAAACGTGCTGTGCCAACAAGCCCACTTATGCACAATGTTAGGTTCCTTAAATGCTGTATTGGCGCAATACGATTAAATTGCGGTAGCAGCCATACCAAAGCAGTTCCAATCCAGTACAGAGAGTGCATTTAGCGCTGTGCTTATGAAAATAACCACTAGTAGCAGCGAGAGCATTACTGGAACGGATCCTGCGATGTTTAGACGGTCAGCGCACTAAGTAGCAGTTAACAAGTTTCGAAGCCGACGCATTAAATTTACGAGGGCGCGTGAGCAAGCAATAATATACCAGATTGATTGATTTGTGGGGTTTAACGTCCCAAAACCAGTTCTGATTATGAAAGACGCCGTAGTGGAGGGCTCCGGAAATTTCGACCACCTGGGGTTCTTTAACGTGCACTGACATCGCACAGTACACGGGCCTCAACATTTCGCCTCCACCGAAATGCAGCCGCCGCAGCCGGGATTCGATCCCGCGACCCTCGGATCTGCAGCCGAGTACCATAGCCACTAGACCACCGTGGCGGAGCAATAATATACCAGACAGCCTTCACTAAAGCAAAACATTTCGCCGCCTGCATATGAGGGCACAGCGGAAACGCCGTCCGAATCACACGCCCAATAAGAGTCGCACAAGCGCAACACACATTCACTTCAAAATCTCTGGTAAGAGTGCTCCCCGAACATTGCGCTCATCATAATTGCACAATATATATGGACATACCCGCTACGGTAACAAAATTGTACTTAACGTACACTAAGACATAGAAAACTGCAGCTCTTACACGCTGTCCTTATCGCGCATTTCTGTTGTCCAAACACAAAGCAGAAACGTCCGTTACAGAAAATTCAAAGCACCGTCGCCGCAAATACCCGTTCAGAGGGCACTTCGAGATCTAAACCAGGAGATCTTCATAATAAGCAGCGCTAGCAAGACGCAAGGGACCAGCACATAGTGCAAACAACACTTCAAATGAAGGAAAAATGCAACCAAAGCGCCCAAACAACAACGTGCTACACACACATCGGGCGCAGGCATTCAAGTGAAAACAAGCAGAGCGTTGTTGTGGTGGCCGCATTTGCGCACACATATCTTTGATCAATGCTTTGATACTTGCCTAACCATAACCAGAAATACTTATACACTGTTCAAAAGAACACAAACAGTAAAATAAGTGCACATCGTGGCTTAAAGATACGTGCTTACAACACTTTTTTTTTCCACACAAGAACAAGACTGCGGATCACTGAGGCCAAGTGTCGGGATCTGTGCCCGCGAAATTTGAAACGCATTATGCCTGTATTTGCAAGCAGCAGCAGTTTAAACCTATGTGCAGCTGTAACAACGCCAATAACTGCACACATAAGTACTTAGTGTATTACAGTCAGGCGTTTCTGGTAAGTGGAAGAGGAAAGAGAGTCAAGTTGCGGGCACAACTTCTACAAATGACCGGTCACCTCCTCATGTAATGATTCCAGCTTAGGTGTCGTAACTAGCAAAAACGAAAAACTACAACCTTTCTCTTCTCGAAGAATACATTTTACAGTGCCAGTTATTACACAAGATGGCAATATAATAAAAGTACCAGAATAATGTTTATACGCATACTTGTTTTCTTTCCTTTAACGGGGGCCGCCTTTTGCACTGTCTTGTGACGCGCGCTGTCGGTCAGCGCGCTGCACACCCTCAAAATTGCATGCAGCTTCCCGAAGGATGCTATTTGTTCTACAAACATTGCAGACCCAGAAGCGTATTTCCGAGTACATATCATCCTGCTCTCGCGCGAGGGTAGGATGGAAAGTTCTATGACGCGTTGCACGTGTGCTTGTTTCGGTGCTGATAAGTTTTCATCGATAATCAACGAGTGTGCTCGCCTCTATTGCTGTACAGTACAATTTGCTTGCCTTGCTCGCCGCAGATCAGCATAATAAGCAGTCCGACTTTTAATACATTGCTTCTTGTCCTTCATAAACACGACCACGTGACAATATCTTAAAAATGATAAAACAATAAAAACAATCATGTGAACCACAATGGGAAGCACATATTTATACCACCATCTCTCAGTGATATGGTAGTATGGCTTTTTTCTTGATAGTAATGGTGAATGCCAAAGCACCCTTATTCTCATAATGGTTTTTTGCATGCGCAAACACCATTTCCGCATCTGTAAAATTTACAAAAGGTGCAATAAGGGTGCAATAAGGGCATCACACCAACAAGAGCACCCATTTCCGAAATTTTTAGGAAAAATGAGGGTGCATAAAGGGTGATTTAAAACCTACTTCACCCCATAGGGTGTTATTTTTCTTAGTGTGTACTCATCTTATTCACATCGCAATAACTCAGCTGTGTATATGGCTTACAATCTGGCTGCGCTGTCACGTGACGCTCTCGTATTGTCGTGTTTTCATTTTGACTATCGATCACGTGTGCTTGCATATTCTGCTGTGTGCAAGAGGAGTGATTTCTGTACTTTTTTTTACTTCGTTCTTTCTTGTTTCCCTTTTTCTTCCGCATGAGATCTAACTGTACCGTCATGACCACTGCACGCGTTGAATTGTGTAATCGCTGGTCTACGTCGGCGTGCTATACTGTCTCATGTATATCGTATATATAAGGAAACGCGTTGAGATATACTTGATACTTTGACAAACGCTGTCCCCCCCCCACCCCACCAACCGAAACGTAAGTAAATATACTGCGCAAAAATCAACGTGCGTCGTACTCCCTTTGTTCCTTATATATATATATATATCGGTGTACTGTTGGTGTGCTGTTGGTGTTGGTTGTATCTTTTCCGCAATTGCTGTTTTCAATTTAGAACATTCTTCCGCAGTACAGTGTCAGAAAATTGGTGCAACTTAGGCACACAGCATTGCTCTTGATTTCTCTCTCTGTGCAGCTCGACTGGGAATACCGCGCGCATCAAGAGTGCGCTGGCCTAAAAAGGCAAAAATATACAAGCTATAATAGGCCGCAATACATGAAAATTAGTTCAAACTTGGTTAACAATAATCTGCAAGCGGTGGACAGGGCGATGGGCTGATGACTTTCAGATGTAGTTTCCAAGAAACGCTACGTTTTTGAGAAGCATTTCATTGAAGTAGATAAGCGCTTTTAGAAGACCCCCGTAAGAATTATTTCTATTCATTTCCCACGGCTTTTCATCTTATTTTGCGCCGCATTGACAACGCGCTTAGGGCCTCGTTCCTAATAGAAAATCAATAGCTTACTATCATGGCTCAACGATCACTTTCTATATTCAGCAAAGTTCATTAGGAAGCTCCCCGAGTGTGTGACTTGTATATTTCTTTCCGCTGCAATTGCTTCATTGTTGTTGGTTTATGTAGACCTCGTCAACGGAGCTGGAGAGAGAGGACTATGTATTGCCGCGATTTTATCCGCTCATTTTGTGCATTAATCTTTCTCCGCGAAACTCGTTGAGTGGAGAAGCTTCGATGAAGACGGAAAGCACTTAGCGCTCTTACAAGCAAGACTAGACGTGTTCTTTTGATTCGCCGTAATCCTCTAACACAAGATCCTCGTCACATTAGAGAAAGAAAGTACTCTACAAAGAAGCATCAACATAACTACACTCTTGAAGGAGCTCACGAGCTATCCTGACGTTGTTTTACTGCAGATGGCAGGGTATCTTCAGGCAATTTATTAGGGAGAAGTGCTGCCGCTGATAGCGTATAGCGGGCCATTGCGACGAAATTTATTCGAGCTTCGAGACAGTATGCAGTCAGTCTGAGGTCGCTGCTTTCTATAAGAGTAAAGCTGCGGCTATGACCTGCTACCACCCTTACTCGTAAAAGCAACCTATGCGAGTCGTAATTAAGAGCAGAGTTCCTTAAGCCGGCCGTCCAGTGTAGATAATAAGCACAAAAGTAGGGGCCGGTCCTGGGGACAGTCCACCGGTTGAGGTGCAGAAAGCTTCAGACGCAGCTCTAAGTTACGGGTTCAGTCCCCGCAGCCGCGCCGTTTCATGTCTATTTCCAGCAGCTGTGGCGTTCCATATATCAGCGTAGTTGGTCCTTGATTGACATAAGCTCTATAAAATTAAAGCACCTATGGTACATGCCCCCTACCTTGCACCGAACGCAACGTGTATGAGCTACATGTGACTGCTGTATCAATGTTCATGACATACATGACGAGTACATCATGGTGGTGACAGCAAGATGGGTCATTTGTGTTCTTTAGGCATTTGTACCCTGCCTCCCAAATACACCACGTGGGCGAGACGACGTGGAGAGCATCGAGACATGGGCGACTGTACAGGTAGAGAGACAGACAGATGGACGAAAGAACGGACGGACAGAACCACACACCACACCATGCAGCGACGCTAAACACATAAGCACCGCTTATTCCACAACATAACGTGTCTAATCATAACACAACTGATTTTGTGCAGGTATGTAGTTCGAGGGACACATATACGCAGAAAAAGCTATTACCACCTCCTCCCCTCCACGACCTTAGCCGAACAGTGAAGCTGCGTGAGGTACACCAACACGCGCGCCCCACAGAAGCGGTCGTTTCCGCTTTCCTTTCTTTCTTGCTTCGTCTTAGCCTATCTTGCCTACTACCATAATGGAATCCTTCAGACTAATGTTACGTTGTGCTTTATAAAGGTGTGGCTCAATGTAGCCACTGATGCACTTCTTTCTTTGTTCGCCTTGCTTCCTAATACTCTAATGAAGTTCTTCGCAATAATGTTATGTTGTGATTTAATCATCATCATCATCATCATCATCGTCATCATCATCATCATCATCAGCCAATTTTAGGTCCACTGCAAGACGAAGCCTCCTCCCAACGATTTCCAATCCACCCTATCTTGAGCCAGTTGGTTCCACTTGATTGATTGATTGATTGATTTGTGGGGTTTAACGTCCCAAAACCAGTTCTGATTATGAGAGACGCCGTAGTGGCGGGCTCCGGAAATTTCGACCACCTGGGGTTCTTTAACGTGCACTGACATCGCACAGTACACGGGCCTCAACATTTCGCCTCCATCGAAATGCAGCCGCCGCAGCCGGGATTCGATCCCGCGACCCTCGGATCTGCAGCCGAGTACCATAGCCACTAGACCACCGTGGCGGGGCAGTTGGTTCCACTTGATGCCCCCAAACTATTTAATTTAATCGCTCCACCTAACCTTTTGCCTGCCTATGTTCCATTTTGCCTCTCTTGGTATGCATTCCGTCGCTCTTACTGTTCATTTGTTATCTTTCCTTCTCAAGACATGACCTGCTCAGGTCCACTTCTTTCTTTAAATTATAATAATATGAGCTACTCCTGTCTGTTTCCTGGTCCATTCCACTCGTTTTTTATCTCTTAACTTTCCATCTATCATTTTTCTTTCCATTGCACGTTGCGCGCTCCTTAGCGTCATCTCTAGTCTTTTTCGTTATCCCCCTCGTCTCTGCAGCGTACGTTAGTGCTGGGAGAGTTCAGTGATTGAATACTTTTCACTTTAGTGACAGCGGCAAGTTTCCAGTCATGATTTCGGAATGCCTTCCGAATGCGCTCCAGCCCATCCTTATTCTACGGAGAATTTTTTTTTCATGGTTAGGAGTTCCTGTTGTTAACTGTCCCAGGTATACGTATTCGTTTACACATTGTAAGGGTTCACTGTTGATTTTAAATTCCTGTTCTGTAGCTAGGCTGTTGAGCATTTTTGTCCTTTGCCTATTCATTTTTAGTCCAATTTTAATATTCTCCTTGGTTAAGTCATCAATTATGCCTTGTAGTCCGTCTCCATCATTGCTAAAGAGGGCAATGCCCTTTGCAAGTCTTAAATTGCTGAGATATTCTCCGTCAATTCTAATTGCCTTTTCTTCCCAGTCTAGACGTTTAAACGCTTCCTTTAAACATGCAGTGAAGAGCTTCGGGTAGGTTGTATCTCCTTGTCTGACAGCTCTCTCGATCGGGATTACTCTGCTTCTCTCATATAGGAGTAGCATGGCTGTGCAATCTGTGTATATGTTTATGGTTTGCACGTATACGTCAGGCACCCCTTGTCCACGTAAGGCTTCTTGAACTGCTTGTATTTCTATGGCGTCAAACGCCTTCTGGTAGTCTATAAACGCCACATAAAGAGGTTTGTTATATTCCGCGTACTTCTCAATTACTAGGTTGATAGCGTGGCTGTGGTCCATTGTAGAGTAACCTTTCCTAAAACCAGCTTGTTCTCTTGGTTGGTTAAAGTTGAGTGTTTCTCTCATCCTAGCAGAAACTATTTTCGTAAATAGCTTGCATATTACTGGGAGTAGGCTAATTGCTCTTTCTCTTTAACTCCTTTATGTCCCCTTTCTTCTGGATTAGGATTATAATAGCATTTTTCCAACTGCGCGCTACACCAGATGTCTTGATACATTTCGTGACGAGCGATCAAAGTTTTCAAGTATAATGTCTCCTCCGTCTTTGATCAAGTCGGCTGTTATGCCCTCTTCACCCGACAGGCTTTACCGCCGGACATCCCTTTGGCAGCTTTCTTGACTTCGTCTGCGGTTATACATGGGATTTCAGTGTCGTCGCTGATTCTCTTTCTATTAAGATTGTATGGGTCTGTCGGGAAGCTGTACAGTTCCGGGTAGAAATCTTCTGCTACCTTTACTATTTTGTTCAAATTATTGATAACATTACCTTCTTTATCATTTAGCGTATGCATTTTCCTTTGTCCTAAGTGCAGTTTCTTTTTGAGCAATTTAAAGCTGGTGCATTTCTCTATTTCTCTCATGTGAAAGTTTCTTACATCTCTTTTCCTGGCTTTACAGATTAGTTTTGATAGTTCAGCAAATGCTATTTTATATTTTGACGGAGTTACTTTGCATTTGCAGACGCCTTTTTATGAAGCCTTTGGCAGATTGGGACAACATACTTGTTACTTGCTTTGTTGCTTTGCCCCCGAGTTCTATCGATGTTCCAAGAATTGTTTTATTAAAGTATGTGCCCCAGTGTAGTCACTGATGCACTTCTTTCTTTCTTTCTTTCTTTCTTTCTTTCTTTCTTTCTTTCTTTCTTTCTTTCTTTCTTTCTTTCTCTCGTTATATTTCGCGCTAGTTAAATGCAGCAGTGGGTGCGGGGATCAGACCATGATCTTAGACCCAAACACAAAAACACACGGATGGGCACTCGCTCCCCACAGCACCTCGATTTTTCCTCACCTCACGTGCTTCAGTACGTGCCTTATCGGCCGTTGTCATGCAGAGCTGCGTGTAATAAGGCGTCGGACTGCGAAGCCTCGAGGTAGAGCAACTCCGGTGTTAAAATGTTCAGAACCTTTCATGCTCGCAGGTCTTATGAAATTCGCAACTCGAAAAGTTGAAGGTCGTTCGTTCCCACTTGCGAAACATACGTGCACATATCAAACGGTGGTACACTACCATGTAAACGGTTCCCTTAAAATTACACTTCCTGCATTACTTCCCAAGCGTGTTCAAGAAAACCAGTGTACGTTATGAGTATCTAAGATGCGATATTTAATTATGTCTTTTGCCGATTAAGGAATGCTGTATTATACATAGCAAGATTACCAGCCTCGTTTGGTTCTTCGTGCCCTCATTTGCATAACAGTGGAAACCAAATGCTTAAAACTTTACAGTGCTCAAAATTATCCTGCGCTTTCAGGCATATTTGTGGGAGCAACATGACTCTTTTGCTCACCGCTGCACGTTCAGTCATTTCACCGCTAAATACCTTTTTCTTTATTTCAGATGGCCGCCTCTATGCTCTTAGAAAGGGGGGTGGCCGGTGCGGCCGATCACATAAGTGAAATAGGCGATATCGCTGGCAGTTTAGTGCAGCCAATGCAAGAAGCATGCACGTGCTGGTTATTCCTGCGGGCTGTCGTAACAGACCACCAGCTGCTACCCACATGCAATTCTCTCCTTCCAAAATGCCCTTAGTTGTTATGTAAATTTTCCCTCCAAAAGCATTTCCCGAAATCCCATCATAATGCGCACATGCTTTTCACACAAAATAGAATTACTGCCCGTGCACCATGTACGCAGGGTAAACCAGCCAAGCTGAAATGTGCGGTTCCCGTGTTTATTCCCCATGGATCATTCAAAGCCCTACTGGAGAAAGCTAAGAGTCAGCCTGAAGACTGCTGAATTGTCGACGCCGCTTTCGTACCGAATAGCCTTCACAGCGGTCCTTGTGAACGGCAAAAGTGAAGTTGCCAACTCCCCTTACACGTACACAACAGAAATAAAAAATTGCAGGCAAGTAGCCACTGCATTGGCACTTTTAAACCCAAAGAGATCTACCATCCACCGCGATTCTAGGGCAGCCATCCGAGCATTTGCAAAAGGCGTCGTCTCTAGAGAGGCCCTGACCCTTCCCCACGGAAAGGCCATCAAACCTGACAAGATCATATGGTTTTCTGCTCATATGCGAGAAATCAGCGGTGGTCCCGCGAACCTCAATGAATCTGCCTACCACGCTGCACGAGGACTCGCCAACCGTGCAGTTACAAAGCAGCACGATGCGGACGTTCCAGACCGCAGGGACCAGATGCAGACTTATAACGAGCTCACAAGGCACTTCTACTTGAGACGCAAGGTCTTCCCCTCCATACAGTAAGCTAAATACAGCTCAGGCGATTACGCTAAGGCTCCTATACAAACAAGAATCGACCCGCACCCGCTGTTAATCAGCAAAATATATCCGGACTTCTCTACTCGTACAACATGCGATAGATGCAATGGTTCCATGGGTCTCAGTCACATGCTGTGCGCCGCTTCGCCTTACACAGCAACAAGGACAATATCGAAGAGCGGTGGGACGCAGCTCTATGCAGTCTCGCAGTTAGAAGAGCAGCTATGGGCAGTCCAACGGGCCCGTGAAGTGGCCGGACGGCTATGCCTTTCTGTCCCAGCGTGGGAGCGACCCGCTTCCCTCTAGGAAACTAGCGCGACCTCATGAACCTAAATTACGTTTTCCATCCATTAATAAATGCTTGCGCAATTGTTGGTATGCCTTTGTTCTTTGTGCATTTTTTACGTGACACGCATACGGTTCACTGGGCTTTATCAAACAATTTTTTCCAAAAGTCTGCACATTGATCCGCATGATCGCTCACGTGTAGCCGTATAAAAATAGTGCATGCGTGGTTTGACCGGAGGAGAAGGAAGAATGCGTGCACAAATGCCGCATATTGGGCAACCCAAGATTATCTTGCAGCCCTGGGCTGATGGCAACTGTTCGTCGAGAACTGTAAAACAAAAGTGCTGTGAAATTAGCAAAATGCTCTTATTAATGCCCATGTTTTATACACCACTACACGTAGAGATGTGTTCAAATACTGGAGGTATACGCAATATGTCACTGCGGGTATAATGAAGACGGTGAGAGGAAGGTGTTGGAGCATCACATGGAAGAACAAACTTGTGCTGTTTTCTGCGGTTATACGTCCTACAACATGAAGTTTGCTATTATTCCGAAGAGAGCGAAATTGGGATGTGTTTAAACAGACATTATAACAAAAGAATGACGTCCAGGAGCCAAAGGTCCGATGGTTCTTAATGACGTTGCGAATTAAGGCACTGAAAGTAAGTTAAGAGAGATAAATACGCGGCTACGTAAGGGCAGTCAAGCATGCTTCAGGGAAGGAAGGGAAAGTGACCACTAAAGATAGCGGGATGGCGTATAGGCGTATTGTATTTGATGGCAACAAAGCAGCGAGCGTAAGCATGGACTCACAGGTTGGAATAACAAAGAGGCTGACGCTAAAACAAGCAGGTGCGTGTGTAGCCACTTCCGGTCGATACCGTAAGCAGTATGAAAATGAATGTAAGTTACAACCAGTTTGTATGAAACAGCGTGCATCACGCGCTGTTAAGATCAGAAGGCTGGATGTAAGCATTCTGTCACAGTGTCTATCGACGCCTTACAATCTCAGAACAACGGTATAGCTACTTAAGGAAAAGATGAGAGCGATATCTCATAATGTTTCTAAAACGTTGCTCAGGTGGCATTACTTCGAGTTTACTGGGCTCGGTGGCACCGTCAAGGACGCCATGAAAAACGACTTTCTCCTTTTCGTACTGACTCTCCTCGGACTAACGGGGCTACTGCTAAGTGCAGCTGGTTTTCAAGAGTTCAGTACCATGACTCTGGAACGATGGACAAAATCACGAACAGCACACCTGCATCATCACGAACAGCAAACCGCTGTGCTGTTATCACGGCTGGCGGCGACAATTCTTCCGCCAATGACTCCAGCTCCTAGGACTATCACGCCCCACCGCCCCTTCGGCCAACCAGCGACAGCAGCGACATCAAATCAGGCGTAAAAGGGGCCCCATCAAGCACGAGCTCCGTTCAGTGCGCTCAGTGGCACCGTCAGGGACGCCATGAAAAACCACTTTCTTCTTTTAGTAAAGATTAGGAAAGAATGCCTTTTTCCTAATTTTCACAAAAGTGACGTTCTTCGCTTTGTAGTGCTGCCGAGCCCTGAGTGTATTTTGTGTTGCATTTGTGAATTCTTCAGGATTACTCGCTCACTGATGTTACTTAGCGGTGATATCGAGGAAAATCCAGGCCCTCACACGCTCATACGAGATCCTAAAAGGGGTTAGAGAAATAAAGAATTCGCAACGAACATTGGCAGAGGGATTGCGAGGAGTTTAATCCAGGCTGGTATATATAGACGGTACACTATCATCGCTAAAACAGTATCATAAAAAAGTGGAGCAGTGTGAACAGCATGTTGCCACAATGAGCAAGGACATCAGGAATCGGAGCAAGAAACTAGACATGAACAACAGAAGCCGCAGGAATAACTTTATCATGGATGGGTGGGAAGAAAAAAAAATTGGCAGATCCCACGTGCAGTGGGAATCAAGGAAATGCGAAGCACGCATCAGGAACGTAAACTGGATGTGCACTGCCGTCACGCTATACCGAGTTTAGTACATATGAAATTAACGAACGGCCACAAGGAGCACCAAGGCTGTGGCATGTAAACCACTGCCGCTCATACACGCATGTCATGATTCTAACGTTATGACTTGTCATTTACGTTCGTCATGCAGTCGTGTTGTGCCATAGCAGTTTTGGTATACATCCCTTTAAGGAAACGAGTGGCATGTAGATCATGCCGCTAATGACATACATGTCACGATTTTCATGTTATGACCTGTCATTTATGACCTGTCATGCAGTCATGTTGTGCCAAACCAATTTTCGTATAGGCTCCGTGCAGTCGAGTTTTCCTTGTGCGACATCAGCGCCAGAATGTACTGCCTGGCGGAGAGAAGAAGCAAAATTAGGCATACTGTGACAGGGACATAGGCGAACGCGATGCGCGTCTCCAACTCTATAGCAGCAGCGACCGCCCGTCCCACCTTCTTTCGTTTTATTTCCTTTGAGACGCGCGCTCCAAACCTGCGGCAAACTGTTGCAAAGGGCGACGCCGCGAGCGTTCGTGTGGTTCGCAGCACGCCCGGAAAGCAGCGAAGAAACGCGCGCTTCGCTGCCGCCTCGGTTTCCACCGTGCGCGACTGAGTGTCCGACGAGAGCTACGTAGCGCCCTCTGGTTAGTAGACGGAGCCCATACATCCCATTAACGAAAGGGCTGTACAGCGCCAGGACCATGGCATGTAAACCATGCCGGTCACGAGACGTGTGTCATGATTCTAATGTTATGACCTGTCATTTACGTTCGTCATGCTGTCGTGTTGTGCCATAGCAATTTTGGTATACATCCCATTAACGAAACGCCTGGCATGTAAATCATGCCGCCCATGACATGCATGTTATGCTTTTCATGTTATGACCTGTCATTTATGTTCGTCATGCAGTCATATTGTTGCATACCAATTTTCCTACACATCCCACTAACGAAACCGCCAAGAGAGCACCAAGACCGTGGCATGTAAATTCTGTCACAGTGTCTATCGAAGCCTTACAATCTCAGAACAACGGTATAGCTACTTAAGGAAAAGATGAGAGCGATATCTCATAATGTTTCTAAAACGTTGCTCAGGTGGCATTACTTCGAGTTTACTGGGCTCGGTGGCACCGTCAAGGACGCCATGAAAAACGACTTTCTCCTTTTTGTACTGACGCTGCTCGGACTAACGGGGCTACTGCTAAGTGCAGCTGGTTTTCAAGCGTTCAGTACCATGACTCTGGAACGATGACATCATCACGAACAGCACACCTGCATCATCACGAACAGCAAACCGCTGTGCTGTTATCACGGCTGGCGGCGACAATTCTTCCGCCCATGACTCCAGCTCCTAGGACTATCACGCCCCACCGCCCCTTCGGCCAACCAGCGACAGCAGCGACATCAAATCAGGCGTAAAAGGGGCCCCATCAAGCACGAGCTCCGTTCAGTGCGCTCAGTGGCACCGTCAGAGACGCCATGAAAAACCACTTTCTTCTTTTAGTAAAGATTAGGAAAGAATGCCTTTTTCCTAATTTTCACAAAAGTGACGTTCTTCGCTTTGTAGTGCTGCCGAGCCCTGAGTGTATTTTGTGTTGCATTTGTGAATTCTTCAGGATTACTCGCTCACTGATGTTACTTAGCGGTGATATCGAGGAAAATCCAGGCCCTCACACGCTCATACGAGATCCTAAAAGGGGTTAGAGAAATAAAGAATTCGCAACGAACATTGGCAGAGGGATTGCGAGGAGTTTAATCCAGGCTGGTATATATAGACGGTACACTATCATCGCTAAAACAGTATCATAAAAAAGTGGAGCAGTGTGAACAGCATGTTGCCACAATGGACAAGGACATCAGGAATCGGAGCAAGAAACTAGACATGAACAACAGAAGCCGCAGGAATAACTTCATCATGGATGGGTGGGAAGGAAAAAAAATTGGCAGATCCCACGTGCAGTGGGAATCAAGGAAATGCGAAGCACGCATCAGGAACGTAAACTGGATGTGCACTGCCGTCACGCTATACCGAGTTTAGTACATATGAAATTAACGAAACGGCCACAAGAGCACCAAGGCTGCGGCATGTAAACCACGCCGCTCATACACGCATGTCATGATTCTAACGTTATGACTTCTCATTTACGTTCGTCATGCAGTCCTGTTGTGCCATAGCAGTTTTGGTATACATCCCTTTAAGGAAACGAGTGGCATGTAGATCATGCCGCTAATGACATACATGTCACGATTTTCAAGTTATGACCTGTCATTTATGACCTGTCATGCAGTCATGTTGTGCCAAACCAATTTTCGTATAGGCTCCGTGCAGTCGAGTTTTCCATGTGCGACATCAGCGCCAGAATGTACTGCCTGGCGGAGAGAAGAAGCAAAATTAGGCATACTGTGACAGGGACATAGGCGAACGCGATGCGCGTCTCCAACTCTATAGCAGCAGCGACCGCCCGTCCCACCTTCTTTCGTTTTATTTCCTTTGACACGCGCGCTCCAAACCTGCGGCAAACTGTTGCAAAGGGCGACGCCGCGAGCGTTCGTGTGGTTCGCAGCACGCCCGGAAAGCAGCGAAGAAACGCGCGCTTCGCTGCCGCCTCGGTTTCCACCGTGCGCGACTGAGTGTCCGACGAGAGCTACGTAGCGCCCTCTGGTTAGTAGACGGAGCCCATACATCCCAATTAACGAAAGGGCTGTACAGCGCCAGGACCATGGCATGTAAACCATGCCGGTCACGAGACGTGTGTCATGATTCTAATGTTATGACCAGAGCACCAAGACCGTGGCATGTAAATTATGTCGCTCATGACATGCATGTCATGATTTTCATGTTATGACCTGTCATTTACGTTCATGATGCAGTCATCTTGTGGCATGCCTATTTTCGTATACATCCCGTTAACGAAACGCGTGGCATGTAAATCATGTCGCCCATGACCTGGATATCATGATTTTCATGTTGTGACCTGTCAGTCATGTTCGCCATGCAGTCATGTCGTGGCATACCAATTTTTGTATACATCCCATTAACGAAACGGCCAGGAGAGCACCAAGGCCGTCGCATGTAAATCATGTCACTCATTTCATGCATGTCATGATTTTCGTGTTATGACCTGTCATTTATGTTCGTCATGCAGTCATATTGTTGCATACCAATTTTCTTACACATCCCACTAACGAAACCGCCAAGAGAGCACCAAGACCGTGGCATGTAAATTATGTCGCTCATGACATGCATGTCATGATTTTCATGTTATGACCTGTCATTCGTCATGCTGTCGTGTTGTGCCATAGCAATTTGGTATACATCCCATTAACGAAACGCCTGGCATGTAATCATGCCGCCCATGACATGCATGTTATGCTTTCATGTTATGACCTGTCATTTATGTTCGTCATGCAGTCATATTGTTGCATACCAATTTTCCTACACATCCCACTAACGAAACCGCCAAGAGAACACCAAGACCGTGGCATGTAAATTATGTCGCTCATGACATGCATGTCATGATTTTCATGTTATGACCTGTCATTTACGTTCATGATGCAGTCATCTTGTGGCATGCCTATTTTCGTATACATCCCGTTAACGAAACGCGTGGCATGTAAATCATGTCGCCCATGACCTGGATATCATGATTTTCATGTTGTGACCTGTCAGTCATGTTCGCCATGCAGTCATGTCGTGGCATACCAATTTTTGTATACATCCCATTAACGAAACGGCCAGGAGAGCACCAAGGCCTTCGCATGTAAATCATGTCACTCATTTCATGCATGTCATGATTTTCGTGTTATGACCTGTCATTTATGTTTGTGATGCAGTCACGTTGCGGCATGCCAATTTGCGTATACGTCCCATTAACGAAACGCGTGCCATGTAAATCATGTCATTCATGACATGCATGTCAGGATTTTCATGTTATGACCTGTCGTTTATGTTCGCCATGCAGTCATATTGTGGCATACCAATTTTTGTACACATCCCATTAACGAGACGACCAGGAGAGCACCAAGACTGGGACATGTAAATCATGCTGCTCATGACACCCATGTCATGAATTTCATGTTATGACCTGCCATTTATGGCCGTCAGGCAGTCATGTTGTGCCATACCAATTTTCGCATACATGCCATTAGCGAAACGGCCAGGAGGGCCCTATACCGTGGCATGTAAATCATGCCGCTCATGACATGCATATCATGATTTTCAAGTTATGACCTGTCATTCATGTTCGTCATGTAGTCGTGATGTGGCATACCAATTTTCGTAAACATCCGATTAGCGAAACGGCCAGGAGAGCACAATATCGTAGGCGGCTAGATAGATAGATAGATAGATAGATAGATAGATAGATAGATAGATAGATAGATAGATAGATAGATAGATAGATAGATAGATAGATAGATAGATACGCTCAAACTCGCCGAGTTCGCTAAGAAATGCTTCGCATTTAAATGTGATGAAAATAGTAGAGATCTAGAACATGCCGTAGTCGAAGGCGTGTTCAAAGACAACCTCGGGGTAGAAACAAGATCAGTCGAGCGTGTACATCGTATTGGAAAGACAAGGGCAACAGCACAAAGCCTTTAATTCAAAGGTTTTACAACTTCACAGAAAAGATCACCATTTTGCGTAATTTCAAGAAGCATAAAACTAGCTCGATACTTCTCGGCATCAGTACGTGACGTACGCAGTAAACTTTGGCAGTTCTCCAAAGCAGAGCGCGATGCGGGCGATAAGGTAACACTTCTTTACGATAAACTTAAAGTGAACGATCAACTGTACGTATGGAAACATGAACAAAAAGGCAGACTGCCTTTGAGCGATGTGCGTCACGACGACACCGCGAAGTCCAGTGATGATGATGATGATTGTGGTTCGGTTAGGAAAGGACGCTAATTTCTGCAGCCCATGTAAGGAGCACGGCTAAGCGTCCGTGCGGTAGGGGGAAAGGGAGTGAAAGAGATAGAGAGGAGAGAAAGGCCGTAGTGGAGGGCTCCGGAAATTTAGACCACCTGGGGTTCTTTAACGTGCACTGACAACGCACAGTACACGGGCCTCTGGCATTTTCGCCTCCATCGAAAATGCGACCGCCGCGGCCGGGATCGAACCCGCGTATTTTGGGTGGCAGCCGAGTACCGTAACCGCATGAGAGTAGAGGTTGTAAATTCACTTTCTCTATTAAGCTTTAATGCAAGGGGTATTGTGAATAAAGCTGCGAAACTCGGAGAAATTTTCCTAATTCACTCTCCTGAAGTGTCAGTAATAACCGAGATATGCCTACACGGCGACATTCATGATTCAGAAATAGTCCCTCCCTCTTATTCTATTATGCGCGCCGACCGCGATAGTCGCGGGCTCGGAGTCGCAATTGCATTACGTAAGGGCCTATATTTTCGCAAAGATAAAGGCAATCCATATCATGAAAGCCTGTGGTGCACTGTATATGTCCATGGGTCACCCGAGCTGACGGGCGATATTTATAGAAAGCCATACGCGTCCGACGAATACATCACAAGAATTCACGATTTCCTTCACGACAAGTTGAACGATCGCATTAAGCTAATCCTTACCGGAGATTTTAATTTACCTACTATTGATTGGAATACGCTGACAGTGGGCAGTAGAGATGTTTGTAATTCTGAGCTGCTCTTGAATATAGCATTTAGTTTTCATTATCTCAGCTTGTCACAGAGCCGACGCGCATTCAGGGGCAGACACTTTCAATACTTGACCTTGCATTCCTCTCTAACCATCCAACAGCTGTCGTCACGCTAGAAGATGGCATAGCTGATCACAAACTTCCTCTGTTAGTAGTCACTATTGGTAACAGCCTACCAGTTCTTAAATCGCATGTTGCTGTTAAAAACTTTAATAGAGCTGATGATGTCAGCATTACTGACTACCTTGCGGTAACAGCCTACCACTTCCTAATCGCACGTAGCTGTTAAAAACTACAATAGAGCTGATGATGTCAGCATTATTGACTAGCTTGAAGTAGCGTTAGAAAGCGTTTCCATTGAAAATTACCGGACAGTGAATAATCTACGGCTTAGAATAAAAGACATATAAAATCTCGTGAGCAAACATTGATTCCCACGTGACTTAAACGTACAAAACGCAGAAGACTATGGATTACGCGCGATATGATCCACCTGAACAGAAAACTGCAAACGTTGCGGAAGAAAAACCGTAGTCATGACGATATTCGCCGACTTTCCGATGAGCTAAAGGCATCTATTATGAACTGAAGAGATGTTTTCTTTTCAACGACTCTAACAAATTTCATGACAGAGAATCCGCAAGAGATTTGGCGTTATCTATCCAAGCCCAAGGACAACGTGACTTAGGTCGATATAAACGGGACTAAAACCGATGAAGCTCACACTATCGCCAACACATTTAAGGGTACTTTCCGTCCGTTTTTCACGCGTACTCAAGAGTTTGCAGAAAGCGAAATAATGCCGGATCCTGCGTTATCAAAGCAGGAACTGCTCGATAGCCCAGGATGGAATACTGAACTTTTTGCTACAGATTGAGGTTAAAAAATCTTCAGCCCCCTGACAATGTTTCAAATGCTTTTCTTCTCGTTGCGAAGAACAACTACCTCTTTCCTACATGGAATTTCCTAGCGTCGCTTCAAACAGCCACTCTGCCGACGGACTGGCTTCGTGCCGAGATATTTCCTATTCATAAAGGGGGCAACAGGTTACATGTGAGCAATTACAGGCCCATTTAACTGAGTAGTTGTTGTTGCAAACTAATGGAGCATATTGTAGACATGGCGATCGCCATCTGCTTCGGAGACAACAACCTACATTACCTCAAACAACACGGATTTCGTAAAGGTCTTTCTGCGATAAATCAAATTCTCGAAATTGCGCGTGACTTTGCTACCGTAATTAACTCGAGACTTCAGTGTGACCCAATATTCATAGACTTCTCCAAAGCATTTGGCAGGGTACCCCATCATAAACTAATTTACATACTGAAGGCTATAGGGATTGAAACTAATATAGTACACTGGATAGCCCCCTACCTTTCAAACCGCAGCCAGCACGTTAAAATAAACGATGCCGAATCTGAAGAGTTAGACGTCCACTCAGTTGTTCCACAAGGGTCTGTACTAGGCCCGATTTTTTTTCTGATTTGCGTTAACGACATTCATTATCATGTTGACCATGATGTAACTGTCAGACTATTTGCGAGTGACTGTGTCATCTATACCACAGAACGAACGATCGACGACCAAATCCGGCTTAACACCTCTCTCACTGACATTTCAAGATGGTGTCAAGAGTGGGGAATGGAAATAAACGTACGAAAAATTTCGTACATGCCTATTACCCGAAAGACCCTACTGAAACATTCCTTATGTATGGATCCGTACATACGCAATTATTGGAATATGGAAAGCCGTATCAAACGGAGAACATATGGATGTCCGTTTCAATGGAATGTCGTTTAAGCGGACAGTCTCCCTATGTACGGCAGGCCGTACGAGATCTCCGCATCCGTATAAGGCCGTATGATGTCTCCGCATATAGGGACTCCGTGCAACGGAGTCCTTTATGCGGAGTGTGTCCGCCAGCATATCGCAGCTAGAAAGTTGTATTTTGCAGAAATTATGTGAACATTGCTCCATGGAAAGTCATATGGAAGGGGAAACGCACATTTTCATATCTTAGGGGAACTGTCCAATATGTAAAAATAGCTATGTATAAACAATATGGGATATTAATATTTTATGAAGCTACCATAAATGCTGCTGTCATATTTTCATTTCATTTCATTTATTGTACCCTCAAGGCCCGAGGGCATAACAGAGGGGAGTGGTAAACGAGAAATAACACAAAAATTGGGTAGTAATACAACAACAAGAAAATAACACAGTAACGCAATAAAACAACAGACTAGAAATAGCAGTACATACAATGTTAATGAAATGCTTTGCTAGTACTAACATGAGCAAACAAGGTAACATCACATAAAGTCCTGCTTATACAATGTTGGCTAGTTAGTTATTAATTACTCAACAGCCATAACGATGAAAATAAGATGTTACAATTCCCAAGTCAAAAAATGTGTTCTACAGCCTTGCGAAAAAGTTTGCTGTCATTGATGGCGACTATGTCATTGGGAAGGTGGTTCCACTGCCGAGATGTTCTGGGGAAAAAGGAATGACTGAAAGTGTTGGTATTACATGATTGAATTCTGACTTTGAAGCGATGGTCGATACGGTGCGATAAATAATGCGGCTGAGAAATGAAGTTATTTTGAAGAAATGGGTGATGGTATAACTTATGAAACAAAGTTAAGCGAGCTATGTTCCTCCGAGATGCTAGTGATGGAAGACATAGGTTAGCTTTCATTGAAGATATGCTGGAAGTTCGGTTATAATTAGAATAAATGAATCGAACTGAATTATTTTGAACGAGCTCTAGAGAAAAGATGAGGTTTTCGTTGAATGGGTCCCACACTGCTGCAGCATAGTCTAATTTCGGGCGTACTAGTGACTGATAAAGTAGTAATTTTAAGGATGATGGAGCATTAGAAAAGTTGTGACGTAAGTAACCAAGCGTGCTGTTAGCTTTACTAATTATGTATGCAATGTGAAGAGACCAGGTTAGATTTGATGTTATATGAACGCCCAAGTATTTGTATGAGTTCACGGAATCTAAGGGTATGTTATTCAAATGGTAGAAGGGAAGGGTGGTGGAATTTCTGTGAACACGCAAAATTTTACATTTGTTAATATTTAGTTCCATTCGCCAGGTATTACACCAATCACTTATGTAGTTTAAATTTGATTGAAGAGCGTTAGAATCGTCAGTGCAGTTTATTTCACGATAAATTACGCAATCGTCAGCAAACAAGTGAACGTGAGAAGTCAATGCAGATGGTAGATCGTTGATATAGATTAGAAAAAGGAGTGGTCCTAGTACTGATCCCTGAGGCACACCGGAACGAACCTCAGTTAAAGGTGAGTCATGATTATTAGCAGTAACAAACTGATGGCGGTTACAAAGAAAGTATTCAACCCATTTCAGTATTTTACTCTCGAGGTTTAGAAGACTTAGCTTGAAAAGAAGTAGTTGATGGCAAACCTTGTCAAATGCTTCACTAAAATCTAAAAAGACACAATGAGCAGTTGAGGCGCGATCTAAAATACAATGTAGTCCATGAGTAAATGATATTAGTTGCGTTTCGCATGAGTAGGTTTTACGGAAACCATGCTGAGCTGTGGTGAAAAATGAGTTGGAATCTAGAAAGTTAACCAGGTTGATAAAAATTACGTGTTCCAGAAGTTTGCAAGATGTGCTCGTCAGCGAGATGGGGCGGTAATTCATGGGTGAGTCCTTGCTGCCGGATTTATGTAGTGGGACCACCTTCCCAATTTTCCATAGCGAAGGCATAGTGGACGTGTTAATGGATTGTTGAAAGATTTTGGTCAATATGATGGAGCTGAACACGCTAGTGCTTTTTAGAAATTTGCTGTTGATGCCATCGAACCCCGGAGCTGAGTTGAAGGGTAATTACCAATGAGTTTAGCAATGCCAGATGAATGAACTGTTATAGGATCCATGATAATGTAGTCACATGAAATAGTGCCCGGAGGGTGAATATTGCTCGAAACCGAAAAATTCTTCGAAAAAAAAATTGTGAGGAAATAATGCAGAGCTCAATGCGCGCATCATGCAGGAAAGCTTATAACATTTATTTGTATACTAGTTGCATATGACAAAAGCCTTTATACGTTACTGAAAGCAGCATTTTAAATTTTAAAAATTAATGTTCTTTGTATTATATACACAGTAAAACCTCGTTATAACGAAGTTGAAGGGGGAGTGGTAATTACTTCGTTATAACCATTAGTTTGTTATAACCAATATCAATTTCATCTATAGAAATTTCAAGGAATGGCGATTGCTTCGTTATATCCGATAATTCGTTATATCCGGGTTCGTTATAACGAGGTTCTACTGCACTCCATCTATCACCATACCTCAATGTTGTCTGTATGAAATTAGGTAAAACTGCATGAAATAAAAACCTGCACCATTGTTTCAGAGTTGCGAGTCACCCACAGAAACAAGGTGCAGTATATAGTGCAACAAGAACAGTTTAAGAATGAAACAGTTTAATATACGCATAAAGCAAAATGCTTCCCAAAGTGCTTAAAAACTAAGCACATTGCACTTAGTTCTTAAGCACTTTGAGAAGGTCCCCAAGGTAGCGGTTCATATTTCGGCGCCGCTGCACCTCGGGAACATCACTTGGGTGCCGCCGCAGGTGTTCTTCGTAGGCACCTGAAGAATACACAAAAGACGAACGTAATGCAAGACTGTAAGTGGCTCAGTTCACATTCAGAAGAAACAACACAGGTATGCATGCTGGCAAAGGGTGATCTGTGCACTGCTTCTTCGAGTGCCTGTACTGGTGCAGTATCCACAGCAATATACTACAAAGTAGGATGGGGACGGGACAACAGAGGTACAATGTAACCAGTTCCCCATTTTAAAACTATAATACAAATAAAATATGCAAAAATACAAGGGGAAAGGCCCAAATTAACTACAGCACGAAATAAAATCAAGGGTATGCTTATCACAATGCAGCACATGAGATTACTGTCCTTGAAGGGTATTTAATAATATCCAGTGAAATCTTAATACACCCTCAAATTAAATTTTGTTCTGGATTAAAACACCACTAAGCGCCTAGATGTATTGTGCTTACGGAATGAAGCACTAGGTGTAAAGGCTGAACGATGATAACAGGTATGAGTAATTGGCCGGGGTAACCAGGCCATGTTGCTACAAATCTGGCTTCTTAAAGGGGCACTGACACCAAAATTTCACTGCTAAGATAGCCTGAGAGATCGATTTTCGTGGACATAAAGATGTCATCTACCAAATCTCAATGGCGAACACAGCTCCGAAGGTAATTTAAATGAATATTGAAGTTCGCATGTGCAATCGAGCGCTAGACGCCATACATCGCGACATCGACAGCAGCAAAGGTGACCTGAAGGGGACCCCCAACTTCCGCGACGTCACCGCGGCAGCCGAGCTCCGAGAGTGCAGCTAGCAATGATGACGTCATAGCCGCCATTGCTTATTCACTGCGGCTGCGTTAGTAGACTGCCGGTGACGCCAGACCTCAAGAAAATAGTTGCCACCCAACAACAATGACATCAACAGCGACAACAACGCGCAGGACGTGCGGCAGGCGAAAGAAAACGAGCACGCGGTGGTTGTCGTGCGGAAGTGCGTCACAGTTATGTGTGCTCACGTGTCCGAACTCAAGGCACGTGGGCTTGTGATGCAAATAAATGAGCCAATATTACACTGATGCAGTCCAAGCTGAAGGCATTGGAAATGAAAGCAAGGGACCCTGCAACACTTTTTCGATTGCCTATGAGCACTATGATGGTGCATTATGAGAGCACTATGATGGTGGCATGTAAATCGTGCCGCTCATATACGCATGCCGTGATTCTAACGTTATGACGTGTCATTTACGTTCGTCATGCAGTCGTGTTGTGCCATAGCAATTTTGGTATATATCCCATTAACGAAACGAGTGGTATGTAGATCATGCTGCTCATGACATCCATGTCAGGATTTTCATGTTATGACCTGTCATTTATGATCGTCATGCAGTCATGTTGTGCCAAACCAATTTTCGGGCACATCCCATTAACGAATTGGCAGTATAGCGCCAGGACCGTGGCATGTAAATCGTGCCGCTCATGACATATAACATAAAAATCATGACATGCATATCATGATTTTCATGTTATGACCTGTCATTTATGATAGCCATGCAGTCATGTTGTCCCGTAGCAATTTTCGTATATATCCCATTAACGAAACGGCTGCAAGAGCACCAAGACTGTGGCCTGTAAACCATGCTGCTCATGACACGCATGTCATGATTCTAATGTTATGAACTGTCACTTACGTTCGTCATGCTGTCGTGTTCTGCAATGGCAATTTTGGTATACATCCCATTAACGAAACGCGTGGCATGTAAATCTTGCCTCCCATGACATGCATGTCATGCTTTTCATGTTATGACCTGTCATTTATGTTCGTCATGCAATCATGTTGTTCCATACCAATTTTCCTATACATCCCATTAACGAAACCGACCAGGGGAGTACAAAATCGTAGGCGGCTAGATAGATAGATGCGCTCAAAGTCGCCGAAGTTCGCTAAGAAATGCTTCGCATTTATTAAAACATAGGAGACAACCTCTCCGTGATCATGAAATATTGCAGTGCTAATTCTGCCTCAGGCAACTTAGGGCCACCAGTGAAATCGCTTGTCGAAAAAAGCGCGGGCGCTTTGGGAATCAAAATTTCGAATTTACTGGTGCCTGCAGTGCTGCAATGTTTGATTCACTTGTTCAGGGGAGCCTCCTGCACCGCCACGGTGGTCTAGTGGCTATGGTACTGATCGGAGGGTCGCGGGATTGAGTCCCGGCCACAGCGGTTGCATTTCAATGGAGGCGGAATGTTGAGATCCGTGTACTGCGCGATGTCAATACACGTTAAACAACCCGAAGTGGTTGACATTTCCTGAGCCCTCCACTACGGCGTCTCTCATAATCATACCTGGTGTTTGGTTGTAAAACCCCAAAAATCGAATCAGAGAAGCCTCCGCCACTGATCAGCATTGCTTTCTGATATTGTTCAGAAAGTGTTGCAGGGCCTCTTTCGGCACGTTGATATCTTCGGTATTATAACGTCATACCAAGAGAACGTAAGTGCACTTCTGCTTCTTACTCCTCTTGTCGGTTCTTTGATTCGTATCTGAGAAATGCGACGAAAGTATTCGAAAATATAAAGGCCGGTGAATCCGTGAATGCGTTGGCATTGATGAGACTTTTCTTTTCGACAAGTTATATTTTATTTTGTTTATTAGAACCCGTTTTTAGGAAACACATTAGGCAACCTGCCAAGCCAAGCAGAAACCATAAAACAGTAAGCGTAATCACAAAAAAATAAAGAAAAACACAGAGGCAATGCGAAACGCATTAGCGCGGGGAGCACGTTGATGCCCACGTAAAAACAAAAATAACAGTGCAATTGAAAGTAAACAAGGGAGTGCGCTGCTGTTAACCTGGTGAATGACTGAAGTTCGCCACGAATAATTTTTCATGCTAAGAAGAATGACGCGCACTAAAGCCAGAGATATGGGATAAAAGTGAGAGAGAGAGGGGGGGGGCGAGAGTGACAAGCGGCTTAAAAGCTTGGCGCTGCACTCAAGCTAAACCGACCTCGTTAATCACGCCACCTTGAAGCATGTCATCGACGTATTCAGTAATGACGTTGCGTTCAACCGCGATAACTCGGTAGGCACGCTGGCACAGTGGAGCATAGTGACCGGCGTCAATTTGGTGTTGTTTTGTTTTGTGGGGTTTAACGTCCCAAAACCAGCCCTCATTATGAAAGTCGCCGTAGTGGAGGGCTCCGGAAATTTCGACCACCTGGCGTTCTTTAACATGCACTGACATCGAACAGCACACGGGCCTCAACATTTCACCTCCATCGAAATGCGGCCGCTGCAGCCGGAGGGCGTCAGGAGGGCGTCATCGGAGGGCGTCATCGTCTATACTTCTCATTATGTGTTTCATCTTATCACTTTCAGCCATGTCCGCATTTACCGCCCACAAAGAACGATCGCGTCCTCAATGTAACTCGTGACCGTGTCACCGACTTGTTGAGACCACCCACTCAGGCTGTGTTCAGCGCGGAGCTTGCGCACAGCTGGCCGGCTGAAGAAAGAAGTGGGGGTCTCCCTAAATGCCGACCAGGTGGTGAATCAGCTTCGTGGTTGTGGAACCACAGGTTGGCCACATCAATCAAATAGAACCCGACGTGACCGAGCTTCGCGTGGTTGCCCCACTTATTGTGCACGCTGCAGCGCTCATACTCCAGCAGCCAGTTCTCGACGTCGCGATCTTCAGTACCGCTGAATATAGGAGGGTCACGCTGACGCAGCGCGCCAGAGCACATCACAGATGTGGGGATGGGGGCGGCTGCGGCTGGCGCAGGGGCAGCTTGCGAGGGTCCGGCGTCCTCATTCATTGCGGAGCCCGGAGGTAGCGTACGGCTGCGGAGCTCCAGGACGCTCAAGGGGTCTACCCAGCACTTCCACCAAATGTAACAACGTGTAATAAAAGACAAGACGTTAACAGGACACGCTCACTATATAGAACCAGCCGAGCTCAAAACACCAATGTCAACGTCGTCTTCATCGCACTGAGTCAGAGGTGCTGCCGGCGTGCTGCACTGCAATATATATATATATATATATATATATACATATATATATATATATATATATATATATATATATATAACGAATGGGAAGGGGGTCAAGGGCACGCTTTTGTTTGTTAGAAATAAGTTAATGAAACAAGAAACATTGAATCCTAGGAAAGCATAGGTGAAGTTATTGCAATTCGTAATTATGATATTGTGATTTTGGTGTAAGTAGAAAGGAATTAAATTGGACGAAACAACAAACCTGCCTTCGGTGGGAACCGAACCCACGACCTTCGGATATCGGATCTGATGCTCTACCCACTGAGCTATGAAGACGCTCGTCCCCCCATCCACTTTATATATATATATATATATATATATATATATATATATATATACATTGCGGGGAACTAGGCTGCTTGCCTCTGCCAGCAGTCATCATCAGAAAACACGCTAGCTCGTGGCACGTACCGCCGGCTTGGGGCGGAGCGCGTGAAGAGGATCCAGGCAGTCGGCTTTGGGCTTGCAACGAGTAAACTACGTTGTTCCAATGGCTCGTGTGCCCATCTCTGGGAGCCTCAGCTGGCCAGAGGCTCAAAAGTCCCGCAGTCCCGCCAGCCATCTGCGCGCAGTCCCGCAGATGGCTGGCCGGGACTGAGTGACAGCGGGCCGAGGCGCGGCCATCTCCCACAATGGCGCCACTACGTGGGGCCCCGTCTACATTCCGGGTGGACCTTTCCCGTGGGAGAAGCCGCGCCGGCCGTTCCGCAAGTTGCAGCCCCAGCGCCGGCGGGGCTGCGACTTGGCGGGGCTGCAACCATGCGAAAGCGCGCTGGTAAGCCACGGCGGGCAACAGACCAGTTTAGGCCAGTGGCTGCGTCGACTCTCCCGTATAGCGCACCGGGATACGCTAACAAGCAAGCCGACGTCTCTACGTAGCAGACCAAGGAAGCCACTTTGGCGAAGAAGGCGCCCGCAGCACAATTACGCAGGAGCCCTCACAAAAGCAGACTCCGGCGGACGTGTCCGCAGACGATATCGCGAAATGAAGATATTGCAGATGAACTACAGAGGCAAGAGCATTAAGATTGAGACGACAGAGTATGAAGGGCGCCTGCGACGACGGTGCTGATAATGACGAGGATGTTGTTCTCGACAGAGAGGACGGTGGTGTCGAGCTGGAGGACTGCAACGGAAGCGACGATCACGAAGGTCAGACTTCACAAGATGACGAGCTGTTCGCCGTGTTTTGAGTTTAGCAGCGTTGTTTAAAGGAGTACCGAGGACGACGGGAAGACGGAAAGGAAGACGACCGGCCAGGACGTCAACAGGGAGTACTCGGCGACACTCCGACGTCTCCCTTAGCCTGTGCTACAAACCTGAGATGCCTAGTCGGCCACGCAGCGGATGCTTGCCTGTGATTTGGCGGCAGAGCCCACTGGTGACCTGCTGGTGCACTCTCCGGAACGAGGTTGGTGGGGCGACCAGTTACGCGTCCACGCCCGGGTTCGGCTTAAGACTCGCGGGACTACAAGACCTTGAAAGGTTTAGGACCGCGGCATTCTGGAAGGCCTTATGCCCGGAGCTGAGTAACCTGGTCTCGTTCGCCATTCCTCCTTCGGTGCACTAGCTATCAAGGTTTTACCGCCGGTGGGGGCACCGTTTCATCGTGCAGGCTGCAGCGGGCCAGTGCCATCGCCTCTGCAGAGGGAGGGGCAATATGGCGATCGCCGCCATAGGGACGAGATAATGAAGAGTGGACGACGAAGTGCGCGTGTGGTGTGCGTGGCTCGTGCTAGCGTTCTAGCCCGGGCCGGGAACATGGCTGGACGAGCGACTGGGCGCACAGGCCCGCAGATGGCTGGCCGGGACTGAGTGACAGCGGGCCGAGGCGCGGCCATCTCTCATAATATATATATATATATAGATTATATATATCAGAACTTGTGCTCATGAGCCAATTGGAGTAAAATAGCAGGTATGACTTTGCAGTTACCGCTTATTGCCAACCGTTTCGACCACGGGAGAAATGAAGTGCTAGCCGAGCCGATCAGGTTCTCCTCGGCTAGCACTTCACCAACTCCATACATATAGGCTATTCCTTGAAATTATGCGGCAATTTCAGTAAGACAAACATTCCTTCCAGAGTAAATACAGTGTAAAAACCACAGGCTATAACTTCAGAAATAGTTTTGTACCTATACCGCATAGTAGAACAAATTATGGGGAACAAAAACTTGAACAAAAACTTGAACGAAATTCTAACCTCCTCAATGACTATGCCTTAACCACAGATCTCTATTCCGTAATTAGGAAGCAAGCATTTCAAAAAAACAATAAAAGAACTATTATTTTCAGAGGACTAACTAAAGTTAATTATTGAAGAATGTGAAGAATATGATTGCGCATCAATGTTATGTATTGTTTTCGTTTTTCTTACCTTTTTTTTCGCATGTGCTCGTAAGCCCTATCAGGTTGTTCTTGGTTACCTTTCATTCTTTTTTTTTGCTCGATAGTTACACGTGCATTTCTTGTTATATTTATGTTCTAGTTCTACTTTTTTTAAGTGTTAAATACCATTCAAACTGTATAATATTGATCTTCTTGTCTCTTTTCGTTTATTGTATTTATTTTTATGAATTGTACACCTTATCTGTCTAAGCAAGTGTAGTGTGATTTTCGTGTGGATTTTATGTTCGTAAATGTCTTTCTGCTGCTGATGCTGCTGTAGGGGTGGCACGGCCTAGTCAAGCAATGTTTGCCTTTAGCCGTGTCTCCTTGTAAAATTGCCGTGATTGTTCTTAATAAGCTAAGAAAGAAAGAAAGAAAGAAAGAAAGAAAGAAAGAAAGAAAGAAAGAAAGAAAGAAAACCCATACACAACACTTCCCGAATAATACCAGTGTTCACTATCTCTATCGCCTACGGTTACGCCTTCGCGTTCCCGCAATTCGAACCACTCGTACACCGAGCTTCTGCGAAGGATGGCATCGGTCGCTAATCCTGTAACGAGTTAGCAGAACTCTGCAGCAGGGCCCTATTGCCACTCTATATACTTGGCGGCATGCGTCAAAGCCGCCGCTTAAACACGACTTTCAGAGAGGTGTATTGCCCTCGAAGGCACTTCGTGCATTGCCACAGCGTGGTCATGTCCACCGAACCGGTGATCCCTTGTCCACAGCCGAGCGCGCAGCAAGTTCAAAGGAGTAGTTCGACCGCGAGCCCCTGCTGTTCTTTCAAGCGAGTCTCCCCCTTATGTCCCTTTCTCGGATGCCGCATTCATTCTGAAAATGTTCTCACGGTGGAGAAACCTGTCATCCGCCGTGACCTAGTTGCTGTGGAGCGGTGTACGGCACAGCAATTAGTGACCGCGGCATCGTGGGAACATGGGAACAAAGCCGCCGCCATTACTGCGTACTTCATGAATACGAATAGGTTTTTACAGGAAAACCATGCGCTAGGCCGCTGTCACATACTCTTCCCGTGAATCTACTGCCGAACATATCACCCTCCATCGATGGTAATGAGAGCATCCTTTGCGCAAGACAATACTGAAGCACCAACCAAATGAACACAAGAAAAATTAAAGATATGCTGGCAACTGCATATTTATTCAGAAAGATGTAACATGATATTGATTCAGACAGATAGTAGTGCGCCAGTAGTAGCCAGTACTAGGTTGTCTTGTCTTTTTGTCTTTGGTCAACTCATTTTAGTTCGCTCTCCAGTTCTACCACGCTTCTATAGAGCTCATTGCCTTTTCGCTTGTAATAAAGATCATTTCCTTGCTCGTGTGCTGCCAGAGGCTGTTAAAGGGACTTGTAAGGGCACGCTAGCGTCTTACGCGTAACTTGACTATCACATAACTCAATTTTTTTCCGAACTGCTCTCTGGAAGCAACGTCCTTTGGCATTGACGAGGCCCATGTGGTCGTGCATTCACAATATGCCGGACTACTATTAGACCACCCTACATTTTTTTGAAAATGACGAATTGCTGCTGACCTCTATGCTCTGTGGGAGCCTTCAGAAATAATGCGGGAGAGCCTTCTTAAACTGCGCACACGCGAAGACAGGCAAATTAGAAATATGTGGAAGATGTGTGGGCAACGCAGAAAAAGGAGAAGAGGCTATAGAGACGTTAACAGCACGAAATCTATGTGGTTTTTGTTAATTCTGATTCACTTAATTGCAATAGTATCTTACTGTTCATTTTTTGGTCTAAGGCAGCAGTTCTCCTTTCACAGAATATAATGGTTGCCCGCTCCATGAATGACCGCTCGACACGGCGTTACAACAATCGAGATGAATCAAGAATATCGACAAAAAACGTTTGCATTGTGACGACATATCACGAAAGCACAATAGGTCGCAAAATTTTGTGTGCACGTTTTTCTTTATAAATCTAGGTTTTCGCAAATGTTGGTGGCCTGTTTATTAATATTTCCTTTGCACGCTTGCCATGACGCGTATTTAGATAACACATGTCAGATATGAAAGCGCCTTTGAGCGCTATCGTATTCACGACTTTTCTTTTTCTACGGTCAGTGTACTCTCAGCCAAAGTAATATGCGTTCTTTCACGTGGCGGATAATAAGACAACGACACAGACAGCAGTTCTTAAATTTCAAACGCCCGTAATTTTCCTATTTTTAGCATGGTCCAAGAAAAGAGCAATAAAACTACGGAAACAATAACAGGCTTGTAACTCCTCCGAGAAGAAATAAGATATATCAATCAATCAATCAGGATTTATTTTCACCTTCAAAAACACTCAATGAAGCTTCGTGGGTACAGACAAAAATCCGTAGATCAGGCTTGACAGGGTCCGTACCTCCGGGCTTGGCAAACATGGCATACAGAAAGGCAAAACGGACACATGGGAGTTTTTTTTTTTCACTGGAAAATCATAAAAAAAAAACTGGTAACTGAAAGAAAAAGAGGCAATGTCGTAGGTCTGTACACAGCAGTGAATGAAAGAAAATATGTACACAATAAAAGAAAAGAAAAAGTCACTGGTACAGAAGATATGTATTCCTGATTCCACTCTAGATGCTGTTCACATCCGCTAACGTGGTGGGATTACGCTAGTTGGCTCGTGCCTAAGCTAAGGAGCGAACGCTGGGTAAAGGTACGGGGTCCATCCAAATCGAGTAAAGCATATGGAAACATTATGCTATGTTAAGCAAGTCGGAGCTATAAAGCACCTAGAGAGTGGGTTACGGAGAATACCGCACTTTAATGCTGCCATGCGAGAATGTGTTCTCCATGTATACCAGGAAAGTGGGCAGTTGGATGGAGCTATAACTGCAAAATATATCGAAGCCTGCTATCCTGTTATCCTTACGTATCAAACATCAGTCCCTGTTGAACTTCTAGAACAATCAAGCTAGTCCGCCTGCTGTCATATATAACTGAAATGTACCGGAATGCAGGCAGTTCTATAGGGTTTTCCTTTTATTGCGGCCTCATTATGAGGAAAAAATGCGTCACACATCCCTGTCTGCAACGTGTTCGATAAGACGAAGATCTGAAGTGACGCGATGATATGGTTCACAATATAACAAAATATGCCTTGCAGAAACATAGCTTTACGAACTAAACTTCTAACAAAGACATCTGCAGGCAACCACAGAAGGAATGAAAACAAAAATACGCACAACGGCAACAGAATACCACTACCTTCATAAAATTAGGACCCCTTTCTGTAAAATATTTGTGCCGTTTGGTGCGCAGCAGGAGCCGGTATATCATTTGAATTTTGAACTTAAATTTTATGGAGCAACAAGGCACAAAAGCGACAGAATGGGTATATGGATCTTTACCATAAAGCTAGTTTGGATACATACATGCAAAATAACACCCGTTCATATCTACAAAATAGAAATTACAGAAACATTTATGTATTTAATAAGCAGGTTGCTGAGATCTTGTGTTCTACATGTAGTCCGACGTTAATGGATGTGTTTGTAATGTTGTTCTTGCCTTACATGAAACTGCTTGCTTTATTTTATTAGTAAAGGAACAACATTCCAGAAAACACCACCAAGATTATATAAAGCCGCATTTTGTCTTACATAGGCATTAGACTTTACGCGAAAGTTCGCGAGTTTCTACCTCCCCTTTTTAAAAGACGTCCTCGAAAAAGGACAGCCACCATGGAAACGCGTTTTTTTTTCTAGTTTTCTTTACTTGGTGTTAAAGCGTATATAACCGATACTTTCTTTTATGTCCTTCCATCTTTCAACGTCGAAGCTCGAGCAGATTTCTCGTGTAGTACTTAGGTCCTTAACCTTCTTTGCGAGACCCGGATCGCAGGCGCCTAGGAGCCTATAAAGCTTTCCTGCGTACAGAGAAAGAAGGAAGAGAAAAGCCCCTCCTGTGATGGTGTAGATGTCAGCACCGAGGGCATCGATTAATCCCCGGGCACTTGCTATAAACCACGACGGCGTTCATATCGAAGTCTTGACCTCCGAGCACTCCAGAGGCGCTCCTCTGAGGCTTTGGAGTATATTGTGGCACTGCTCATCGATTGGCTTCCTTTTCTCCATCTACTTTTTTATTTCTTTTCGCTGTGGACTGCGATCGTTACTTCCCAGCTCAGAGATGAAAATACTCAAAAGGAAGTAGGCAGAATACGGTGCTCATTGCGGCCCACGGAGCAAACCGATATGGGTTAGAAAAAAACGGTCGATGTCAATTCCGTTTGCGACCTTCCTCCGTCCTGCCTACAGGGTTGGCTTTCTGTGGATTGCCAAATTGTTTTCTTTGGTAGAGTCAATTAAATTGTGGCGTCTCATACTTGTCGTTATGTACTTTGTTCTGCGATATTTATCGTGTGATACTAAATAAAAAGTTCTATTGGGATAATTTAACCGTGTAGACTACATGCTTGCATGCAGCTTAATATACGAGTTTTATAAAACCGTGAAGAAGGTGCAGATACACTCAATACATGTCGCACGTTTTCATATCGAGGACAAAGGTAATGTGAACGATATTAGTGAAACTTTGTTACATTTCCTTTTCTTTTACTATGCACAGTGAAGTTTGAAGAAAAACATCCGACATGTCATGCGAAGCAGTCAGCAAAAAAACTGCTTGTGCCCTATTGTTTGCCTTCAGCAAAGTGTTACGAGCAGCATGAGCGTCTTTGTGCAAATTTAGTGGTTTTGAGCAGAACGCTTGCTTACCACGAACGTCGACAGCACAGTGGCGAGAAGAGGGCAGCTCACAGTACGGCGCAAGGTCGGTCACTCACCTAAGCGCACTCACGTCTCTGTTGTAGAACAAAGACCTACGGTGCGCGTGTGCTCTTCTCATCAACGTCATTTTACTAGAGTACACGTACGGCGTGAGCAAAGCTGGACAAAACCAAGTTCATCGATGGCAGTGCGAATGTATTTTTCCGCCCTTTACTCTCAGCTTATACAATGTGTAAGGATTCATAGACGTTCACCACAATCGTTTGTGTACGGTCAGACGAAAAATAGTGAGAAGGACACGCGAACGTACTGAGAAAACACATGTTTATGTGACAGGGCAATGTAGGAGATGAGGTCGTCCTCATCATGGATGAGTACGCACTAAGCCCATTTACAAACAGCGAGGCAATACACAAACACTACGAGGAAGGTACGCGAAGTCCTACCAGCGGAGCGTTCGAAATAAGTATTGAAGCAACGCCTCACAAGACAACGAAGCAGTCGTCGATCTGCGACAAAGAAAGACAAGGACACGCGAGCGTACAAACACATGTTGCGATCACAGGAGAATGTAGGGGATGAGGATGACATGGATGAGTACGCGGTATGCACATTTAAAAGAAGCGAGGCAATACACAAAGACTACCAGGAAGGTACGCGAAGCCTTACCAGTGGAACATTCGAAATCAGTGTTGAAACAACTCCTCAAGAGAAAAGGAAGCAGTCGTCGATCGCCGGGTGACGGAAGTCGCGCCGCGATGAGTCGTCGTCGGAGGTGGCGACTCAGCACGGCGGCGTCGCGTGACTTGGTGGCGGTAGGTGGCGACTCAGCAGAGCGTCGTCGGGTTGTCAGAAGCAGGAGGCGGAAGCCCATTGCTGCTCTACGGTGGCCAGCCGCACTCGTGGCCCACCTCGCGCTGGAGGCGTTCCGGCACAGGGCCACCAATTGGGCTTCTCCCTGGATAAGGACGCAAGCTGCTGCAGGGGTGTGGATGGGCAGGCAACGCGTATGTCTGCTCCACGCGGCATCACCGCATGCAGCCTCGCGCGTCTGCTCCACCAGGCAGGCGCGTCGCCTTCAGGGCCATCCAGGAACCGGCGCCGGAGCTCCAGGAACAACGCACTCGGCCTACGTGTTCCACTGAACATGAGTTCCGCTCTGCGCGAGTCTTTTCTTCTTCTTCTCTTCCACCTGTCCCTGGCTCACCTTCTCCTGCTTCGTCTTCTTCCTCTATGTAACCTCAAGGTCAAAGGTCTTCAGGATGACTTTATTGAGTCCAACACACGATGGCTTTTTTTACGTTATTTAGCGAGTGTTGCCGTGGTCTACCAGTAGCCTGTTTGTTTGCCACCGTGGAGACCCAGGTTCATTTCGTCCCCACCCAATTTGGCGTAGTTTGCCATCGGCCGTTGGAGCGCGCCCATGTGTCTGCTTCTTATTTGAGCATGTTTTCTCAAAGCTACAATCAACCTTTCGCCTTTCTCTTTCTTACCCCGCGCAAAGCGTGTTCTTATAAAATTTTCGATGCTTATTTTGGTTGGTCTTTATTCACATATGCTGCCATGACAACATTCAATTGACTGTTCCGCATGCACGCCACCTCGGACCGAGCGTTGCGGATGTGAGCCGATTGTGATTGCGTTCATCAGTCGTAACGTGCACGACGAGTACATAATGCGAGTGACGTCTACGTTGCTTATTCATGTTTTTCATAATATGGATGCCCTAGCACCTCAAGTTTGGGGTGTAACAAATGAGCAAGGCGACCAGGAGAGCGCCGACACGCAGTTGGATGGATAGATAGATAGATAGATAGATAGATAGATAGATAGATAGATAGATAGATAGATAGATAGATAGATAGATAGATAGATAGATAGATAGATACGGCCCAAGCAGTCCAAGTTCGTGAAAAAACCAGTCGTAACTAAAATGCGTATTCGATCCGATAATTGGCTAATTCGGTCACCTAGGAAATATGACGTTCTGCTCTCACCTAAGGCACATGTGAGCGTGTGCGATTTCAGGTCACAGGGACCAGATTTCAATATGGCGAAATCGAAGTGTACACACGAGTTGTGTCTGTCGCCCCTTCACTGCGGCGCCGTTCTATATCATCTGGTAGTGCTAGTATGAGGAAATGCTTTATCGCAGCCGAGCTCGAGTTACGACAACGAAAATGAAGAGCGAGCTGAGCCCCTGATCATGATCCACGTAGATGAGGGAAATGTACAAGCTATGATGATGTGCGGAGATGAAAAGCCAGTCCTATGCCTAGCTCACACTAACCTCCCGCGAAGGAAGCGGCCGCCTGGCCGCGCTGAGGTGTTACGAAACGCGCCGAAGGTATGGCTTTGAGCGAGAAACGTCTACGATTTCTGTCCCTGGGCAACAGTGGTCAGATGCGGGCGTAAGGGGCGAGACGCGGTAATTGACCGGTGATGTCTCTTCGATTTCCATGTAAGGTCCAATAAAATTACTGGTTATTTTTCACATAAGCCTGTAGTACGCAAGGGATTCCAAAGAAGCACCTCATAGCCAGGAGGAAAAGTCACAGCGTGGTGACCAGGGTCGTACTGGCACTTCCGTACCTCCTGGGAAATGCCAGTGTTGATGCGGGTGCGGCGACGGCAGTCCGCAAGCCGAGAGAGAAATTCTTCGGAGAAAGGACCTACTGAGGGTACAGAAGCCGATTGAAATGATACGCCTAGGACGGCGCAACTTGGTGAGCAGGCATAGACGTTGGAAGAATGGAGAAAATCCAGTGGTGCGTTGCGTAGCAGCCTTATAGACAAATGTTATGAACGGGAGGATTGAATCCCAGTTCGTGTGGTCTGGGGTGATATACATTGCGAGTGTGTCCGAGAGAGTACAGTAGAAACGCTCTGCCACGCCATTGGTCTGCTGGTGATAACTCGACGTGGTCTTGTGAATGGTGTATGAGGCACGCATGACTTCAGCCAGAACGGACGAGAGAAAAGCTTTGCCACGGTCACTGGTGAGAACGCTTGGAGCGCCATGACGCAAAAAAGATATAGCGCAGGAAGAAATCGGCGACTTCCGCAGGAGTGCCAGTTTGCAGGAAGGCCGTCTCAGCGTAGCGTGTGAGGTGGTCAACGGCCGTGACAATCCAGAGGTTGCCGGTAGGGGTCTTCGGAAGAGGGCCGCACAATCCTATGTCAACAACTTCGAAAGGCGAAGCGGGACAAGGAAGAGGCTGCAAGAGGCCCGAAGGAGCAGTAGTTGGTCACTTGCGCCTCTAACAACGGGCACAGGATGCGACGCACTTGGCAACAGCAGCAGAGAGGCCAGGCCAGAAGCAGCAACTTCGCATACTGTCGTAAGCTTTTAAATGCGAAGCATTTCTTAGCAAACTTCGCTGAGTTTGAGCGTATCTATCTATCTATCTATCTATCTATCTATCTATCTATCTATCTATCTATCTATCTATCTATCTATCTATCTAGCCGCCTACGATTTTGTGCTCTCCTGCCCGTTTCGGTAATCGGATATTTACTGAAAACTGGTATGCCACATTATGACTACATGGCGAACATAAATGACAGGTCATAACATGAAAATCATGACATGCATGTCATGAGTGCCATGATTTACATGCCACGGTCTTAGTGCTCTCCTGGCCGTTTCGCTAAAGGGACGAATGCGAAAATTGGTATGGCACAACATGACTGCCTGACGAACATAAATGGCAGGTCATTACATGAAAATCATGGCATGCATGTCATGAGCGGCATGATTTACATGTCACGGTCTTGGTGCTCTCCTGGTCGTCTCGTTAATGGGATGTATACAAAAATTGGTATGCCACAATATGACTGCAAGGCGAACATAAATGACAGGTCATAACATCAAAATCATGACATGCATGTCATGCGTGACATGCTTTACATGCCCCGCGTTTCATTAATGGGACGTATACGCAAATTGGCATGCCACAACATGACTGCATCACAAACATAAATGACAGGTCATAACACAAAAATCATGACATGCATGTCATGAGCGACATGATTTAGATGCGCCGGGCTTGGTGCTCTCCTGGCCGTTTCGTTAATGGGATGTTACGAAAATTGGTATGCCACAACATGACTGCACGGCGAACATGACTGACAGGTCACAACATGAAAATCATGATATGCATGTCATGGTCGACATGCATTACATGCCACGCGTTTCGTTAACGGGAGGTATACGAAAATTGGCATGCCACCAGATGACTGCATCAAGAAGGTAAATGACAGGTCATAACATGAAAATCACGACATGCATGTCATGAGCGGCATGATCTACCACGGCCTTGGTGCTCTCTTGGCCGTTTCGTAGTGGGATGTGTTGGAAAATTGGAATGCAACAATATGACTGCATGACAAACATAAATGACAGATCATAACATGAGAAGCATAACATGCATGTCATGGGCGGCATGACTTACATTCCAGGCGTTTCGTTAATGGGATGTATACCAAAATCGCTATGGCACAACACGACAGCATCACGAACATAAATGACAGGTCATAACACTATAATCATGACACGCTTGTCATGACCGCCATGATTTACATGCCATGGTCCTGGTGCTATACTGCCGTTTCGTTAATGGGATGTATGGGCTCCGTCTACTGACCAGAGGGCGCTACGTAGCTCTCGTCGGACGGCTCAGTATCGCTGACATTGGCCGCTTGGTTCGCACGTATGAGACACGCGCGCACGGTGGAAACCGAGGCGACAGCGACGCGCGCGTTTCTTCGCTGCTTTCCGGGCGTGCTGCGAACCTCACGAACGCTCGCGGCGTCGCCCTTTGGAACAGTTTGCGCAGGTTCGGAGCGCGCGTCTCAAAGGAAATAAAATTGGCAGATCACACGTGCAGTGGGAATCAAGGAAATGCGAAGCACGCATCAGGAACGTAAAATGGATTTGCATTGCTGTCTCCCTATACCGAGTTTGGTGCATATGAAGTAAACGAAACGGCCACAAGAGTACCAATACTGTGGCATGTAAACCATGCCGCTCATACACGCATGTCATGATTCTAACGTTATGACTTGTCATTTACGTTGGTCATGCAGTTGTGTTGTGCCATAGCAATTTTAGTATACATCCCCTTAAGGAAACGAGTGGCATGTAGATCATGCCGCTAATGACATGCATGTCACGATTTTCATGTTATGACCTGTCATTTATGATCGTCATGCAGTCATATTGTGCCAAACCAATTTTCGTATAGGCTCCGTGCAGTCGAGTTTTCCATGTGCGACATCAGCGTCAGAACGCACTGCCTGGCGGAGAGAAGCAAAATTGGGCAGACTGTGACACGGAAATACGCGAACGCGATGCGCGTCTCCAGCTCTAATGCAGCAGCGACCGCCCGTCCCACCTTCTTTCCTTTTATTTCCTTTGAGACGCGCCCTCGAAACCTGCGGCAAACTATTCCAAAGGGCGACGCCGCGAGAATTCGTGTGGTTCGCAGCACGCCCGGAAAGCAGCGAAGAAACGCGCGCGTCGCTGTCGCCTCGGTTTCCACCGTGCGCGACTGAGCCGTCCGACGAGAGCTACGTAGCGCCCTCTGGTCAGTAGACGGAGCCCATACATGCCATTAAGGAAACGGCAGTATAGCGCCAGGACCCTCGCATGTAAATCATGCCGGTCATGACACGCGTGTCATTATTCTAATGTTATGACCTGTCATTTACGTTCGTCATGGTGTCGTGTTGTGCCATAGCAATTTTGGTATACATCCCATTAACGAAACGCCTGGCATGTAAATCATGCCGCCCATGACATGCATGTTATGCTTTCATGGTCGTTCTTGGTTGAGGGCTAGCGAGAGAGAGCTCGGAGTCCTGGTGTTTTTTCCAGACCTGCAGATTACCTCGAAGTCGTATTCCAGTAAATGAAGCACCCAGCGCTCAAGGCGACCCGATAAGTCCTTTAGCGATAAAAGCCAGCACAGAGCGACGTGGTAGGCAACGGCAGTAAAGTGACCGCCGTGAAGATATGAGCGATATTTTTTCGCGGCCCAAACAACAGCAAGGCATTCTATCTCGGTCATGGTGTAATTAGTCGCCGCCAGGGTCAGATTGCAACTAGCGTAAGCTAGCTCACGGCAGATTTCATGCAACTCGCTCACGAGAGATGTCTTGTTGCAAGAAAACGGCACCGAGACCAGGACTGCTGGCTTCAGTGTGGAGGATGGCGGGTGCGCTCGGATCAAAGTGGCATAACACCGAGTCGGACGCCAGGGCATGTTTCAAGGCTACGAAAGCACCTTCACAATCCCCAGACTAAACGAAAGGTGCTTCACGTGCAAGGAGCTTATGGAGGGGAGAGGTAATCGTAGCAAAATTGCGTATTAATCACCTGAAGTAAGAAGCAAGCCCGAGAAAACTACGCATGTCTTTTTGATGCAAAGGACGGGGAAACTTCAGGACGGCGGCAGGCTTCTCGGGATCCGGTCAAATTCCTTCTTTGCCGACTAAGTGCCCCAGAACTTCGATGGTCTTGCTCGCGAAAGTGCACTTTTTGGTAGCCCAGCGCGTGCAGGGCAGGCGAGCACTTGGTCAAGGCGTTCGAGATATTGAGAGAACGTGGTTTAAAACAAGATTATGCTGTCAACATAACACAGGCACGTCTTCCACTTCAACCCACGCAGGACACTATCTATCACGCGTTCAAATGTGACAGGCGCAATACAGAGCCCAAAAGGCATCACGTTAAACTCGTTAAGCCCATGTGGAGTAGCAAAAGCGGTTTTTCCTTGTCATATTCGTGAATCGCTATCTGCCATTAGCCTGATCTATGGTCAAAGCTAGAAAAATATTCGGCGCCGTGTAAGGAGTATGATGCGTCATCAATTCGTGGCAGAGGGTAAACGTTCTTGCGTGTGATTTTCTTCATTGCGCGGTAATCGACGCGAAAACGCACTCAACCGTCTTCTGTACTAGAACAACTGGCCACGACCAAGGACTTGAAGAAGGACGTATGATATTCCATCGAAGCATGCCTGACACGTTCTCTACGAAGATTTTGCCCTCCGTATGGGGCACGCGGTATGGGCGCCGGTAAACAATAAGGCAGCCGTCAGTCTTTATACAGTGAGTCGCTGCTGTAGTCAAACTGAGCACGGGTGAATTTATGTCAAACAAGGAATGGTGCTTGCTCAACGCGCCGAGCAGATCTTATCTCTGGGCGGGTGTAATGTGAGCACTTATGGTTGCCGAGAATGGTGCTAAAGTAGCAGTGAGTGAAGGCGACTTAGACTCGGGTGGTACGGTCGAAAGGGCAAGAATTCCGACGGGAGGGGTATCGACAGTACACTTGATAGAAGACCCTCGGGGCAGCAGCTGAGGTTCGGGAGTTTGATTCAGCGCGGTAAGAAATGCGCAGCTTTTAAAGAAGCGAACGACGCCAGGAATAATTTCAATTCCTCGTGAAAGAGTACGTCCGTAGGGTGAAATGAGCACGTCGCCATCTGCAACGGTACTGGAGTTAACACATAAAATTGCTTCTCTAGATGGCCAGATCACGTAGTCGGAGCAGGCAACGAGCCGCTCCTCCTCTTCATGCTGGGGATGAGAGGAGCCGGTGATATTCAGTTGCACAAAGGACTGACGACAATAAATAGATGCTGATGCAGACTAAAAGAAGTCCCATCCAAGAATAAGGTCTTGTGTGCACTCCCGAAAAACTGCAAAAACGATGTGGTGATGTATCCCATCTATGAAGACACGAACAGTGAACTGTGCAGTTGGGCGAATTACAGCGTTGGTCGCTCCACGCAGAGGAGGCCACAGTATGGCGTAGGCACTTTCCGGAGGCGGCAACAAATGTCGGCACGAATAATCGAAATAGCAGCAGCTGTACCAACGAGAGCCTCTGCACGGATATCTTCTGCGAATACTACTACCAAGTTCGACGGTATGTCCGCAGGAATTTTTGGCTGTCCGGTGAATGCAGTTTCCCCTCCTAAAACTGCGTTGGGGAGTTTTCTAAGTGTGCGTTGGCGACGTGGGAGGCCGGCTTGAGAGCCGACACTGAATGAGGGCGCGGAGACGGCTGCCGTACGACGAGAGTTTCGAGGATTCGCGGGCATACGAGTAGGGTAGGGCGGTGATGGTGAGCGGTAATAGGAAGTGCGGTAGGACGTCTGCTGGTAGCTCCTGCCTGGGCGAGCGCCTATGCGTTTGTCTGGAACGTAACCTCGTTGCTCATCATATTCAAGTCGGCGGCAAAAGCGGGAGATGTGCCCAAGATAGCCGCAGTAGAAACAAATCCGTGGAGATGGAACAAAGCGGCGCGTTCTTCCGTCGTTGGGAAAGAGGCGGAGGTCGCCGGAGAGAGCGCCGCCACGTCGCCATAGCTCGGCATCTGGTGAACGCAAGAGTTGTCAGAGTACATGAGACGCGATGCCGACGCTATTTCTTGTTTGATGACGTCTCTTAACGTGGTGGACCCAGAAGGAACACTACATGCGGAGCACATGAAGTGGACTGGCCGTGAACGTCCTCACAAACGATGTCGCGTATCAGGGTGCGAAAGTCCATGGCAGAAGGGAGAAGAAGGTCTCGTGTATCGGTGCATAACCTTAGCTATTGAAGCTCCTGGAGTAGCTGGGGAGTGGTTATCTCTTGCATGGGTTGTTGGGTTTTGTGTAGTGAGGGCGCCAAAGGCGACGGTGTTTATGCCTTTAATATTGTGGCGTATGCGGTTTGCTTGGGTCATAGAGGCGTCCACACGCTTGCACAATGCAAGAACATGCTCGATGTACGAGGTGTATGATTGTCCGTGGCCTGACAACGCTCACTGAGCTTTTTCTTCGCGACCTCAGCAGGAACATCGGGGGCACCGAAAATTTGACGCAGCTGTTGCATGAACGTCGCTCAGTCAGAAATATCTGGTTCGTGGTTAGAAAACCAAGTTTTTGCCACATCGGATAAGGGGACATTGCGTAGCTTTTACGAATTATCCCTCCTGTTAAAGTCGCTGAAGCCAGTCCTCGACGTCATCGCCTCGTAGACCAGCGATTGGCGGGTGGCGCTGGCGCTGTTGATGGCGAGTGCGGCTGCGCAGGCTGCAGTGAGCCGTTGGGATGGGAATTGCCAAGTTTCGCGGGACCTTGCATGGCTGTAGGTGGTAGACGGCGGTCTGAGCGGAGCTCCAGTGAGGACGTGCGAGAGGCCTTCGGGAACGGAAAGCACCTTCCACCACTTATGAGCAAGTGCTTTTATTGCAGCCGAGCCCGAGCTATGACGACGAAGAAGACCGAGCCGAGTGCCTGATGATGATCCATGTAGATTACGGAAAATGTACAAGTGATGATGATGGGAGCAGATGAAGAGCCAGTCGTATGCTTTGCTCACAGTAGAACTATTGGGAATATAAACCCATGTACTCTAGCTATTTATTAAAATGCGCTACTCATGACCAATCGGTCAGATGCTATGCATACATAACGCCACCGGTTAGCCTATTAAATATTTATAATCAAATTAACCATCGTTCGCAAAAACACTTATCTTTTAAGCACTTAGGCGTTTCCGTACGTAAATAAAAATACCCATGGATTATTTATGTGTTCATATTTTGCACTTATTTTTGTGTTTTGTGTTTATGGTGTTTTATTTTTGTTGCAGTGCATGAGCTTCTTCGTTTGTTGTTGGTTTTGTGAAAAGTTGCAACCCACCTGTGTTTGCAATGTGAAGAGCCGTGTTTGTGCACGTTTTGTGTAACTGCCTCTTTGATAGGAATATACTTTTTTTGTTTGATCACCCTTGGCTCTGACTCGGTCTTTGAATCACTCCTGGTGTTTTGCTAGCGTGCCGAAGGGCAGCAAAACCTACTACTACTTTCGTGATATCTCTTTCCGGCGATTTCGTCCCAAAACTCTGAGCTCAGGATCGGTGACACTCTTTAAGAGTCAAAGAAACAAAGTGAATAACCTGATACGCTGTGAAAGAAAACGGATCTCGCATATAGAAGAGTGAATGATGTTTTTGGTCACATCAGTGGAACCGCCGATCTATCAGAAATCATTTCAGGAGGAGAAACCATTTTATAAGCACCCCTAGCCAGTACATTCATCAATTATAGCCCACGGCGTCTTCAGTATTCAAGTTATGTTGGCGGCGGCCACGCCGCCTCTGACAAGAAGGAGTCAGTGTCACCATGCAGAACAGCCACGTTTATTTTCTGTAGCGAATATATACTACAGAAAAGAGGGAAAGGGCAGGAGGAAAACAAAGGGAGAGAATGGCGCATGCGCGGTCCACACTTGCGCTTATCACGGGAAGCGCGTGCACTGTAACACCTCTTCCGTCTTAGTAACCATAACGGTCAACCGGTTTTCGTGTTCTTGTAGACCGTCGTAGTACGGGTGCCTCTGTAGATGAGTCCTTTGCGTCTTCCGTTGTCACCGTGTTGTCTGGGAGTGCTGGTCCCTTGGTATCATCGCCATTCGCGAGAACATCCTTGCTGCATTTCCGTACTTGATCCAAATGGCGACGGACCAGTCCAGTGTCGGTCTCCACTTCCAACATGCGAGCACCGGTCGTGGCCTTCACCTTTCCTGGCGTCCACCTGTCCCAGGTGCCATAGTTCCGCACGTAGACGTATTCCCCCGGAGCGAAGCTCCAGCCGGCGTCTTCAGTAGACTCCCCCGAGACGATGTGGTTGTTCCTGGATGGAATAGTCAAATCCAGTCTCGTGCGTAAACGGTAGCCCAAAAGCCTCTCGGAAGGGGAAAGTCCGGATTGTTGCGGAGTATTTCTCTAGTTGCACAAAAAGCGGGCTACAGAGGTCGCTAGTTCGGCGCTTCCGCTCTTCTTTAACCCGTCCTTGACCCTCCGCACCGCGCGCTCAGCCAGCCCATTGCTCTGTGGGTGATGTGGTTCTGTTCGAATATGTACGATGCCGTTCAGTTGTGGGAACTGACGAAATTCCCAGCCTGTGAAAGGTGTTCCATTATCTGACACCGCTGTGCGTGGCACACCGAATTGGGAAAACATTGTTCTCGGAACTTCGACGGTGCTGCGGGAATTAGCATGCGCTACAGGAACAGCCTCAATCCATTTGCTGTGGGAATCCACCACAATCAAAATCATCTTGCCGTGCAGTGGCCCCGCATAGTCTATGTGTAGCCGCGACCACCTTTCGCCTGTCTCCGGCGAGTTTACGGGAGTTTGTGCCGTTGGCATGGGCAGTGCTTGAACACAGTTGTTACAGGTAGTGGCGACGCGCTTTATGTCCTGGTCAAACCCGGGCTACCAAAATATCGACCTTGCTCTCGCCTTCATAGACGACACTCCCTGATGCGAGTCATGCGGTAACATAAGCAACTTCTTGCGGGCTGCGGTAGGTATGACCACGCGATGGCCCCAGTACAATAAATCGTTCTCGACTGACAGCTCGGACCGCTTGTTGTAATATTCTACGAGCTCACTGTCCCCTGTAATCCTATGTGGCCAACCATCGCGCGTGTATTTGCATGCTTGAGCGATGACGTCATCTGCCGCTGTGATGGCTTGCAACTCTTTCGTAGGCAGTGCGGAAATGTCCTGTTGGTCCAAGGCCAGAACGATGGGCGTGATGTCCTCCGGCTCCACTCTATGCTGCACGGATATCGGTGAACGGCTTAATGCATCAGTGTTGCACAACATTTTACCCGGTCTGTGCTGCAGCCGGTATTTGTACGCGCCCAGCGTTATAGCCCATCTCTGTATACGAGCTGCGGCCATGTTAGGTGTTTGCCGGTCCACCCTTAGAAGACCCAGCAACGGCCGATGGTCTGTAATTAAAGTGAATTCTCTGCAAAGCAGATAGTCGCGGAACCGCGTGACGCCGTAAACAAGAGCCAACGCCTCTCGCTCAATCTGGGGGTAATTTTTCTCTTCAGTGGTCAGCATTCGCGACCGAAATCCTACTGGTCGATACTGCCCATCAATTCAATGACCAAGCGCGGCTCCTACACCGTAGGGTGATGCATCGCATTCCAAGAATAGCTCTTTCATTGGATTGAAGTGGGTCAGTACTGGCGCGGCACTCAAAGCTTCTTTAGCCTTCGCAAAAGCATCGTCCTCTACCGCACCCCACGACCATCTGGTTGCCTTTTCTAGAAGTCGGTACAAAGGGGCCAGTAGTGTAGAAAGGTTCGGTAAAAATTTATTTTAAATGTTAAGAACGCAGAAACGATCTTAACTCGGAAGCATTCTGCGGGGCTGGGGAAGCCTGATAGCCTCGGCGTTCTTCTCTGTCGGGTGCAATCCCGCGGCGTCGATTCGGTGGCCTAGAACGCGTCACTGCGGCCTCATTTATCCGGCACTTATCAGCGCGCAATTTAGTGCCGTGTTGAAATCGCTGCAACACCGCTCGCTGGTGTGCGTTTGGCTTAGCAGCTGTCCCTGCTATCAAGACGTCGTCCAGGTATGCTTGTACCCCCGGTATTCCTTGTAATATTGACTCGGTGGTTCTCTGGAATATCGCTGGTGCTGACGCTATTCCAAACGGCAACCGATTGTAACAAAACAACCCTTTATGTGTGTTTATGACGGCCAGCTTCCGCGAGCTTTCTTCCAGGGCAATCTGGTTGTAGGCATCTCGCAAATCCAGAATACTGAATTGCTGTCCCCCACGCAAATTTGCGAAGATGTCGTCTATGACCGGTACAGGCTACCTTTCCAATTCACACACAGGATTTAATGTCACTTTAAAGTCTCCACAAATGCGCCCCGCGCTGTCCCTTTTCAGTACCGGTACTATCAGTGTAGCCCATTCCGCATAATGGATTGGCGATATTACGCCAGTCTCCACTAGTCTATCCAGCTCAGCAGAAACCTTAGCTACTAGCGCAAAGGGAATCTTTCTTGCCTTGCAAAATGTTGGTGTTGCTGCGTCCTTGACGTACAGCCTAGCCGGCGGTCCCGTGAAGAGTCCCAGGCCTTCCGTGAACACCTCGGTATACTCTTCCATTATGGCACCGGCTCCTGTCGGTTCCCGTTGGCTTATCCCACTTGGTAGCGTCACCACGTGCAGAACCGGGGTCCCGTCTGCTGCAAGCCCTGCAAGCTTCTGCAATAAGTCCCCGGCCGCACAGGCTGGGGCCTTCACAATCCAGTACCGTCAGCGTGCAATCCACTTCCACCGACATGTAAGAAGCCTTCATAGCCAACACGCCCAGTACTGGGAGTTTTCCTAGATAGGACGAAATCTTCAACTTTGCGTTTTGCAGCCGGGGCCAACGGTCGCGATGTGCTTCATACGCTGCTCTTGGAATGATACAAACAGGCGAGCCAGTATCAACGTCCATCCGTATGGCGATGCTATCCCATGTGATACACTTGCGAATGGGCGGTACCAAAGGCTCAGCCTCCATGACGGACCAGATTTGTGATGTACTGCTGTCGTCAGTCTGTTTTGCGTTTTCTCCTGTTAGCGCGAGTGCTCTGTTTGCACCGCCTGCGCTCCCACACATACGAGCCAAATGCCCCTGCCGCCCACATTTGAAGCATCGGCGGTTTTTTTTAAAGCATGTCGAAGCTTTGTGACCATGCTGGCCACAGCACTTACATTGTTGAGGACGCTCCTCTGCTCGTTCCTTGTGGTCGTTGGCGCGTACTGCTGACTAACCTTCAGGACATTCAAAGCATCACTCTGCTTACCTATCTGCTCTGAACCGTGTTATGCGGTATCAGCAGCCAGGGCAAGAGCTTCTGCTTCTTTGAGTGTTAGGTCCATTTTCGCCAATAACTGCTTCTGCAAATTTTTCGAACGGACACCGCATACAATACGATCCCTCAGCATCCTGTCTAACGTTGACGAAAAATTGTAGTTCTGGGCAATCTTCCTTATCTCGACGATGAATGTCTGCACAGACTCCCTTCTTGTTGATTGCGATGGAAAAACTTGAAGCTCTCGGAGATCTCATTAGGCGTTGGGTCATGAAACTCACTTAACGAACATACAACTTCGTTGTAGCTGAGCGAGTTCGGCTGACGCGGTGCTACTCTTCAGCACAAGACTTCTATCGTCTTGGACCCCAACGCCGCGACCAACAAAGCTTTCTTTTTGGCGTCATCGGTGACTTCGCTTGCTTCAAAATACGCCTCAACATTTACCATATACACGTATACGCGTGCCTCTTATCTTTTTCTTGGTCGAAGTCCGGCGGCCTGTGCGCCATGGCTGTAGATCGGTTCGTCGCACAGCTGCTGCTTCTCGGCACTAGCGTCTTGTCGCTGTCTTTCGTGGGCAGCTGCGGCTTTCCTAGGTTGCTCGTCGCCACTGTTACGTTGGCGGCGGCCACGCCGCCTCTGACACGAAGGAGTCAGTGTCACCATGCAGAACAGCCACGTTTATTTTCCGTAGCGAATACATACTAAAGAAAACAGGGAAAGGGCAGGAGGAAAACAAAGGGAGAGAATGGCGCATGCGCGGTACACACTTGCGCTTATCACGGGAAGCGCGTGCACTGTAACACAAGTGCTCCGATTAGTGTCGTGAATTTCTTGCTGCATTGAGTGCGAATTAAATAACTAATACGTTTGTGTCACTTAAAAATAGGAAACCTTCCGATATCAATGGTGTCCACATACTACCCGTCAATGTCTCGGACGTAATAGCGTCCGTATGAGAATGAGTTTTTAACCTTGCATTCCTGTACGGACATTTCCCAGAGGAGTTACGGAAGGCGAAGGCTCTCGCTTTGCATAAAAGGTGGTGACACTAATGTCCTGTTCAATTACAGACCGATGTCGCTATGGCAGTGTCTTCCAAACGGTCAGAGAAGAGAATATACGAAACAATGATACCATTTCTTGAGAAGGATCATATTATAGCAGACAGATAGTTCAGACTTCAGGGAAGGAAGATGTTATATTAGAGTCATTTCAGTCGAACTGCATAGGCATACTCGTAGAATATTTGAAGGCTTTTGACAATATAAACCACTATATTTCTATAACTAGTTAAGTTGTTAAGGTCTTCGTGGGATATTTTTGGGAGCTGCTCACTTTTTACCTAGGGCACCAGAAACAGCAAGTGTATATTAATCATCTTTCCTCCGACTTCAAGACACTAGCTGCCGGTGTTCCACAAGGTAGCTTCGAGGGACCGGTTTTGTTCTACTTGTATCAAAGGATATAGCTAGAACTGATAATAGCGCAAGACTCATAATATACTCCGACGACACTACACTACTTTTCATCGCCCGCGACACTGCTGATGTCATTGCTGATGTCAATCACGTATTAAGGACAATATCATCATCGAGTGCTAAACATGCTGTAAAAATAGAAATTAAAGAAAGGTGTTTCGTTGCGATCGAAAAATTATAGAATTGATGCTCAGATTTTGTTTATTTTCGGACACTCGGCTATCGAAATAGTGACTTTTGTAAAGATGGACTCATGTTTTGGAATAAGAACGCGGAATTATTCGATGGTTAAAGTTCGCGGGTCTATCGTATGCTGAACAAATGTAGAACTACTTGTTCCCAAAATACCGTAAGCTTCTGCTATAAAACAGCGTATTTGCATCGCATATAACGTATTACGACGGGGTATGGAGTACAATAACCATGCCCAATATTGGCAGCTTCCACATAATTAGCAATAAAGCGATTCATGCCGTCATGACTGCGCCTCAATATAACAATGCATTACTTTTCCTGAAGTTGAAGCGAGTTCCGCTACCGCTCTTCTAAAAAAGCACGCCTTTAAAACGTTATGACATTAGTGTAGCCGAAAAAGACAACCTCTTACGTAATCTTTCTTGTGTAACAAAACAAAAAGACTGCGCATTACTCCCCTTAATGAAGAACAGTAAGTTCCGCGCACATCGAACTAACGTTAGAAAACATGTTGCTGCACTACTGCCATACCATTTCAACAATGCATACTAGTTTACCTTGTCCTGTGTTCAATTTCTTTCTTCATGAAGGTGTACAAATAGGAATTGGGAAACGTATTCTTGAAGGGGGAGGCGGATATTATTACAACTCTAACTTCCTCTTGTTGTAATGACTGCTTATTATATTTATCATTGGTAAATTTTCTGTGTTCGTAAAATGTGTGTTAAAATAGTTTCGTTGCTTTTAATCGTGCTACATTTGTCGATAGAACTTTCTTCTACGTAGAACTTGTGTGATATTTTTTGGTTACATCTGTCTCTTTAGGTAGAGTGTTAAAATGTTTCCTGCCCTAGTTTTATGTTTCCTCATATTGTAATCTGTTGGTGCGAAGTATAAGGAACCACGTACCCCGTCACGCCATTTCGTGGCTTTTAGTCCACGGCCCTCAACATCTGTAGTTTTAGGACTGTGGTGTTGAAATAAAAATGATCCTCATACTTCTGGCACGCAAACACTCCGAATGTTATGTATCAGTAGGACTATCACTGAGTACCTGCATTGTACATGTGCACCTCAACATTGCCACATGGTAAATTGGCCACATCTGCTCACTGCCTCTTCAGTAGTAGCATGACCTGCCGCTATTTCCGGCAAGAAGGATAGTGGCGCGTTCCCTCGAAACAGTTATTCTTTTTTAGGAGAGTTGACAGCTGCTTAGCCCTTCGTTTAATTTTTCAGTTGTAACTTCTACATGTGACTCCGTTAGCACTTACGCGTTCGCACAAAAGTGAGAGCTGTATAATAGCTAGGCGCTGAACGGTCCATCTTACAAATGAAGAATTTCAGGTTCAGATAGAAGAAGATGTAGCGAATAACGGATATGCGTATATTTCTACCAGGAATGCGATAATATTAAAGGTTCTTTTTATTATTCTATCCAAATAAGTCAAGCGCGCCAGTTACGTCTTGTTTCTTGTACTAGAAAATTTTACCTTCATCCATCTAGCTATCTTCCTGTTTGCCGACAAGTACAATACTTAGCCTTCAAGTGTGAATGAATGCACAAGAAACGAACCTATAGACCTACCGCTGATGCGTTTCAAAACCACGTCGCCCAGCTTTCAAACTTACTAAGCAACACCTCGCTCATTTTCGCATCGTTGTAAGAGTATACTCCGTGCAGTAGCAAAAAAAAAGTCTATTTACTTGTTTGTTATAGCTGCAGCTTTATCAAGCTACTTCTGTGCGAAGTTCAACACCGTACATAAAACAAGTCACGTTTCTGCTCCGCGTAAATCTAGCTGCCACAGTATTACTTTTTCCTTCTATGACATGAGCAGAACACCACTGCCTGCAGCATCTCTAGTAGGTTACTAATGCTTTGTAGTCGTAATATTGGCAGAAAGTATGGTTTTATGAAATGTGCGCATCTTTTACGATGGTTGGAACTCCCAAGGTTTGCGTCCTGACTTTCGTCACTCTCCTGTTTATTCTCTCACTTTCTTCTTCTTTTTTCACAAATGACAGTTCACGAATGACAGTATGAGATCACGCAGCGCTTTCTGGTCGATCGACGAATGGACGATAAACACAGGGCGGTCAGATGATCCCTAGTGGGCTGCTAAGGTGAAAAAAGTAACTGCACCACAAGAAATTCATGGATGCCGAAACGTGTCTTCGGGAAGCGTTGTGTGAGCCTAAGCATAAAGAAAGCGACACTATATGTGCTTCGAAACGTCCCCGCAACCCGATATATCCTCTGACAAAACATGATACACCACAAACCACAGTGAGCGCTGCGAGTCAGAGCACCGTTCAATGTATATTCTATAAATAAAGCAAATCACAGCCGACTTGCACATACACTGTGGTAGCAAGGGTTCTTCTAGAAGTCTGGACACGTAGGTAAAGTAAAAAAAATATAACGTTATAAGGAAAAGCACTTCTGTTAATGTTGCCGTAATACAAACATGGAAAAAGGACCAACGGGTAAAGCCTGAGCTCAGCAATCCGAACAAAATGTCGAAGTCGGCGCGTTCTTCCCCAGGGGCACAGTCTACGACCATTCTCCTGCCAACCTCCCAGAATGTCAAGGAAAGTGCCAGCTGCAGCAGACGGGCAGGTACATTTCTTCTCATTCCGAACTGTCACAACACAGCCGCGTGTATATAGCCACTAAATATGGGCACACAGAAATGGAGGCAGTCTTTCTTCACCGTTCATTATGTAGGTAAATAAAGAGACCAAGGTAAAGAAGCCGCCTTTCACTGCCTTCAATAGCAGAAACCTTGCTCTTCTCATTACAGTTAATAAAAAATTGGAGCTCACGATGAGTGTGTTACACAAACACACGTACCCACGCAGAAACACATTGTATTCCTCGACCGTAGGTCGCATTAGGGTGGTGTAGTGGTCACGGCGCTCGGCTGCCACTGAAAAAAAATCGCAGCATATCCACGGGGTGAATGATGATGAGTGGGCGAAGCTCCGGAGGGAATCATCGGTAAACCGTGAATCTTCCGTGCAATTCGCCCAGTGGATCATCGTGTAAAGACGTCTCACGCAGCCCCTTACACAGGCCGGAACGCGCACCGCGTTTGCCGACGCCATCACATGACTGCTGAGAGAGTAAAAGGCGGAGAGGCCTCAGCGTCTTACACCAGCTTCTTACACGGGTCGTAACGCGCTAGCACAAACGCGTTAAAAACGCGCAGTCTTTCGTAAAAGATTGGGTGTTTACTGTCATCATGGTGCATGTGTCCATGTGCGCTTCGTGGCGTAGTGGCTAGCGCCGCGCGTTCGGAAGCGAGGGGTCCCTGGTTAGATTCCCCGCTTCGGACACAACGTTCGGAATTTTTTTCTCTTCGTCCACGGTCCATGAAGCGCGATCCGACGCGTACGGCAACGATCCAGGAGAATGAGAGGAGCGCTGCCGGCGCAGCCCCGCGCAGCAGCTAATCGGAGAGCAGCGGCACCTACAGCGGATGGGATGGATGGATGGATGCTATGAGCGTCCCCTTTGTAGCGGGGCGGTGACATGTGCGCCACCAGGCTCGTAAGATGATTTAAGCACTTTTTTTGTCTCTCTCTCTTTAAATTTTCCTCATGCCTTTTAAATTTACTTCAATCAAATCGATCATACTATAGAAAAAACAGAAATTCATAGCCCAGTTCTCTGACCCTTATGGCAGAAGGTCCTTATTTTTCTCCATAATTATTTTTGTCCGTTCTCTCTAGTTTTCTGCCACCAGTATTCTAACCGTCTCTTACTTATTTCAGTCGCGGCTATGTTCAGCTTCCCGTTGTTCGCCCTAAAACCCAAGGCAACCTGTAGGGTGGTGCCCAAACGTACACCTGGGCGGATATTTCCGCATTCAATCAGAACATGCTCCGTCGTTTCCCTATCTTCCTCACAGCATGTGGATTTTTCTTCTTCTTTACTCAATTTCGCTTTATAAATACGCGTTCTAAGGCAGCCCGATCTCGCTTCAAACAATAAAGCGCTTTCTCTTGAATTATCATAAATGCCTCCCTCTTTATTTCGTTTTTGCCCTGTCGGTAGTTATTCAGAGTCGGCTTTTTTTCCATCGCTGCTCTCCAGTAAATCTTCTCCGCCTCTCTGACTTTTCCCTTTACGCTCTTTGTTGTCAGTTCTCTTACAGCCGTATATTTACTGGTGAGCCTCCTAGTTCTCTTTCTCCACTGCGTGTCAACGCTCTTTCTATATAAATAGCGGAACACCTTCACTGCCCACCTACTCTCTTTCATATTCCTTAGCCTTTCTTCAAACCTTATTTTGCTCTGCGCTTCCCTTGCCTCAAAACTCGCCCATCCCATATCGCCCTTTACAGCCTCGTTTGTCATTTTCCCGTGAGCACCCAACGCGAGGCGTCCCACAGTTCTTTGATTCACATCCATTCCTGATTGTATCTCTGGCCTCATGCACACCACTGAGTTCCCAAATGTAAGCCCCGGTACCATTACCCCTTTCCACAGATCCCTAAGCACCTCGTACCTGTTGTGTCCCCATAACGCTCTGTGCTTCATTATTGCTGCGTTCCTCTTTCCCTTTGCTGCCAAGGCTATTTCGTGTACCTTCATGTATCTATCATCCTCATTTACCCATACGCCAAGGTACTTGTATTCGCTTACTCTCGGTATTTCTTGGCCCTGTATGGATACCGCCTGGTCGTTGGGATCATTGAATACCATGAATCCGCATTTTGTTACACTAAATCCTAGTCCTAGAGCCTCGCCTTCCTTCCCGCATATATTCACCAGCCGTTGTATATCATCTAGACTGTCCGCGAATAAGACAATATCATCAGCATAAAATAAACCCGGAAGCATCTGCTCAATCATCACGCCGCCCTGTTTGTGTGACAGATTAAAACCAATGTTGCTATCTCCTAGCGCTTTTTCCATTCTAACCATGTACAGCATGAATAACAGCGGCGACAAAGGACATCCCTGTCTCAGCCCCTTGCCAATATCAACGTTCTTTCTGCTACTGATTCCTTCCCATTCTATGCAAACTGTATTTTCTCAATATATTTCCCTCAAAAGCTGTACACATTCGTCGCCTATGCCCATTCCTTCCAAAATTTCCCACAATATTTCCTGATTAACATTGTCATACGCCCCAGTGATGTCTAGAAAAGCCACATACAACGGCCTCCTTTCTATTTTAGATATTTCTATACACTGAGTAAGAACAAATAGGTTATCGTCTAAACGCCTGTCTACTCGAAATCCATTCTGAAGTTCTCCCAAAATATTGTTACGTTCTGCCCAGGCTTCTATTTTTAATTTTACTTCTTGCATAGCCATCCTGTATAGTACCGATGTAATGGTTAGCGGTCTATACGAGCGAATGTTGTTCTTTTCCCCCTTGCCTTTATAGATTAAGTTCATTCTGCTTTTTCGCCAACTGTCTGATATTTGCCGCTTCTGTAAGCATTTTTCTACGGCTTTCAATAGTGCTTCTTTAGTGTTCTGTCCTAATTCGTTAATGAGGCTAACGGGGACCCCATCTAAACCCAGGGCAGTGCGCTTTGGAATTTTTCCTTCGGCCTTTTTCCAGTTGAAATTCTCGAGTTCTAGCTCTTCCTCAGTTTCGCTCACTGTCATGGTTTTATCCACTGTGGGAATCTCTTGGACGATCTTTTTAAACGAACCGGCTGTTACCTTCTGTATGTAACCCAACGCTTCGTACCCTTCCAATTGATTTCTTCTTTCATCAACAATATGCTGTTGCAATGTGGCAGACTTTTTACCTAGCGCTTTTATGTGGTTCCAAAATATCCTAGGCGCGGCCTTCCTTTTGTCATGAATTTCTGTCACCCAGCCTTCGCTTTCACCTTTAATTTTTGCCTCGACCAATTTCTGTACAATATACAAGTACTGCCATTTCTGTGCAATATACAAGTACCGCGCTCATATACAAGTACCGCCATCTAGCGGACATTCCAAGAACTAAACGAGGGATGGCTACCTACAACTACATACATCGGGGACGCACGACCCACGCCTTAAGGAGCTTGGCCCCAAAAAACCGAGGGTTTGATCGCCGCCGCGGCTGCCGCATTTTCCATGGAGGCGAAAATACCAGAGGCCTGCGTACTGTGCTTTGTCAGTGCAAGTTAAAGAACCCATGGTGGTCAAAATTTCCGGAGCCCTCAACTCGAACCTTTCTCTCCTCCTATCTCTTTCAGTCCCTTTCCCCGGCCTCCACTGACGCTTAGCCGTGGTTGAGACACGTGGTGCAGGAATTAGCGTTTGTTCCTCAACCGAACTACATTCACAGTCAGGTCGCAGTACACATTTAGCAAGGATCGGAAGGAAAAGAAAAACAGAATAAAACCGAAAAGCGTTGACGTGGGCTTATTTATTCAGTTCTTTATTCATTATTTCGATTCAGATCCCTGAGTAACGCAGTTTTTGGCGGGAAAGTGCTTAACTTCGAAGCGTAGCGTCTAACCTTCATTTTCAAAGCGAAACGCTTAGCTGGCTCACGAGAAGCGGAATGGGATGTTCGACGTCCACGAGCATAAACGAGCCATATATGGTATACAACACAGCGAAATTTCCTTCTGTCTGTGGAGTTTCCCATGTGCGTGAGAAACCATTCTATGGTTAAATGTGGTGCTATAGACCTATTCCACCGGGCCTACGTCACGAAGATGCGGTGGCGCTGTCGTCGGGAGTTTGGGTTTCGCATGGTAGGCATCCGCCGGCGCGCCTACCGTAGCAGCCGCTGCGTTTTCGCTGGTGCGGGCGCTTCTCACCGCCGTGAAATGAAGAAAAAAGTGTTCACCGACGACCTACGCCGTGGTTTGGTTGCTCAGCAACGCACAAGATAGGTGCAATACGTTTTTATCGGTTTCCTGCTTATGTTTGTCTTAAGGAAAGGGACGAACCTGTAATGCCCGCTGTTTGGCGCATCGGTTATGCGCCAACCATGTTCGTCACGACTAAGCATATGTGTAATTATTTAGCGTTAGTGCGGCTTGTTTCATTTGAGAGAAATAGCATTGTCACAAGTTTGTAAAGTATAATGCTCGTTACCAAGTTTCTTGGCATAAATAAAGTGCGGACACAGAGCGATGACGCTTACTGCAAAGCGTGCACGACGTTAACTTAGCTCGATGTGTAGAAGTAATCGCGGTCGCCGTGTATTATTGAAGTGCGGAAGCTATACATACGTCATACGAATTTCACTCACTCAAATAAAACAAATATATAAGAGCTTAATTCACGTAGCCGTGAGCGACAGGCCGATTACAGCTACGCTTTTGCAAATTGCTTACGGCTGCGATAGCATACACATGAGAAGTGCCTTTGGCAACGCTGTAGTGGTTATGATGCGCTTTAAATTTTTTTTTTCAATTGTCGGACTGCTGGAATGAACAACACGCTTGAAATTTGCCGCGTCGTTACAGGACTTCACGCCTTCACGATCGGAACATGAGCGTATGGGCAGAGCCGGAAGCCGCGGTTCTGCGCCTTGCTGGCGGTTATTTGAGAGCCTTGTCCTTGGCGCGTTATTGCTCTGTTGTGTGTGTGTGTGCGTTATCACAGCCGTATTTACATAGGTTATAGTGGCACCAATATCGCATGCTTGAGTACCTACTCCGTTACATTTGTTTTTGCGCAAGGATTCCGTGTAGGTATTAGAGGCTTTAGGACCGAAACAGTATTTTAGCTGAGGCATCTTCAAGTCGCATTTAAACAAGTCTCGCTGTTGCAAGTGGTTCATCCTTGCGCTAGTTACCGAATTAAAGCATACGCATGAAGCGATGCAAACATGATAGCTCGCGATCATTTGCATCATGTGGTAAGGTGCTTGTCGTTTCAATTAGTTTCTTACATCATGTCATAGCTCGGCGTCGGTGTATTTTTTTCTACATTCATTGACTGCTTCCTACAGAGCTAACGCGACTTCATCTCACGCGGTTGCCCCTCGCAAACTGTTCTAAACACGCCGTCGGCGCTCCGACGCCCCGTGCTTGGAGGCAGCTTTCGCACACGCTTCGCCGGCGGCGGTGGCGCGACCGTGCAGGGCCGCGGCAAGCGGTGGGCGTGGCCTCCGCGCCGCGACGTCGACACAAGCCGCGGTTATATTGCCGGTGCCTACCACAGTTTACCAACATGGAATAGGTCTGAAAGTCTTTAGCCTTGGCATTCAGTGCACGTGCCCTTCGTACAGAGATGCAGTTTTTGATGTTGCGTATTGCTGTCTTGGCGTAACTGATGATGAGGGAGTCCGTTTCCCTTACCGTGAAGTATGGCTAGGGCGATTGCCATTCCTTCCACCGCTTCGGAGGTCGTTATTCTGGTGGATCCAGTGACTCGTATGTTCTTGTGGGTATATACTGTCACTATCCAGCACCGCTATTTAGAAGCCAGCTAGGACACTATGTTCTTGTTGCGAAGTGTCATTGGGTTACCTGGCTGCATCGACAAAAAAGGTCACCTTCTTGCCTATCGTGGCTCCTTAGAAGCCCCAGCCCGGCATTTTCGCCTTCCAGCGTCGTGTACGGGGTGCCGGTTCCATGCTTTTTTCTCCATCGCTGTGGCGTTTCTAACGACCGGGAGTAGTGCCTGCTTCCGTTCTCGTATTCCCTGGTAACCGATGCTTATTTTTTAGGTAATTTCTCTGCTGGCATAGGTGGCAGATAGCCTCTCTAGTTGTGCCGTCCACTGTGCTTCTATAGTCTCCACGAGGGTGTTGTTTACTCCCAAACCGAACAGACGTTCATAGGTCGTGTGTTGGGATAGTCCTGAGGCCATCCCATAGGTCCTCCGAATAAGTTCGTCTACTGTGTCTGTCTGTCTCAGATCTACTGCAATCAACAAAAGCCGCGACATATGCGATGACATGGAGGACTTATGATTGGATTAATCTGATTTCGTTGTTCGCCTTCATGCCTGTCTTCTAATTTGGGATTCTTCAAATGAAACTCGTAGCAGGCATATCTTTCTGATGCAAGTGGGATACGAGCACCGTGTTCCTGCTACTATTTGTTTATTTATTTATTATTATTATTATTTATTTATTCAAGATACCTGCAGCGCCCAAAGACATTATTGCAGGGGGGATACACAGCGTTACATATGTACAGAAAAAGGATAACTGTACAAACAAGAATACACAAAAACAGAAAAAAGAGAAGAGGGAAACTAAGTGCTGTACTAGTGGTCTGAACGACGCTTCAGTGCGACAATCGGCGATTTCCTGCGGGAGCTGATTGCATTACGCGATTGCATGTGGAAAAAAGGTGTATTGCTACACGCTTGTACTACAAAAAATATTTCTTATTTCTAAAGAGTGATCGCTTCTTTCAGATACGAATGCAGAAGTGAAACGTACGATTCATTAGCTGTTTTAACCATGTCGTAAAAGATTTTGAAAGAAGCCTAACCTTGTGTTTTTTCTACATGTGCTTAATAATTGCCACCCCATCCTACCCTTCACTGCAGTAACATTAGAGGTAAAGTCGTAATTACTACTAACAAAACGGGCGGCGCGGTTCTGCACCGGCTCGAGCATATTAGAAAGATTTTTGTTTGCGGGTCCGAAGCCATACAGGCGTACTCGAACATAGGTCTGACGTTCGAATAGTAATCTAGTTCTTTAATTTTGGGAGGAGCTAACCGGAAGTTCCGTTTAACAAAATGTAACATTCTGCCGGCTCTCGCTGCAACATATTCACCGTGTTTAGTCCAAGTAAGATCCGATGCAAAATAAACACCAAGGTACGATATATAATGTGTAATCAAACAGGCATGGATCGTATTTACGAGTGATGGAGATGCATTGGCATGTACTTGGGTCCACAGACATACGCCACCTAACACACCAGCGCGTTATAAAGTCCAAAATGCGAATGTTCGTGGTCAGTGAGATCCAAAAATTGGGGGACCCTTAAGCTTCGCCTTTAAGAGTTGAACGCGATAGCGAAATCCGGCCTCTAGTGTGCACTTGAACCACTCAGTGCATAATTATTAATGTGTGTTCTTACACACGCACAGACACAGACACACACACGCGCGCGCGCGACGTATTTATAGTAATGGTAGAGGTTTTCGATCTATTTAATCGCACTTTTATACAACTACATGAAAATATTTTACAGTGATGTAGTCACATGGCCCTGTATTATGAACTGCGCGTAGGCGTGACACTTTCGTTTGTAAATGGTCACATTCTGTCGTCCTTCTTGCATTAACTATCTGGCAGCTGTTCGATTTGTTCTTCTGGAGACCTCTTCCGGCCAACCGCAACAAGCATCGCTTTATGGTCGGTGAAATGGCAAACAGCACATTATCTAATGTTTGCTGTTTGCTTGATATGATATTTTCCCTGTCCTAGAACGGCGGAACCGTATAGGCTCTCCTGTAGTCGCATGCCCTCCGAGATGGTGTGCGCGCCCGCCGTCTCGGAGGCTGTGGTAGTCGACACGTGTTTTTCACAATATTTCACAGATGGCAGAACATTATCTAATGTTCGCTGTTTGCTTTGTATGCTCAATAAAGTTTATTCCTTCTACAAATCGCCGAATGGGCTCATTTTCGTCGTGACACCTGCCGAACAAAATGCGTTAAGGAGACTCCTTCCAATACCTGACATTTATGTGGTGTTTTTTTCCGAAGCAGTTCCAAGTAACATCGTGGCTTTGGGGTAGGACACCTGCTTACCGCGCAAACGGCCCGGGTTCGATCCTCAATGGGACGGAAGATTTGTATTGCCTCACGGAATCCTGTAGACAGAGCAGATGAATTACCAAGAGGACCTTCATTGTCCACATGTCTCACATCAGGCGTATCGAAATCACCGCCAGCAGTAAAGTAATCGTTTATTGTAGAAATACACTCGCAGAGATTTGTGAAACACTCAGGCGATGTGGAAGCGGGAGAGCGGTTGAAGGAACAAACTGTCAGTGACGGTCCTGTTTTAAATTGTACATTACACCAAACTTACTTGGGATAATCAGTTGGGGCTAACACTGGAGAGGATTGCAAGCATGAATTGACAAAATTATGTACGAGCCAGAGCAGCCGCACCCAGATTTCGGAGACTAATGGGATGGACGTCTCTTCCTGCAGTGTGATTCTTATTCCCTGTCGCCTGACCTCCATTTTTTCCCTTGAGAAGGGCTCTTCTTCTGACCCGGTATAAGAGGAGTTCCGATTTCTTATGTGCACACTGTCCGTTTCTGTTACCGAGGCGTGTTATGAGCGTGGTCAGCGCTTCCTGAAGTCGGTTCTGCGTAACGCCGCCACATGTCTTTCGTTGTCCATATAGTGACCTAAGTAGCATTGATAGTATGACTGCTACCCTCGATTCTGCTCAGTTTTTCTGAAAGACCAAGCATTGTCACATTGCATAATATAAGGGATATTAAAGACCCATGCAGTGTACCGGTGCCTCCAGTGACGAAGCTTCTAGTTTTTGTCATCAACCTTGAGTAATGCCACCCGATTGGTGAGAAAGCTGTTGATGCAGTGGTAAACGCGTGCTCCTAGTTAAAGATGGTTGATTTTTCCGAATAGAGATGTGTTTTCTACTGTATCAAACGTACTCTTGAAATCCAACCCCAGAATAGCCCTGAGTCCTACACACGCGACATCAACAACTTTCTATTTAAGCTGGATAATTGGGTCTTGTGTAGACAGTACGCTTTGGAGAGAGAGGGAAAAAACATTTTTGGCTAGTGTTATTGGACCCCTGAATCTCTGGACTACCATGCGGACCCACGCCACACCAACATGGCGATGCCTCTTGAAATGACATCGGCAGCCCAAATCACTGCAGCAAGCTGCAGCATCGGGTCCGCAGACGACAGCAGTACCTCCCAGTCCACCAAACTAGAGATAGTAGGCAGTCCATACAGGAGGGGGAGGGTGGAGGTATCAGTAGGGCAGCGGGAAAGCATATGGGAAAATCCGCATAGGGTGCATGTAGGGGAAGTGCCACAATAGTGGCACAGCAGTTGCGGGGGAGAAAGAGTCCAGGTCCGAAGACGTCTCCATAGGACTTGTTGGGAGTGGCTAAGGATGGGGTTTGGAGGACGGTAAGTCCGATGGCTGAAACGGAGTATTTGCGTGAGCTCTGCAAGGGTGTGCACCTGCTCCTTCGAGAAGCATGAATCGAGGCTGCTCTGGGGCAGGCAAATCAAACCTCGCCAATTTATCGGCAGCCTCACTTCTGAGATTCCCCGAATGAGCCGGCACCCACTGGAGCTCTACCACGCGCAATGAACTAGGTTTAGTGTCGTTCAGCAACTGCCAGGCAGGGGGGGGTGTCCCGCCCGTGGCAAAGCTGTACAGAGCCGTTATTGAATCACTAAACACGTGCTGCACGTCTTATTGTGCCAGGGCTATGGCGGTGGCGGTCTCCTCTATCGCCTCTGGTGTACAGCCTCAGGGAAGGCGCTGAATCAAGGGATGCGGGAGAGTATAGTTTTAGGCAACTGCTACGGCTTCTTGCGCTGTACAACCAGCGTAAACCCAACTGGCACCCTTAGCTTCTTCGTAACTCTTTGGAAAGGCATTTGCGCGAGCTACGCGACGAGCGACGTGATGCTGAGGCAGGGGCTTAACTATGAGCGAATCATGAAAGTGTCGAGGAAGGGCTATAAAAGTTTGCTGATTAGAGGGTATGTTGATGCAAAGTGAGGTGAGTATATGGCGGCCAGTGGCGCTCGCGGAAAGCCTTAAATACTGTACCTGGAGGTCCGCGGGAAGTAGCTCAGGAAGGGTGTTATGCATGTCCAGTTCAAGTAGTTTGGCTGTGCTCGTACTACGAGGAAGAATCATGGCTGCCTTAGGCAGATCGTGGCATTCATGCGTTCGGTTTCTGTGCGGTTCAACTTGAGATATGGGGTGGCGTACGGAACGCGGCTAAGCGTGAAAGCATGTGCAACTTTCATCTTGTCCGCTTCGTCCAAGCCCTTATGCAGGGAGGACACGCTGCCTAAAAGCTGCAACACAGATTGCGTGAAACTCTTGAGTGTTTTTAGGCTATGGTCATTTCATCTGGAATCCTGCAAGTAGAGGCCAAGAATGCGCAGTGTACGGGTGAGGGAGGGGGATATGGGTCCCTTGTAATGTAATTTTGATGGTCGCGCTACCTGCTTGTTTCGATTTTATTAGGAGGAGCGCGGATTTAGAGGAGAATTAGAGCCAATGAAAATAAGCTGAACTTAATTAGTTGAAGAGTTGAAGCGTGAGCTGAGATGGTGTCAGCTGCTAATTGCAGTTTCCTCAATTTCCCCATCCGAACCATGAGTAGTTCATGTGGTAGTATCATCCGCGTAGAGGGTATGCATTACGAGTGGGATGAGGTAGAGTGTGTGGGCTAAAGGGATGAGAGCGATATTAAACAGAAATGGGGAGAGGACCCCGGCTTGAAGAGCCTTTGACAAACTTCATACCACAAATATTTCCGCAATTGCATTAGCGGATATGGTTCTGATGCGGAAAGGATATAGCGGCCTCAACACAAAACATGTGGCTCTTTTGTTGTTGTTGTTGTTTTGTGGGGTTTAACGTCCCAAAACCAGTTCTGATTATGAGAGACGCCGTAGTGGAGGTCTCCGGAAATTTAGACCACCTGGGGTTCTTTAACGTGCACTGACATCGCACAGCACACGGGCCTCAACATTTCGACTCCATGGAAATGCAGCCGCCGCGGCCGGGATTCGATCCCGCGACCCTCGGATCAGCAGCCGAGTACCATAGCCACTAGACCACCGTGGCGGGGCATGTGGCTCTTTTTAAAGTGGTGAAATTGGCTACAAAAGAAGGAATACTGAAGACCGTACGGTACACGACGGGAAAAAAGGTGCCATGTAAATAGCAGCCATTGCCAACGTCATTCCTTATTTGGAGCGGCGGAGGGATGCAACAAAGCCCGGGAGAGTGTAGTAGGCAAGATGGAAAAGGACAGATATGGTAGAAGAAGAATAGGGAGATGGTGCTTTGCGTTCTGTGCGCATTTGACGTAGAACTTTACAATGTTGTGTAAGCGGATGTGTAAAGAACGCGTTTATCTCTGAAAATGTGGCATTACATTACGCGCCATAAGATATGCTAGGCCCGCTCTTGGCTCTTGGCTCTTGGCAAAAGGTGAGCGTCCAGTTTATGAAAGGAGGAGCCATGTTTAGCAGAACAGGTATTTCGACTACTTTGAACGCATCCGCGAAGGTACTTCGAAGCGAACAAACGACTGACACTAGAAGTTCTGTCTAGTTTCTCTAGTTCTGTCTAGCTCTTTCCTGCCTTTTCTTTTTTGCGCTTCGAAGTACCTTCATGAAAGTAGGGGGTCCATCGAAGAGCCAAAAATAGCTATCATAAAAGTGTACACTCTGATTCGAGTAAAAAACCACTCCACCAGATTGCTGTTGCGTCTCAAAAGCAGGAAGGTCGTCAGGCAGGCTAATGGTCACGTACGACGGTTCCATTCTGAGTCACACTCGAAACGCTTTCAAAAATAGGCACGGACAGAAAAGAAATGAGAACATGATAAAACTCCCATATCCCTCGGGGGCTATCTTCAGCAAGCGTCACGTACCATGACGGTGTTCGCAGCACGGCACTATTTGCAAGGCCGCAGCTTCTAAAAACACTAGCACGGATAGCCGCTGTTGCCACACGGTGGTGAACCATTGCCATAATGAAAAGGTGAAGATGAAGCTTTTCAAAGCAAAAAGTAAGCAACCGAATGATCAGCCCCTCTTCGAGCACTGCTTGAATTCTCAAAAACAGTAAAAATACGACGTTTGTTTTGGTGCTTGAGGACGCCAATTTTCGTTTTTTTCTGTTTTCACTCGTTGCTGTATTGCTCTCACAAGGTTCAAAACAACTGTAAAACCGCTTGTGACGGCGAAGTCCCCCCAACATCCCATTGAAAAGTAACCGTCACTCTAGCCTATGAACGAAGGTCATATTGTGTTTTTGAAACCGAATTGTCGAATATTATCAAAGTACTATTGCGCTTAGCTCGCACAGTTCAGCAGCGCTAATGTTTCAAGCAAAGCACATCACTGTGCAATGGAAGCCGAAGAACTCGAGGAGGTCCAGATAGCTGAGAGCCCTCCACTACAGCGCGCCTCATAAGGATATCGTGGCTTACGCACATAAAATCCCATTAGTTGTAACATTAGCCGTAGCCGCGATGTAGACGACTTAGAAATAAAACCAATCAGATATGTCATAGACTTAATCGCACCAATGCTTACACACATATACAATGTCTCTCTCTCCACTGGACTTTTTCCAGACATGCAGGTAGCAAGAGTCTCAGTAATTTATAAGAATGGAGACAGAAATAGCTTAAGTAACTATCGCCCGGTGTCAATTTTGCCTGTTTTTTTTCAAAGGGACATGAGAAAGTAATAAACTATCGTATTGAGAAATTCACTAGAAAATGCATCCTATTAACAGATTACCAATATGGCTTCAGAAAGGGACGTTGCACTGAGACAGCACTTCTAGTTCAAAAAGAAGAAATATTGTGTAATTTTGAAAAAAGGGTAATGACATTAGGCATATTTTTAGACCAGTAAAGCTAACGACAGGGTAAACCATTTAATTTTATTTGAAAAGTTAGAACGTTATGCGTTTCGTGGGAAAGCACTACAACTTATTAAATCTTATTTGAGAGCGCTCCACCAATACGTCGAACTAAATAAACATAAGTCACAACTTTGGACTATTGAATTTGGGATTCCTCAGGGTAGCATACTGGGACCAATTCTCTTCCTTTTCTATATTAACGACATTGCAAGAATTTATGAGGATTGTAAATGTAATATATATGCTGACGGTTGCTCGGTACTGCTTGAAGGAAGAGACTTCGAGACCATAACACGAAAGGGAGATACGTTCTGTCATAACTTACAGACCTGGTGCAAGTTGAACAGGCTTATTCTTAATGAATCGAAAACTAAATGTGTGTTGTTCCGCGCCCCTGGCATTTTAGGAAAAATCGGTGAATATGTAACTCTAGGGCCATATCAAATCAAAATATAAAAGCATAATAACATTCTCGGTGTAATTTTTTCATAAAATATGTCTTGGAACGAACATGTGAAAACTTTATTGCCAAAACTTAGTAGAACAGCCGGTGTATTAAGACGGAACCGTCACACTTTCCCTACTAACATTAAAAGAATGCTACTAACATTAAAAGAATGCAGGATTAACGGCGAATATCTGAGTAACCTGCGATTTGCAGATGACATAGTACTCTTTAGCAATGATGGTGACGAATTGCAAAAGATGATTGAAGACTTCAGCCGAGAAAGCGCTAAGGTAGGATTAAGGATGAACATGCAGAAAACAAAGATAATGCTAAGTGGCATGGCGAAAAAACGTCTCTTCAAGGTCGAAAACCATACATTAGAAGTCGTAGAAGAATATCTGTACCTAGGACAGCTACTTACTGGAGAACCCACCCATATAAAAGAAATCCACCGTAGAATAAACATGGGATGGCGCGCATATGGGAGACATTCACAACTCATGAACGGAAACCTACCACTATCACTCAAACGGAGACTATATAACTACTGCATCCTGCCAGTACTGTCTTACGGATTAGAAACCTGGAGAATTACAAAGAAGCTAGAGAGAAAGTTAAGAACCGCGCAGCGGGCGATGGAACGGAAAATGATAGGCGTTACACTAAGGGATAGGAAGACAGCCGAGTGGGTCAGAGAACAAACGGGGGTCGCCGACATAATGAACGATATTAAGAAGAAAAAATGGACATGGGCAGGCCACGTGATGAGAAGGCTAGATAACCGATGGACAGTTAGAACGACGGAATGGATACCAAGAGAGGGTAAGCGCAGCCGTGGGCAGCAGAGAGTAAGATGGGGGGACGAAATCAAGAAATTCGCAGGCATCAAATGGAATCAGCTCGCGCAGGACAGGCAAGGATGGCGAGGATTGGGAGAGGTCTTCGTCCTGCAGTGCACATAAAATGGGCTGATGATGATGATTATTATTTCGCACTATATAACTCTCATTTATATTATTGCACCCTAATCTGGGGAAACACTACAGAAAATATTCCTGGTGCAGAAAAAAGCTCTTCGATCAATAGAAAACACGGCCTATCTAGAACATACTGAACCTTTATTCCACAGACACCGTATTATGAAGATTCACAATATATACAAACATAAATTATTGAGAACCTACAAGAATGTCACATTGGGAAGAATAGAGTTATTTGAAGCAATAGCAAATCTTCGAGCAAATACAATTTCATATCCTTTCTGGCATCACCCTCCATACCACGTACCTTTCTCACGTACCCATTACGGGAAAGAAAAACTACATTATGTACTGGCAACCACATTAAAAGAACTAGATAAAATAAATGTAGACGTTCACAACATCACCGAAAAAACCTTACTGGATTTGTTCATGTAAATGTATTGCATGCATTTATGCTTCATACATTGACGTTTGTTTATTTTTCTGAGCACAAGTCGAGCTACTTTTTCTTCATAAAAATGTGTATGCTCTGCTAGATTTTCTTTGTTTCGTCCTATCACTGCTGCTGCACGGGTGACCAGAGCTTACTGAAAGTGCGCAATCGCAGCTTTTTTTCTCTGGTCCCCTATCTTCGCAGTGACAATACACTGTATTCACTGAAGCGAAAATAAAACTTTTTGATTGATTTTTTTATTTTGAACTCACGAGGTTAGATGAAGCACACCAACCTGCAATTTGTGTTTTGATGTCTTAATGTTCTAAAAGTTATTTATTAGGTAAGTTTTTAAAAACTGTAAAGCTCGCTGAACTTCATTCATGGTTAGAATTACAATAACTTCGTTTTCGATGATTCGCAAATCACCGTGCGCAGTTATCCAATAAATCGAGGGCAGTCGGAACAGGCTTCTTTAGCAACGCAGGAAAGCTGCGAGCGTGCCACAAAGGCAGCTGGCTGATTACTGGTCATCTTTGTATTGCTAGTAAGAAATAGAGAGCATGCTCTGAGAACAAGAAAGCGAAGAGGCCGGAGGGCAATTATCGTTAGGAAGCCGAAATGCCTTTGTAAGCTGACGTCTCTCTCCCCACAAGCGGTCCCCTCGACCACTGATTTCGCACGTCGAGACAAAGCTTTCGAGGGGAGGTCAGAAAGAGGGGGTTAGGAGGAGATGAGGGCTTCTAATTGCAGGTGGAGAAGACAGCACGGTAGATTAGTGGGGCACGTTTATAACCTGAGCGAGATGCCGAGAGGCCCATCAGCCGATGTGAGAATTACTCTAGTGCAGATGAGGGGAGAACAACACGCACAGGAAACCTGCGGTGAAAGAAGATAAATAAAAAGTAAGCTCTGGGGCGCATTAACACGAAGCGACTAGACTGTACTTCTGGAAAAGGAAAATTTTCGGCAGACTTATCCGCTCAGTCGCGGGCGGCAGGCCATTACAGCCGTACTTGGATGCACCCATTAACGAGCAATCGATCGAAACAAATGCGTCGGCGCAATAATTATTGTCGCGATTTGAGTACCAAGATATGTCATGTGCAAGGCGTTGTTGTTGTGCCCTGCTAGCATAGCACCACGTGTGTTCCGGAAGGTATTATGCTATCTTCTTCCTCAGTGTTGGAAGCTATTATGCGTCTCTTCTTCCTCTGTGTTGTGTGGTAGCGCTTTCACGATGTATTCCATGTCTGAACACCAACTTGCCCAACAGTCCACTCTTTTGTATGCTATCTTAATACGCCTTTTTTAATGCTTCATGTTGCACTTTCGTAATATGGCTGCAGATGCAAACAAATGAAGCAACACTTTCTCTATCACACCCGCATATTTAATTAGTGTGGTCAAGGGGGTAGCAAACAAGAAGACAGTCCATTTGTAGCACCCACTCGAATTCATCGTGTCTCAAAGGACAAAAGCGGGTTGAGATCATTACTCTGATTTCCTTTGGTGCGGCTTTGCAGAGCATTTGCCGCTATTTCGTGTGCAAGGAGGGAGACTGTATTTCTATTGATGCTCTTATCAGTCACCTTCATTTGTCATACCTTTTTCTCTTGCGGCGCACTTTCCTGCTCCTCAGAAAGGGATCTTCGCTTCTTGCTGGATCAGCGTCGGCAAAATTACTACATTTCTTGAGCGTTAAGCTTCCAGGAAACAACACCGACACGCATTTTCCTTTATAGCAACGTTACGCTGAGCGCATTAAAGAGGGCCATGATAAATATGAAGCGTTTGTCCATAACCCGCTCGGACGTCATAGGCGCCGAGCAAAGACCAAACAGCATGACCTTAAACTCGAACAGGCCATCTGGTGTTATGAAGGCAGTCTTCTCTTGGTCTCTCTCCGTCTACTTCGATTTGTCAGTAGCCGGTTTTGAGGCCCATAGACGAAAAATACTTTGCGTTGTAGGGCATCCAGGACATCGTGTATCCGTGGGAGGGGATACACGTCTTTCTTCGTGATCGTGTTCAGGTGACGATAATCGACGCAAAAACATAGGGTTCCCTTAGGTCGGCGCACTCAATCGCACTCACTCGCACTCATTTCATAGACGTGAGTGCGAGTGCGAGTCAGTGCAAGTGAGTGCGAGTGGAGGTGAGTGCGAGTGTGAGTGAGTGCCAGTGAGTGGAAATGAGTGCGAGTGAGTGCCAATGAGTGTGAGTGGAAGTGAGTGCGAGTGCGAGTGAGTGCCAGTGAGTGTGAGTGGAAGTGAGTGCGAGTGCGAGTGAGTGCCAATGAGCGTGAGTGAAGTGAGTGTGAGTGGAAGTGAGTGCGAGTGCGGGCGAGTGCGAGTGAGTGCAAATGAGTGTGAGTGGAAGTGAGTGCGAGTGCGAGTGAGTGCCAGTGATTGTGAGGGCCAATGAGTGTGAGTGGCATGTATGTATGTATGTATGTATGTATGTATGTATGTATGTATGTATGTATGTATGTATGTATGTATGTATGTATGTATGTATGTATGTATGTATCTATCTATCTATCCGTCGCCGTCTCGTTAATGGATTGTATACGAAAATCGCTATGCCATATGACTGCATGACGAATAAAATGACAGGTCATAATATGAACATCATGACATGCATGATTTACACGAAACGGTCTTGGTGCTCTCTTGGGCCGTTTCGTTAATGGGATGTATACGAAAATTAGTATGGCACAGCATGACTGCATGACGAACATAAATGGCAGGTCATAACATGAAAATCATGATATGTATGTCATGAGCGGCTTGATTTACATGCCACGGTCTTGGTACTCTCCTGCCCAGCTAGCATACAAAGGATTTATGACGACTTCGAAACGGATATCCGAGACGTTAACATTGAAGACGGCGCGCGTAAGAAGCCTTAGTCCTGCATGCGTCGTCTATCGTCTGATGTCCGGCTCGTTGCACATGCGTCTTCAAAAATCTGGTCTTTTCGACGGCTTCGAGGAGACTCCAATAATCCCATTTTCCGGGGTTTCTGAATCTGTTCGAAGACTTGCACGTGCGTCATCAAAAAGCTATTCCTGAAATGTTAGCCGTAATCTGAAAAAGAACAGGAATCGTGCTCGGGAATGGGGCCCGCCCACCAAAATTTTGATCTGGTTGGCACCCTCAGGATATATAAATGATAATCTGACCTCAGAGCTAACGCCTTAGCGGTTCAAATGACGCCAAGGCACTTTTTTGCACCCCTAAGGCATTAACTCTGTGGTTCTGAAGGTGTCAACGGGATAATAATTTTGGGGGGCACCCACGATCCACGGACGTCGACCCTGCCTTATGGTACTAGCTTAGGACCTGCTATGTTACCAGCTGCTCCATAAGGTTTAGGGTGCTGCAGACGGGGGAGGGGGGGGGTTAGTGCCAGCCCAGCTGAATACTTTCGTCCTAGGAAGAAGTGCTGGTGTCGCACTTGCGAGGAACTTTTTTTGTGGTGGGTCAAAGCACCAGCATTCAGTGCAACAGAGCAATGGTGCAGTAAGGTAGGCACACAGTTGTCTGCAAAGGCTTCATCAATCTTGGCATTTAGGTCGCAATTAGTTGCCATGCGTACGAAAATCAATATACCTTGTACTTTGTATAGTATGAAGTAAATTTACCAAAAACAGTAGTGACATATCTTTCTACAGTTAAGGATAGAAAGTTTCTTCGCAAGCGGCTTAACAAGGAGGCCCCACTGCCAATGATCATGACGTGAACAACATTTTATTCAACATTTCATTGAGAAACTAACTTATGGTAGTTTAAAAAAAAGTGAAATGCGAGAAAAATAAACCCCAAATATTAAAAAGGAACTGCAGAAGAAATAATTTAAATATATCTGGAACTTATTAACGACTAGAGGCTTACAGAAAGAGCACTAGTAACAATAATCAAAAGCCAAACGACTATGCACTTTTCAGCATGAGAGCAGCGCATCCTGTTATATGAGCACAGACAGCATAATGGATGACTGTGTGATAGCTGCTTTCAGTCATGTTATGCAGTATCTTCACCACATAAAATCAATGTGTATGAACAAAAGAACTGAAGTATGACCCAGGTATATAAGTGAAAACTTGGCTAGGACATCAGTTGATCTAAAGAGGCAAGCTTCAAAAGACTACCAAAAGCATCAATAAAGTGAAAATGAATACTGACCAAAGTGACCTTCAAAGAAAATATCGCATGAAATATTAACATAATCGGTATAATGAACAACATCACAATGCAGTGCACAATCTGTCACAGCGAGCAACGTTACATCGAAGCAACCTCAGTTTCATGCTGAAGCTACATACTCGCGTACTTGAAGTCCAATACACTGGAGACAGGTAGAGAGGGTGGCCTGATCTAGTACGCCCCGGCCTTCTACTCTACTTCGGGGACAACGCAACAGGGGAAGAAGAGTGATGAAGCATGATGATCGGGATAAGAATGAGTGATCCGTATATACATAATAAGACACGACTGCTTGCGCAAAGGGGACATGGACGCCAGTAATCATATTTCATTACACTTGATACGAACTAGCCCAACTTATGGCAGCTATTCACTTCTGCAAAACAATGTGCTGTGACGCGGAAAATGTCGACTTGGCTCTCTTGACGTAAACACTGGTAATAGTCAAACCCCAGCACGCGTGACTGGGACCTCGACTCTACTTGAAACGTGACAGGGGCCGCCATTAGTCGGACGAATATGCTGTGCAGGAAAAACACTCGAGGATTATGATAAAGGTCTAATAGTCGCATAATGGAAAGAAGCCACTTTAGTTGCATCTAAGTTTAATAGTGGCTTTGCATAATCCGAAACTTTTCGCAGTGGTACCGAACGTCTAGCATCTAGTCCATTTCTATTGAAAAAGTGACCTTGAAGCATTTGGTAATTCTGTATGGTCGCCTATTTCAGGTGAAATACAGCTTTCATCTATTGCTTGTACTCACATATCAGCCAGCCTAGTGGCCACCGTATACTGCTGTGGCACGAATGGGGGACAGTCGCGAAATACTATGTGTTCTAGTCTTTGATATATTAGACAGCGCTCACAGTTCGAGATGTACGCGCGACTGAAGAGGTGCGCGTAGCGCCAAGTTTGGTCGGCGACCAGGTTAAACCTTCGCAGTGTACTGGCACCGCTGCCGTTTATTCTATCCGGGAGGAAAAACTCGTGTCACTCTATTTGCCTCAGATGCCTGCATAGGTGGGCGCCCTCACTCGTGAGTGCACTCACTCGCACTCATTTCATAGACACGAGTGCGAGTGCGAGTGAGTGCCAGTGTGAGTGGAAGTGAGTGCGAGTGCGAGTGAGTGCCAGTGAGTGTGAGTGGAAGTGAGATCGAGTGCGAGTGAGTGCCAGTGAGTGTGAGTGGAAATGAGTGCGAGTGCGAGTGAGTGCCAGTGAGTGTGAGTGGAGGTGAGTGCGAGTGTGAGTAAGTGCCATTGAGTGTGAGTGGAGGTGAGTGCGAGTGTGAGTGAGTGCCATTGAGTGTGAGTGGAAGTGAGTGCGAGTGCGAGTGAGTGCAAGTGAGTGTGAGTGGAAGTGAGTGCGAGTGCGAGTGAGCGCCAATGAGTGTGAGTGGAGGTGAGTGCGAGTGCGAGTGAGTGTCAGTGAGTGTGAGGGGAAGTGAGTGCGAGTGCGAGTGAGTGCCAGTGAGTGTGAGTGGAAGTGATTGCGAGTGCGAGTGAGTGCCAGTGAGTGTGAGTGGAGGTGAGTGCGAGTGCGAGTGAGTGCAAATGAGCGTGAGTGGAAGTGAGTGCGAGTGCGAGTGAGTGCCAGCGAGTGTGAGTGAGTGTTCTCCTACACTGCCGACCTATGAGGGTTCCATCCTTCCTCTATAGCACCAGGGTGATGCCCACGGACTCGTAGACGGCTGAATGATGTCGTCACGCCGCATTTCATCGAATTTTTGCTTCATGGCCTCGCGTTCCCGTGACGAAACTCGGTAGGGGCTCCCATAGAGAGGACGGGCATATTCGTCGGTTATGACGCTATGATTCCCGAAAGGGGTCTGACGAAGGCTCGATGACGACGAGAAGCAGTCCTTGTATTGCTGGAGTAGGGCCTTGAGCTCCATTTGTTGCTGCCTTGAAAAGGCTTGATTGGCGTCGAACGCGGGCGCTGACACTGCGGTCGTCGTTGCCTCTGCCAAAGAATCGGTGAGGGCAAAGGCACTGCTTACTTCCAGAAATTCGCTTAGGTGCGCTACCGTCGTACCCCTATTCAGGTGCCTGTATTCGTTGCTGAAGTTGGTCACCATTACCATGGCTTCGTCTTTATGCAGCTTACCTATACATCTTACGACGCCCATCTGGCGGTTTAGGAACAAGTGCTGGTTGCCTTCGATCAGGCCTTGTAAGTTGGTAGCCGCTTTGATGCCGACGGATATGATGACGCTGGACAGTGGCGGGACGGTTACCTGCTCTTCTGTCACATTCAAGGCATGATAAGCGACGTTGAAGTCTGACGACGTTGCATTATCCGTGGACAGCGTGATTGACCTAGATTTTAGGTCGACGACTGCGCCGTGATGGTACAGGAAATCCATGCCTGAAATAACGTCTCGCAAGCATTGCTGCAGGACCACAAAACTCACCGAATACGTCTGGCTGTCAATCGTGACTATTGCCGTGCAGGTTCCAGTCGGTGCTATAAGATGGCCTCCTGATGTTCGGGTATCTGGTCCTTCCCAGGCAGTCTTTACCTTCCTCAGCTTGGCGGCGAAGAGACCACTGATGACAGAGTAGTCGGCGCCAGTATCGACTAGGGCGATGACGCTGAGGCCGTCGATAATCACGTCGAGGTCGGTGGTTCGTCGCCTGGCGTTCCGGTGAGGTCGGGGCGTCGGATCACGGCTGCGTCGGCTTGCTCCGGTGTTGCTATGTCGTGTCGGCGGCGAGGCCTTTTCGTGAAAGCTCTGGTCAAGTGGCGTGCTGAGACTATGTCGCGAGGGTTCATGCTTCATGGTCGTCGTCGTCGGCTGTGGCGGCCGCGCCAACGGCGGAGGAGGACCTTCGGCACTGCGTCGTGCAGGAACCGCACCTCCATCGGTTGCCGCCCTTACTTTCCCGGATAAAGGCTTGAAGATCGACCCCGGGTGGGGCCGGTGTACTGGCGGCGATTTGGGGAGACGTAGCGGCCAGGCGAAGATGAACGGGATGGTCGTCGTCGTTGCCACTGCGATCCGGCGATGTAGTTGGCGATGTCGCGAGGTCGCTCACCTGGGCGCGGACGCGGTGCGTTCACGTCGAAGCCACGCAGTCCCATCTCACGGTACTGGCAGTAACGGTAGGTGTGCCCGGCTTCGCCACAGTTGTAGCATAGTGGGCGGTGGTTAGGTGTGCGCCAAACGTCAGTTTTCCTCGGCACGCGCTGGATTTCTGGCGAGCGGGAAGGCGTCGGAGGTGGCGGCGGTGGTTGGTGACGAAATTGCGAAGGCGTTGGGTCCTGGCGTGGGCGAGAAGCCGCGACAGCTCGGCGTGCAGCAGCCGCGTAGGTCATCGCCTCCGATTGGGGTCTCGGAGGTTCGGCAACACTCGTGAGCGCTGTACTTTCTCGCGAACGATGTATTCGAGGGAGGCGACTTGGGGCTGAGACGATGAGAACCAACGGAGCAGTTCCCCGCCAAAAATAGCCCTCATGGTGTTGTGTAGGTCGTTTGGGCCGAGTTCTTGGACTTCTGCTATATCTGGGTACATGCGCCAATTGTATTGGCAAGTGCGCATTTCAATGGTCTTTTCAATGGTTGTAGCCTCGCACAGGAAGTCTTGGACCGTCTTCGGGGGGAGGGGGGTTATCATTAGTCCGGCGAAGGGCACCTCCTTACCTGAGGAGGCGGAGCTTCTTCTCCTCGGACATGCCGGCGGTAGTGTGGCGAAAAAATCGCGTCATCTCCTCCGTAAAGGTTGTTTGAACCCGTGTCTCCAGCAGTGATGCGGCTCTTTCCCTACGCACGACTCTTGCAAAGGTGTGCAGGAAAGCAGCGCGGAAGTTGTCCTAGGTTGGAAGCGTTGACTCTCGGTTCTCGAACCAAGTCTTGCGGCGTCATACAAGTGGAAATACACATGGCGCAGCTTATCATCGGGCCCCCACTTATTAAGGACTGCGACGAGGTCGTAGATGTCCAGCCAGCTTTCCGGGTCCTCATATGACGATTTGCGGAAGGTAGGTCGCTCTGTCGGTTGGTGCACGACCACGGTTGCCGGAGATTATGCTTCCGTGATCGTGGATGCTGGTTTCATTGCAGCCCTTGTCTTCTTGTCCTTGTCGGGCAGCGGCAGGTATTCTGGCGGGAGTTCTTGTTGTCTGCGGCTACCTCGAAGGACCGAGGTTGGATTCGTCCTCTTGGCTGCTTGAGCTTGGCTCATGGCAGGACAGGGCGCAAGGTACATGGACCGAGAAGCACCTCCACCAGATGTCACGTGGTCGTGACGCACGCAGCACCGGTCATGTGCACGTTACCAGCGAAAAGTAACAGTGTTACAGTTACAGTTACCTAAGCCAGAAAAGTAACTATGTTAGAGTTACAGTTACTCAGCTTCCAAAAGTAACTTGTTACAGTTATAGTTTCTGTTAAAAAGTAACGTCGTTACTTTTCCGTTACTGTACAAGATTATTACACCGCAAACGAAATTACGTAGTTCTTTCGGTTGAAGTTGCTGGTAGCAAAGCGCCAGATAAAAGGAATTGAATGGGCTCACTCAGAAGCCCAACACCAGCAATCGTTGCGTACGCCTCATTTTCTGCAAGAACATTTTTATTGATTATCGGGAATCTATTTACAAATATAAATGGCATGTACCACGTGCAGTGGGACTCAAGGAAATGCGAAGCATGCATCAGGAAAGTGAAATGGATCTGCATTGTTGTCTCGCTATACCAGTTTTGGGTACATATGAAGTTAACGAAACGGCCGCAAGAGCACCAAGACTGGGGCATGTAAACCATGCCGCTCATGACACGCATGTCATGATTCTAATGTTATTACCTGTCATTTACGTTCGTCATGCAGTCGTGTTGTGCCACAGCAATTTTGGTATACACCCATTAAAGAAACGCGTGGCATGTAAATCATGCCGCTCATGACATGCATGTCACGATTTTGATGTTCTTAGCACGTGTCACCCACGGTCGTCATACATTGTTATCTCGCCATACCAATTTTGCTTTTTATCATGTTAACGAAATGGCCGCAAGAGTACCAAGACCGTGGCACGTAAACCATGCCGCTTATGACATGCGCGTCATGATATTTGTGTTCGGAGGTGTCATTTATGTTCGGCATGCAGTCATGTTGTGCTATACCAATTTTAGCATACATCCCGCATTACGGAAAGGCCAGGAGAGCTCCAAGACCGTGGCACGGTAAATCATGCCGCTCATGACATGCTCGTCATGATTTTGATGTTATGACTTTCATTTATGTTCATGTTGTTGCATACCAACTATTATATACATCTCATTAACGAAACGGCCAGGAGAGCACAAAGTCATAGGCGGCTAGAGAGATAGATATGCTCAAAGTCGAAGTTGGCTAAGAAATGCTTCGCATTTAGTACGTTGGGACAGCCGGATGCCACGAAGCGCTGCTGCGTGCTCGTGAATGAAATAGGAGCTCAACTTGAGACGCGACAAAGAGGAAAGGCCCTTCCGAGCCATTACTCCCGGCATTTTGCTAAGTGCTTTTTGGAAGTATCGCCGCTCTGAGAACTGAACGTGTGCGAGGCATTGAAAATCATATGTTTCTAGGTGATTTCCGCGCGGGTGGTCATGAAAAAACGGCTGGCCACGCAAACAACTTAAGGATGCTGCACTGGGCTTCGACCAACAGTGACTTTCGTCTCTTAGGCCGACCATACTGCGGGGTCGCGCACCTTTCTGTCCATGGGAGCGGGGGAAGAAGCCTTCCCCGCCCTTTTCTGTCACCGTGCGAGCGGTGCTTTGCTTGCCTTCGTAGAAAAAAAAAGTCATTTCCACCCTGGAGAAACGTCAGGCGCACTTACAACAAAAGAATAAAGAAAAGTCAAGAGATTTCCGTGTTCTGCACAGCAGCGCGATACAAACGATGCATCGTAAAAGTATTCCTCTAGTGAGATACAAACACATTTTGCAAATTTATCTAGATACAGAGCTACACATAGTCATAAATAATGAAGAGAAACATCGCGATAATCTTGTATCGGGATACTGCCGAGCCCTGCTTTTAAGAACTCTTGCTGCTGGATATTTTTTTAAAGGAAGTAACCGTAACGGTATTTGCAGTTACAGTTACTATGTAAAAAGTAACAACGTTACAGTTACAAGTTCCTCTAAATTAAATGTAACTAGGTACAATTATAAGTTACTGAAAAAAGTGACTAGTTACCGGTAACGCGTTACTAGTAACTAGTTACCGCCCAAGACTGCGCAGCACTGAAGGCGAAGAACGCAGAGCTGAAGCGATATCAGGCTAACTGTTTATTGGGCGATCTTTTGCCCAGGAAAACAAAGCCAATGACAATTCACAGCAATAGGGGAGTGAACAGTCGTCGGTCCAGGGAAAGACTGACAAGCGGTGCAATGCCTCGGCTTTTACACACACCTCATAACGTGTTCTCGCATTATCTCTGGAATTACAGAGGTCACTCAAACGTGCACGTCAGCATGCAAAGTTTCAAGAATGGCCGACACGGCTCCCGAAGTGACATAAAAGATAAACGCGGCCTGCGTTAGGCGTAACAGAAAGTGATAACAGCGCTCGCCCCAAACAATCAAAGCAAGCGCGCGATTCACAGGTAGGTTATAACGGCGTTCTCTTTAAACAAACGAAAACAACCGCACGTGTCACTATCTATCTATCTATCTATCTATCTATCTATCTATCTATCTATCTATCTATCTATCTATCTATCTATCTATCTATCTATCTATCTATCTATCTATCTTGACCGCCTACATATTAGTACTCTCCTGGTCGTGTTCTTCCCTTCCTGTGCGCCAGAATTGGGTTAGTAGGGCACGAATGTAAGGCACAGATGAATGATAAAGTTTCGCGTTTTACGAAAACTTCTCTGGCGAGGAAAAACCATAACTGAGAAAACTTATCCTCGCCAAACGCATAATACAAAATATAAGATTGACGTTCCGGCGCAATACTGGCCCTTGTTGATAAACATCACAACGTATCAAAAAGCCCCGCGAAGAGGAAGGCTGTTTTTCTTTTGATGTTATCATCACTGCCATTCTTTATATCTTTTTGCCTTGCAGCACACTTTATTGCTACTCTGAAAGAAATGAATGGTTTATTTTGGCGTCACTCATCCAGTTTACTTGTCGATCACGTCATGGTTAACGCTGATACGATATGATCACAGGTGGCTCGTATCCGTAATATTCAGCGCGGTCCACGCGGGTATGTGCCTCAGGTTATAGGGAGATCCACCTTACAGCGCATTCGAAACGAGGTCAAAGCATAGCAGATATTGCAAATTTGTTTAGAACAAACTTTGTTCTACCAACAACAGAAACACGTAACATTTGTTCTACCTTACGAGTGAAATGTAGGCATAAGCACACAGACGCAACAAAAAAAAACTTGCTGTAATGTCGAAGGCAACCTACCTCTCGGGAAGGGGGTTATTATTAGAACCCCGGCCCACAACATAGCACAGAACATAAGCTAACGCTTGTCAACAGCGGCTGTTACCACGCGGCACATATCGTCAATAAATTCATTTCATCAGAATTTGTTGCGCTGGCTCTGGTACAATGCGTATATCGCTTGTAGTGTCTGTTAGTAGCCACCATCATAGTGGTGAAAGTGTAGAAGAACGAATGCACAAAATACAGTGGGATGCTTCGTTGTCAAAAAGTAAGAGCCCACAGCGCGAGCTGTTGGCACCGAGACTGATCACTGCGCCTTCCAGTAGACGATAATAGAACACCTTCAAAGTGATGGAGGTGCAGGATATTAAATGCAAAGAATTTCTTAGCGAACTTCGGCGACATTGAACGTATCTATTAGTCGAACCGCCTACAACTTTGTGCTCTCCTAGCCATTTCGTTAGTGGGATGTATGCGAAAATTGGTATTCAACATCATGACTGTAGGACGAACATAAATGGCACGTGATAACACAAGAATCATGACATGCATGTCATGAACGGCATAATTTACATGCCACGGTCGTGGTGCTCTTGCGGCTGTTTTGTTAACTTGATATATACCAAATCGGTATGGCGAGACAGCAATTCAGATCCGACACCTAAAGCGCAAGAGGACAAGGACCGAGACGAGGTAAAGGACCGTCGCCTGCTAGTCTGTTCTTTTTTACAGAAGGCACGCCCTTTTCAGCGTGATATCGACGCCTATTCTCGGAACACAAGAGACGAGCAAGGCAATTCGCCTAGTCATGCTGTCTGTGTCGTCGGAATCAAGCTGAATCATGCGGACACAGCCGCTCTCCCTTCCACCGGTGCTCCCGACGCAGCCAAATTCACTTTACTCTATTTCGTTCTCCGACAGGCGCACCAAGAGAACTATTCAGTGGCAGGGGCCATGTGCTCTTATCCGACGTCTTTTAAGAGCTCCTTCATTCATGATGTAGTGCTCACGGAACGTCTACTGACTACCACCCGCAGGCAAATGGTTTAACAGAGCGTTTCTCTCGAACACTTGGAGATATGGTCGCCATGTACATGAACTCCGATCGCTCCGAAATTTGACGTAATATTTTCCCTTAGTCATGTGCGTTCATAATGACGCGACACAAGTCTACCACAGGCCTTTCTCCAACATTGCTTATGTATGGACGCGAACCGTCCACGCCACTCGACACAGTTCTGCCTTAGGCTCGTGAAGGGACTACGCGTGTATCTTGACTATTAAATGCGAAGCATTTCTTAGCGAACTTCGGCGAGTTTGAGCGTATCTATCTATCTATCTATCTATCTATCTATCTATCTATCTATCTATCTATCTATCTATCTATCTATCTATCTATCAATCAATCTATCTATCTATCTATCTATCTATCTAGCCGCCTACGATTTTGTGCTCTCCTGGCCGTTTCGCTAATCGGATGTTTACGAAAATTGGTATGCCACATCATGACTACATCACAAACATAAATGACAGGTCATAACATGAAAATAATGACATGCATGTGATGAGCGGAATGATTTACATGTCACAGTCTTGGTGCTCTCCTGGTCGTCTCGTTAATGGGATGTATACAAAAATTGGTACGCCACAATATGACCGCATGGCGAACATAAATGACAGGTCATAACATGAAAATCATGACATGCGTGTCATGAGCGGCATGATTTACATGTCACACTCTTGGTGCTCTTCTGGTCGTCTCGTTAATGGGATGTTTACGAAAATTGGTATGCCACATCATCACTACATGACAAACATAAAGGACAGGTCATAACATGAAAATCATGACATGCGTGTCATGAGCGGCAGGATTTACATGTCACAGTCTTGGTGCTCTCCTGGTCGTCTCGTTAATGGGATGTATACAAAAATTGGTATGCCACAATATAACTGCATGGCGAACATAAATGACAGGTCATAACATGAAAATCATGACATGCATGTCATGAATGACGTGATTTACACGCGACGGTCTTGGTGCTCTCCTGGCCGTTTCGTTAATGGGATGTATACGAAAATTGGTATGCCACGACATGACTGCATGGCGAACATGACTGACAGGTCACAACATGAAAATCATGACATGCGTGTCATGAGCGACATGATTTACATGCCACGGTCTTGGTGCTCTCTTGGCCGTTTCGTTAGTGGGATGTGTAGGAACATTGGTATGCAACAATATGACTGCATGACGAACATAATTGACAGGTCATAACATGAAAAGCATAACATGCATGTCATGGGCGGCATGATTTACATGCCAGGCGTTTCGTTAATGGGATGTATACCAAAATTGCTATGGAACAACACGAGAGCATGACGAACGTAAATGAGAGGTCATAACATTAGATCATGACACCGGCATGATTTACATGCCATGGTCCTGGCGCTATACTGCCGTCTCGTTAATGGGATGTATGGGCTCCGTCCACTGACCAGAGGGCGTACGTAGCTCTCGTCGGACGGCTCATTCGCGCACGGTGGAAACCGGGGCGACAGCGACGCGCGCGTTTCTTCGCTGCTTTTCGGGCGTGCTGCGAACCACACGAACGCTCGCAGCGTCGCCCTTTGGAACAGTTTGTCGCAGGTTTGGAGCGCGCGTCTCAAAGGAAATAAAACGAAAGAACGTGGGACGGGCGGTCGCTGCTGCATTAGAGCTGGAGACGCGCATCGCGTTCGCGTATTTCCGTGTCACAGTCTGCCCAATTTTTGCTTCTTCTCTCCGCCAGGCAGTGCATTCTGGCGCTGATGTCGCACATGGAAAACTCGACTGCACGGAGCCTATACGAAAACTGGTTTGGCACAACATGACTGCATGACGATCATAAATGACAGTTCATAACATGAAAATCGTGACATGCATGTCATTAGCGGCATGATCTACATGCTACTCGTTTCCTTAAAGGGATGTATACCAAAATTGCTATATGGCACAACACGACTGCACGACGAACGTAAATGACAAGTCATAACGTTAGAATCATGACATGCGTGTATGAGCGGCATGCTTTACATGCCACAGTCTTGGTGCTCTTGTGGCCGTTTCGTTAACCTCATATGCACCAAACTCGGTATAGCGAGACAACAATGCAAATCCATTTTACGTTCCTGATGCGTGCTTCGCATTTTCTTGATTCCCACTGCACGTGGGATCTGCCAATTTTTTATTCCTGGGTTCACACCCAGAACTATTTAGTTGGTAGTGCAGCTTGTCCTGTCACTGTGTTGCTGCCTTTTGTGTGTGTGTTTTCTAGTGGTGGCTTCATCATGTCCTCGACCGGACATTTCCGAATGCGCCCATGTTTCTAAAATCCCCCACTATGCTGAAGAGTAGCCTGTCAGCTGGCCCGCTCGTTCACTCCAGACAACCAATCCCATCAGAAAGATCGCTGTGACCACGATATCTCGGTGGAAACTTTCGCCGTTGGTTCCCGTGTGTGGCTCCGACAAGCGTTCCACTCCCATGGTCTCCGTACCAAGTTTGCTCGAAATTACGATGGACCCTATCGCGTCAGTGAGTGCCCGTCTCCCGTCACGTACGCCACTGAGCCCGTTAAACCTTCCCCGGACAAGCGCCGCCTTCGTTGTCAGGTGGTCCACGTGATCCGCATCATGGCCCCCTTTATTGTAGCGTCGCCTTGAGTCGCCAGGATGGCTCCCCTTCGCCACCGGGGAATTGTACTGGGGAACAACGAACGCAAAAAATATGGTGGGATGCTGCCTCGTCAAGAGGTGCGAGCCCAGAGCGCGAGCTGTTGGCGCCGAGACTGATCGCTTCGCCTGCTACTAGAGTTCAGTAAAACCCGTTCCATGAGAAACAATTGATGTGTTGATCTCTGGGGTTTATGTCCCAAAACCATATGATTATGCGAGACGCCATAGTGGAGGGCTCCGGAAATTTCGACCACACTCACATCGCACGGTACATGGGTCTCGACATTTAGCCCCACCAAAATGCAGCAGCCGCGGCTGCCATTCCACCCGCGACCTTCGGATCAGCAACCGAGTACCATAGCCACTAGACCACCATTGCGGGGCGCATGAGACAATACAACCGTGGCACTGTCAGTTTGCTTGTTTTCGCCCAGCTTGCTCGAGCCCGTAGGAATACGAGATTTACGTTATGATATGCGTATGTGGGTGCTCTAGAGTGCATTTCTCTTCGACACACAGGAGTCTCCGCATTAACAAGAGTGCCGACATTACGTCACATTATGCGCCACCCTCTCGTCGCAACACGTGTGCTGGTAGACTCACGTTATGAACAGGCTACTCAATTTGCACGAAGATGTTCATACTTGTCGTAACACTTGGCTAAGTGCCATACATGTAGGGATAGGTAATTTCCTCACTGCCTGCACGGCATGATATCGATTCCCACAATGCATGGGATCTCTTGGATTTTTACGAATGAGCTAAGCTTCGCCTGTTAACCACTCTGCTTTCACATTTTCCTCGTCCGCATTGCGAACGTGAAGGCATCATCTTTTCCGTGGATTTCTTGTCGAGTGAACTCTTTCGTGAGTGGTCAAGTGCTGATCGAATTTACCTCTTTCCGATCTTCTTTCGAGATAAAGCCAATCCAGTTAGGATCCATCGAAAGACCGTTCACACTGTAGTAAGAAAAAGCGGTCCATCAGCCATAATTCATGCTGGTGCTGCGGCTGTGGCTTAGTCATGAAGATGCGGATCTTAGTCAGGAAGACGCCAGCTCATGGGAGCCGCACGTCTATGGGGGCGGTACGGAAGGACACGTGTGTACTTAGATTTAAAGGGGTCCTGAACCACCCTCCGGGCTTGGTGAAAAAACATATTCTACGGCTTGCCTACGCTGCAATGAACATCTCAGCCAAATGCTGTAGTCATCCGCGAAGCGTAGCGTTCACAAGCGGAGCACAAAGCTTCCACTTCTTCAGGAGCCCTCAACTCAAAAAGCGGCTTCTCCTCACGCTCTTTGAATATGCTCTATTTCGTCATAGAGCATTTACAAGGAGCGTCGCTGCTATTGGCCGATGGCAGACACGGCCCGCTTCGGCTGTGTGCGAGCCCTTCGCAGCGCGCCTTTTTTAAAACCGTAAGCGCGTGCGTGCCGTGCGTGCCGTGCGTGCCGTGCGCTCGCTTTTCCTTGCGTTGTGAGCACCTCTATAGGCAAAATAGTTGCTGGAAATATGTAATAATATATTTGTTAATGCGCAAGCCTCATAGATGCCATTGGAAGGCGTCCGTAAACTACCTCGGCGTGGACGCGAACGGTGCGGTGCAAAAGTCACCATAAATATAGTTTTCCAAGAAGCCAACAAATGCATGCTTGCAGCCCGTAATACATCACAAATTAATCCCAAACTTTAATTCATCAGTGATTGTAGACGGGTTTATTCCCTATGGTACTCCAATGCGCCACCTTCTAGTACTCGTACTCAATAACATGGCTCGAGTCGAACCCAAAATATTTCTTCTACAAGGTAGATTAAAGGACGAGGTCTGATTACGGTGTTCTTGAGTGGATTAGAGCTCATTAAGGTGCATTAGGGTGGATTAAGACAGACGGAGGTGCATTAAGGTGGACTATGGCATATTATAGAGCGGATTACGCTAGACTTAATTAGGGTGAATTAAGGATTACAGCAGATTAGGGTTGACTAAGGTAAATTAGTTTCGAATGAAATCATTACACCTGTAATGTTTGGCTTACTTTGGCGTAACTTAATAATCTGAGCTTATTGAGACTTGACTTAGTCTTAACTTAATTATCCAGGGCCTAATTAGCGCTACTCTAATTAGGCTCTGTCTAATTAACTTATACCTAATGATACATTGTTTAATACGCTGGTATTCATTACTCATGGTATAATTATGCTTGCGATAATTAGTCATATCTTAATTATACATGGCCTAATTAGTACAGGCCTAGTTACGCTGTTCTTTGACATATTAACTTAATTAGATATCGCTTGATGAATACTACCTGAAATAGGCCTGATTTAATCAGTGTTAGCCTAATTAGTCCTGAAATGCTTAGTCTCAACATAATGAGGCTTGACCTTGAAGTCTTAGCATATTTTACCTTTGATTAATAAGTGCTAGCTTAGGTTTGACTTAACTAGTCATAACCTAGCTATGCGTGATTTATTTAGCACTATTAATTAAACGAGGTCTAATTAGAAGCTTGCTTACACTAGATCTCTTCATATCAGCTAAATTAGGCTTCGCATAATTAGATTTACCTTAATTAGACATGGTTTATTAGTATCGTGGCTTAATTAATTATAAATCATTAGTATCCGCTTAATTAGGTGTGACTTACTTGACAGCTCAATTCAGGTTGAATTAGTTAATTTGGCTTGGTTTGGCTTAGTTGTATTAGTCCTGTCTGAACTAGGCCTCAATTAATTATTCCTAATTAGGCTCTCTTGAATAACACTTAGCCTTACCTAACTAGTCCTAGGAATCTTAATTAGGCTCCATTGAATGAGACTTAGCCTTACCTAACTCGTCCTACGGAGCTTTGTCTTTAGTACAGCGTGGTAGTGTTATGCTAGCATTACATAACTTAGCGGAGTTTTCGGCAGATTTGCCAGTTTCACCAATAGCTTAAACAGCTTCACTGTTAAAATTGAACTAGTGTATTCACACATTAAATTAATCCATCCATCCTACCGCATGTCAACGCACCTTATTCCACATTAACCTGTCGGCAAGGGTCCGAGTTGTGAAGGTCTTCCTTCCGAGTCATAGTAGTCACGTTCGAGCCCGGCAGCATGATATCCCGTCTACAATCACTAATCAACAATTAACTAACTTGGGGTTATGCAGGACAAGGTGGATCAGCGTTGGCAGTTGCGCTGTTTGTCCTGACGCCGCGTTATGCGCAATATCGACGACACGCAGCGCACTGACAAAGTAAACGCTCACACCTGCGAGCCTAAACGTATGTGATGAACGAAAACAAAGCTTCGGAGGATCGAAAAAAAAAAAAGAATGCGGTGATCGCGAGGGCAGGCGACCGAGCCCAGGCGCGAAGCGAGCAGGCGGCCACAAGCGCGCTGCGAAGAAAGAGCCCCTAAACAGCCCCCGGTAGTCGCGCGGTTTTCGTCATGTCGCTGATGTCCGATGACGTAAAGCGGTGGGCGGGGCACCTCCTTCGACGCCGCCCTAAGGAGCTCTGTACCCTCTATTCCGCAGAGTTGAAACAGGACTGGAAAGGGAAGTTTTCCGGTCGCAATATCTTCCCTCCTAACAAACCGTTTTTAAAAATTCTTTCGGCTGTGAATTTCTGAGAGGCATTCAATACACACCCAGCCGTTTTCAAAACCAAGCCCGAGCGGTGGTTCAGGACCCCTTTAAGTGAACAGAGATCTAGATCGTCATAATTTATCTGGAGCGTGCACACTGGCGACGTCCCGTTTTGAGACCGCATCATGGTATCGGCACATGAGACCATGCATATGATTGGACCGTTCCACCTACCGAGAACTCGACGTATAGTAGCGAAGACGGCGTAATCAGCGTGATTGTGGAGCCCTGCACAGCATCGGAGGTAAAGAACACATATACACACACACAAGTGCGCGCGGAAGAAGGAGCAGGACTGCGCACGTACCTGTTTAGCACTCAGGGAAGACACCAAACAAAGACACAAAACGAGAAAATTTTCGGAAGTAAAATTTCCCAATAAATCGACATTTCCTTTGATCCTTCGCCAATGCGCTCCCTTGTCTCCACGAGAGTAAACAGCGCCAGTATAGCTAAGCTGATCAAACCGACCGGTTATGTAGGAGGATGAGTACACACGATATAGAGGAAGTATAAGAGAAATTATGAAAACTAAAGTGAGTAGGACATGCGTGAAGATATTAAGTTCTTTAGGAGTTACCCTTACGTTGCATAGAGAGGAGTGGACATCTGCTTCTAAGTTAAGGAGTCATTTCGTGTAAAGAGAGGTAAACAGGGAAGTTTACAGGCCCCCAGTGCGCTGCTCTAAAGAAGGGGGCCGCTGTATATTAAGACCAGGATGACTAGGGAAAGCTGCCTTTTGCAAGTTGATACGACACGCTGCGCAAAGGAAGGCAGGTTTTTTTTTTAATGAATCCGCTAAGAAAAGAAAACGTGTTGAAATAGAGCCAAAATGAAAATGCTTCCTCCGCTGCGGCACCCAGGAGAGTAAATTGGATTTTGAGCCGACGTGGTGGTGTGACGTCACAATCAAGAAGCAATCCTCAACATAGAAGTTACACACACTATTTTCTGAAACTGGATTCCTTAGAATTTGAACGACGCTTGCAGTACTCTATTTCTTTTATGATAATATCATTTTTCAACACCTTTGATGACATCTGAGCTTTGACTGAGCGTGTGCATGGCCAGCTTTTGCAGTGACAAACTGACGAAGCGAATAATGGTATAAAATGAAATTACTTGCATTTTAATGATGTGTAGGATAATTTTATTTTTATTATTTATTTATAAAGTACTGCAGGCACATTCAGGGCCCAAGCAGGAGTGGATACATACATAGGTAATAATAATAAGCATTGAAACAACGAAAAAAAAGAAAGAAAATGTACATGCATACATATATACATACACTTAAACGCCATGTACACTTAAAAAAATAAACATACACTTAAACGCCATATTTATACAAAATTAAGAGAAAAACAAAAAGTAAAACGACTAATAGGTAGAACAACTACAACAGTGTGCTGTGTGCCTATAAGCAATAAGGTAAGTGCCGACACAAAATACTGCAGCTCTCAATATACTACAGCTCTCAATTTTGATCGCCTATGCACAACAAGGTACACCACAAAACATGAAAATAAAAAGGATACTATTATGTCCTATTTTACCATTTGTTCTATGAGCTCAGCGCTATGTAGCCATGTCGATGGGAGCGCGTTCCACTCATTTATCGTGCGTGGAAAAAATGAAAATTTGAAAGCATCAGTTTTGGTGCTGAACGGGGTTAGGCATTCAGCATGACAGTGCCTAGTTTGTCGGGTTGAAAGGGGCGATACGTAATCTTCTGGTTTTAACGCTAGCTTTCTATACTTCAGCTGAAAAAGAAACTTTAATCTCTGTACCTTCCGCCGAAGTTGCAATGTCTGATACCGTGTTGACTCATTAAGGTGGTTGGGGAGTCAGTCTGCCGATAATTTGAATAAATAAACCGTATAGCTTTCCGCTGAATCCTTTCGAGTGCATCGATGTGTTTTTTCGTGTGTGGATCCCAAACTATAGCGGCGTATTCAAGCTTCGGTCTAATAAGTGATAGGTATGCTAATTGTTTTGCCTCCGCTGGTGCTTGTTTTAACTTATGTCTGAGAAGACAGAGTTTTCGGAAGGAGGATGCACAAATGTTCGATATGTGCGAATTCCATTTCAGCGTATTCGTTATAGTTATCCCTAGATATTTGTAGTTTGTAACTTCAACGAGTGGAATGGATTCAAGCGAGTACGGAAAGGTAAGACACTGGCTTTTTCTTGTTATTTTCATGAACACAGTTTTCCTGGGCGTTAAGAACCATGTCCCATCGCTCACACCATTTATGAATTTTTTGCAAGTTAAAATTAAGGAGTACTTGATCCTCAGAACATTTCACTTCATTAAATAGTACACAATCATCAGCAAAAAGTCGAATACAAATTGATTCACTAATTTCGTCAACGATATCATTTATGTATATAGAAAACAACAAGGGACCAAGCACACTTCCTTGTGGTACACCCGATGTGACTGGTAACTGCCGCGAGCAATGGCCATCGATACTTACAAATTGTACTCTGTCACTTAAATAATAAGTATGGTATTAGGTGCGAAAGCTATCTCAAACAGACAGATTACGTTTCTAGATGTAATTACCATTCCAGTGAAATTCGTGATCACCGTGCCAGGAAGAACTTGTTTGCAAACTTCTTTTTCTCAATGCTATTCTTCAGTGGAATCGGCTGAGTGAAAAGCAAGTCTGCTGTACGAGTGAAGATTTTCTTTCTTCCCTCTTGTAACCCCCGTGCTATAGCGCCTTCGGGCAATGCGGGGGAATTGTTAAATAAAGAATAACGAAATAGCCAAACATTGTGAGGGCCCCTATAAGAAAAACATTTTCTTATTCTGGTGGAAAGCTATCTGTCTATCATTGCTCTAGACACGCGTATTTGCTTGCTCATACTAGCGAATGTGGTTGCGAGGCGCAATTTTAGGAGACCACCATTTCAGGCAAACCGTCAAACCGTGCGGCCAGAATTGTCTTGGAGTCATCACTTAACAAAAAAGAAAAAAATCTGTTTTATGCATACGCGAACCGCCCTTGCCTTTGCACAGGACAGAATTTGACATTGTACATTTTGTTTTCAGAAGAGCAGGGCATATTGTTTCATTGTTAAGATTTGGTTGTTTTTCTTGTTTTCGTTTATAAAAAAAGAGGGGCGTGAAGTCCTATGTGGATCAATCTACACATTTCCGAGGGTTGTTGATTGAATAATAGAGTTGGGAATAAAGGAGTAGCGGTTCGCCTACTCTCTAATGTATTTCTACGTTGTGAGCGTTTAATTTTTAGAGCATATTTGGTAAAGTACTAGTATTTGTTTCCTTATCGAAGTTCCACTCCGTGGCAGCCGTGCTTAGCCAAAGCAGCCTTCATCGGGTTGTCGATGGAGGTCGTAGATGTGCGAACCTCTGCTCCTCGCGTTTCTCGAAAGCCGCTAATCCATTTCTATACTGTAATTCCAATCCCTTATTCACTTCCCCGTTGTGTTAATGCTCCAGTAGGGGTTCCAGAAATATCTCTACTTCTCTTCACTTTAATATGCCTGCTCTCTGCTTCTCCGGCGTCTAGAGCTCTCAGTACCCCCTTGCTAAGCAGTTGGTATACTTGCCCACATGGTAGGCTCCGTAACATATGGTGCCAAATATTGGAGCAGTACTCGGAATGGATTCCGAGTACCGCTTGACTCGCTTGTCACGACTTCATCAAGAGTTCGCTTGTCACGAATTCTCGCTTGTCACGACCTGATCGCAGTGCGGTCAAGTTCATTTGTTTTATTCATAATTGGTACGCTGTACTTTAAACATACCTTAAACACTGAGTGGACCTTTTCTTTTTTTCATATACCACACATGCTCTCATAGAGTCTCATCTTTCTAAAATATGCATCAAGAAGCATATCTGGTGCTGTCGAATTTAAAGTAGAATTAGCCTGTTGAATCTAATTTTTACGCCACGATATGTAAGTATCAAAAAAACACCGTTTATTTATTATGTCCTTTCCAAATGAATCCCTACAAAGTGTATCCGCCTTGAAACACTGGTGACCATTAGCAAGCTTAGAGCTGCGTTCTCGGCTTCTCCGTAACAGCAGTTTTTAGAGAGCTGCCAGCCATTTGATCCTCCCTGCCAAGCTTTGAATGGCTTATCACTCATCTCGTATTAACCATGAATACCAGGATGAAGGCATTTTCTCATCAGTGAGCACAAATCCGCGAAATGCAAAATATAGTAAGCTAATAGTATATTCTCACATTGCCTCAATGCATGGTGTGTATTCTCACACTGATTCACTTTAAGTGCATAAAAACTGGTATAGTACGTTATATCCATGATGAACATGATGAACCTGTCGTCAATAACATAATATACTTGTCATGCACGTCGCCATTCTGCATGATTGTGGAATGCTTCGCGTATTCACGTCAAATCCATCGACTTGCTGAATTGTTATTGCGTATTGCTGATACTTACTTACTTATTGCGTATCGCTGATTCATACTCAAGTTCAGTGCTTTTGCTAATGTCTTGCCATTTATTGTGTTTTACCATTACTTCCATAGCCTCCTTACGCTGCAGTACGCTGAAAAAAATGAATAATAATGTTTCACAGCATTTCTAAATGCCGCATGTGCGCCGCAAAGTGTGTGCACATGGAGAGTGATGAAGGCACGCATTTCTATCTAAATACACAAAATAGGCTGAATATATCGTTCTCCATTTTTCCACTAAATATTGCGAGCTACTAGGAAGGATTAAGTTGTGCAGCTCAGAAAGACAGCGCGACTGCGATTGCTGGTCATGCGTATTGTCGGTGTCAAATAGAATGTTGTCGTGCGAGCAATTTAAAGGGGACGTGCAACGAATATTGAACACAGTGAGCAAACGGTACGCATCAGTCATGGAGGCTGATGTGAACTTTCACCGAAATGTTATTGCGCTGTACGCTCCTGATAATTTCCCGTTCGGCTTACGACAAACTACGTCGCCGGGAGAACAGGCTAGGTCGCGTGAGACAGAGCTAGCAACGGCTCATTTCATGATAGCCCAAGGATCATCAGTAACGGTTTCTTTGTTCGTCTTCGGTTAAACATGGGAAAGAAAATATTTGCATCCTTCTTTGAAATTGCCAAAAGAGCCATGCAACTTAGCCGTTGATGCTTGTCACATAATGTGATGAAAGAAGAGCAGACGAGCTGCTTAATCTGTGGAAGCAAACTTCTAATACCACGATTGCGGCGCAGCAGCATGCAGCATTTCTCACACGTTCGCAGGAGCGAGAAGACTGACCGCATGTGATATCTGACTATTTTGGAAAAGCGTAGCAGGACGCCTCTAATGAGTCACCTCATGTACTTGTTCTAAGCAATTCACACTTTTCGTCTTTCGCTCTTTGCAAAGAAGAAAAACAATAGAACACCATAATCTCCCGGACTATGTCGTCAATTAAAAGCGGCACCAACAGTGAACCTTTTTCCCGGTGATTAACCGCCGAATTGTTACTCTTGATAACAATGGATGATTATCCGGAAGCTTTCGTACGTTTAAACTTCATGGTTGTGATGGTATCCTTTGTATTCCATATAGTTCCGTCTAATTCGCGCGGCATTGTTTTGCTTCGAACTGTTCTGCATAATTTTGCATTTATTGACAAGTTTGTTACGTCCTGACCACAGCCAACTTGCACCGCGAAATGTACGATGGTAGTGTAGGTGCGCATTAAATAACTAAACATAGAATCGAAATAGTTTGCGATTTCTCAAATTATGCCCGAGAGATAAGCCAGATTATCTAGGAACCCTGCAGCGTTTTGAAACTTTAAGCTTGATGTTAGTGATCAAGGAAAGCATGTGCAGCGACATTGTTATTTTATTTTCGTTCAGCAATATAACCCGTTCATAAGCGCTCGGTTCATTTGTTTTTACCATTCCTTTTCTCTCAGTGTGGTTGGTTGCGTCTATCTGTGGAGTAAACGTGCAGCGCGGAAGCATCAGACCCAGAAGAAAAACAGCGACTGTGATTTGCTCGAGCCATCGGCTGCTTCGATCGTTAGGTGGTCGAACTCCATTATTAGTTTTTGAAGAAGTTCCTGTCAGACAACTGCTTAGTCTTTTCTCAAATGTGTTCGGTCTCCCTGACAACAAAGAAAATCAAGCAGCAATTATAATAGCGAAGCCGTCTATAATTATAGTGAAGCTTCCTGCGTAGGCAGTGTTTGCGCAAAGCATTGCACAATCACTTCCCTGTCACCCTGAACGCAATGCTGCCTTCAGCCCACTAATACATGATAGTGACTATGCAAAGCCCAATGAACACTGTGATAAACCCAAGAACTGGGTGTGTAACCTCCTTATCAAAGATAGAGACGTAGACGATGAGTTTAGTGAACCGTCCTGGCTGAACCGATCATAAAGTTCGGTATCGCACTTTTCAGATTCTCTTGTTTACCTGTACGGGGTGCATGGGCGATGAATTTTTCTTACAACTACAGCACTCCACTGAACAATGTGTTCAGCAACGCAGCGCTGGTCTTGACCCTAAGACACAGGGCTGCTTATACGAAGGTAGCGAGACCGAATCCGGCCGCGGTGACCACATTTCTATGGAGACAAAATGAAGAGGTACGCGCACTGTGCGATATCAGTGCACGTTAAGGAGCGCCAAGTAGTCGAAATTTCTGAAGCCCTCCACTGCGGCGTCTCTCATAATCATATCCTGGTGTTGGGACATAGAACACCAGAAATTATTGTTGTAATGGTTTCAGTTGCTTGGCCGCTGAATAAACTTTCCCGAAAATTTCAACTCACCGAATTTGCATTGGCAGGTTGGTTGCGATGTCGGGAACCACTTGGCCGAAACCAGACGTTGTCATTGATACCCTCGGAAGGAGGGGATTAAAACAGTTATCATACTGCTTGCTGGTTACGAACTGACCACGACCTTTCTTTTAGGAGCGGAGCTCTTTGGAAGGCAACTGCAACGATTTTTACTGTCAGTGGATATCAGTGAAATTTTCAAGAAAGTATTAAACTTAATACATCGCTCAATACATCGTCGGATGACCTCCCCGCTTTAATTTTTCGGACATCAATTCCTTACTTCGGATGGCGGGGAGGCTGTGACATCGTCGAATACGCTGCATGAAGCATCTACCCGTGTCGGTGTCGGTTTGAGAACATCGTTTATTCGGTTATTTCAAATTATCAGTGAGTTTCTGAGCAAATTGAAGCACCCTGCCTGTTACAGGACTGTCAGTGCCGTTGGAAAACAACGATATCAGGATACGGTGAAAGAACCGCCAGAGTTCCCCTTTAAGCGCGCCGTTTGGTGTCACGTGCGAACAGAAAATTGTCATTGCCATGAACTAAGTGTGCGTGAACTTCTATGAAATGAGCGGAATTTGCAAGCATACTTCTTTTTTGCCTTGTATCAATGCTCTCAGCCTACTACTCCATAAAGCCGGAGGCTTTACGTCAGACTTCTTTCTTCTCTTGCTCGTCTGCACTCAGCGCAATAATACGTAAACGCGATACGCGGCACAGGACGTGGACATGTCCCAAGCAGCTCCTAGCACGGCATGGCCGTGCATAGCATACTAGAGCAAGAGCTGAGAAAGGTATGTAAGGAGGGTTGTGAATTTGGATGGAGAAGGGGAGTAAAGGAGAAGGGGAGTAGAGCATGGCATAGCTATGTATAGTAAACTTTGTACGGAACAGAAAATGGGTAAGTGACGAGCAGCTGTTATCATGGCGTGGTATAGTATAACAAAGAAAGTGAGGTTGAGGAGGAGGAGAAGGGCTAAACAAAATGTAACATATCATAGCCGTGTGTACTACAATATAGCAAAAGGCGCGAAAGGAAGTGAGCGCGAGGAAAAGTGATCGGAAGGTGAGGAGGAGGGAATGAACGACGTGAAGGACACTGCTTCCTCAGTGTTGGCACTAATACTGCGAAGCTATCCAATGAAACAGCTACTCACTTGAGAAATCACGTGATTTGTTGAGCGTGTAGAAGGCAGAAGATTCTGGGTCGGCCACAAGCTCCGCAGTTGTTCCAGCCTTGCACCACCAGAGCAAGCTACCTGCATCTTCTTCGTCGTTATTTTGTTTTACTTCTTTAGAACTCCTAGTTGGGGCTGAGTAGGAGCCGACAAATGGCGTTTGAAAGAGACATGATCGCAACCACTGTGACCGCGCCTATTATACACTGACAATAGGCTGCGCTCCCAAGGCGTATCATGAAGGCACGCATTGTTTATCAGCTGTACAGCACAAGCTTTCTGTGGCCTTCCTACTATGTGTGTGGCGCTATTATTATGTATTATTGGCTGTTGAGATGCGAGGTACGCGGGAACTGGCTTATTCATGGAAGTTTCTTAAAATGCTTCATGGATTTTCGGAACAGTGCAGGGTTCCATTTGTGCAGATGATACCAAATAAAGAAAGAAGCGAACCTATGTAGGGGAAGTGCTGACGTGTGCAGCCTTGGGAAAGTGGCTGCGTGTAGAGCCTTTGCGCGTGCAGCCTTCGGCTTGATAAGACCTGGACGCCTGATAGACTTCAAGGTCAAGGACGACAGTGTAGTTTAGCGGATACAGCTAGGCGATGACACTATTTTGAAAACAGAACAAAAGAAAAACTGTTGGACGCTCAAGCATCGCCTTAAAGGTTGAAAGCGCTAGCGATGCCTCGCCCCATTTGTAGCCGCGCTTTCTTTCGCTTGCTGTGCTCCTTAGTAGGCTAGATACGTAGTTGTGATGAGACCACATGTAGAAAGTGCGAGTTTCTTGTTATTGTATGTTTTCTTTTGCTTGTTGAGTTGATATTGTGAATTACTGCAGTCTAATCGGCCAAGTACAAAATAACGCTGCGCCATCAAAACTCTTCTAGGGCATCGAAGTTCCTCCGGCGCTTGAAGACAACACAATCCATCACAATAGTGTCTACAGCCTGGTGGCGTGAGGAAACGTCCACACGCTCGCTAGCAATGGCGCGAGCACAGGACACCGCGACCATGCGGGGGGAAGAAAAACGGCGCCGTGGGTCTTTTGCGCCTTCTCCCTGGTGAGAACCAGCCCTATGCCACGCTGAAGCACCTCCGAGTTGCACCTTCGAGACGTGAGCATCACCAACCGTAAAAGACATATGCAAGTAGCTCGTCCTTAGCCGTCCGTAGGATACATGCGAGGTGGCCGACCGCGCAGCGCATCGCGCCCAGGAGCGAGGGGTCCCAGATTCGATTCCCACTCGAACCAAAGATTTAGATGAGCACCTTAGGGAGTGGCCCGCGGCGTATCTCTGCTGCCGTCACGTCGAGGCCATCCTGGAGGCAGGGGAGTCGAACAGTGTGTGTGCATTTGTGGGCCGATCCTAGAGGCCGTGCACCCAGACATTGTACGTGGAGGGTTGTCGTGTCCGAAGCGATACTAGCGATTCTCTGCTAACGCGCCCGGGCTGTCGTCGTCGCGGTCACGGTAAAGCAAGCCCATTAGCAGTGAGTGAAGTTTCCTGTAGCAAACACCTGCGTTTCTTTGAGTCGTTCTTACCTTCCCAGCTTTCGCGTTAGTGTAGATGTCAGAATCTATTCTCATTCCTTTATTTGCATCTACCTGGAATTTCGCTCACGGACAACGCTGATTTTCCGCTCACAACAAGCCAAGCCGACACCGCAATTGCTGCGAAATGAGCTCTTAACGCTTTCGCATTAAAACCTGGCACACATGGTGGCACGGGTCTCCCCCCCCCCCTTCCTCTCTCCCCTTGCGCATATAAAAATTTAGCGAAGGCGGATTCACTGTAGATAACGTTGTCTGCGCTACTGTTAGCACACTCTCTATTTTCACACTACACCGCGAGTAGCTGGGGAGCCGCGCTCAATGCGGGAGCTATCGTAGGAGAGTTTAGCGAGAAATCGCTGAGGCGACAGCGGGAGCCATGCAGCCGCCACATCGGCGCCGCTGTCTCGAAGACAAAGGCCGTCGCGGTCGTTAATCTCCACTCGTGTCCCCATCTGTTAGACGGGTCGTTCTTTTGTTCGTTCTCTTACGTGAACGAAAGCATTGGGCTGGAAAGGAGCGCTCGGTTGACGGCGCACTCACAAAGATCAGGATGTCGCGGCTGCGCGCTTATTGTTTTCTACTCCACGATTTAAAAAACTACACACAAAGTAATAATAAAGAAAATAATTTGCTCGTGAACGTGCACTGCATGTTTCTTAATGTCCTGCTTACATGACTGGACTATCGAATGAGACACGTAGGCGAGAACAGCGGCGCATTTGACTGTCCCAAAATATCGGAAATGGCATCGTTAATTCTGAACCTGTGGGATGCGGGTCGAGAGTCAGATCCTTCTTGGAAATATGCTTTCGTTTGTTGTTTTCTAACACGTGGGTCTCTTTTGAAGGAAGGTTAAGACTGATGTAACAGAGAGTTTCAATCTCCCTGGAGTCGAAACGAAATGAAGGCTGCATCTACAAATCAGAAACATGAACTGTAGCCCTAAACTTTTCGAAAGTCCCACTAGTGCGAAAATAGCTTAGCCATACGATTATGATATCTTCGAGTCAATGCGCGAGACATTAAGCCAGTTCATCGCCATGGAAACTGACGGAACAGCGAGTCTGTTGTGTTATTGTTAATCGTGACGTAACTGGCAAGTGTCGCGAGCTATTGATTACATGAGGAATCTGATGCCTTAGTCATACCAACTTTCATCATTACGGACTCTGGAAATTTTGATCACCTGAGGTTATTTCACATGCTCTGACGTCGCCCAATACACAAACCTCAACCCTTTCCCTCCATCGAAACGCGACCTCCGAGGACGGTATTCGATGCCGTGACCTTCAGGTCAGCAGTCCGCACATAGAACCTCGTGGCGGGGCCATCTACATTTGTGATTTTGCACGATAAATAGAACAATAATAATTTCAATATTGTTGTATAGTTTGAAATGTTGCGTTGGTAAAGTCACGTAATATGACATCAGAAGTACACGTGTTTGGAAGATGAATTGATGGTAATGGTGAAGATTATTATGATGGAGCTGAAGATGATAACGAAACACAAGATAACGAAGCACTTGATAATGATGGCGATGACGGTGATCAAGATGATGAAGCTTATATTGGTGATGGTGAAGGTGAAGATGAGGATGATGATCATGATCGACCAGCTTCGCTGTAATGTGGCCTTGCATAACTTAGCGTAAGCTGCATATTTTTTGTGTTTTGCTCACCGCTCAACTCCGTAATGTGTGATAATGCATGAATGAGGGAATGAAAGTTCGACGAATGAAATAATAAATAAGTAGATAAATAAATAACATAAATAATACATGCCACTGTCATGAAGACGCCACAGCAGGTGCGAGCTCCTTTATTTTCTTATGTTCAAGTCTGTGAAGACTTCACTTCTTTGCACCGGACGTGGCATGACCACCGAGAGGACACATGAGGACTGTGACCTCAAACTCACTCCACTGCGTTAGTCTTCTCACGTAATGATTGGCTTCTTTAATTTTGCTCACTATTCGTATTCGTGTTTATTGATATGCCAAGCAACAAGATGCGAACTGGCACACATTGTTTCTGATTAAAATAGGAGATATATCATCGTCTGTACAGCACTTACGATCGAGATCGCCAGAAAGTAAATGCATTGATGGCCATCAGAATATCAATGGCAGTATAAAATTCATGGCGAAAATATACTTTTATTGACCAGTGGTTATTTCAATATAAATCATGAGTTGCCGTTTAATGAAACTCCGATGACAACACGAATAACTAACTTCTTGTGTGTGCCGAGCATTGCGTTTATTCAGGCTTGAGGCCGACGCCATCAAAGCGAAGCTGCCCAGTAGATGGTTGGAGAACCGTTGCAGTATTTCGAGCACTCGGAAATAACTGGCTATAGCCATCTGTATCTACAGACAGCTTGGTATATTCGAAGCAAAAAAGAAAAGTTGTTACCAACCCACAGCGTGCCTTTACCTGTGGTACTAGATGGCTTTCATACAGGCTGGCCAAGCTTCAAGCCACTCCGTACCACCATTAACCTAGTTCCCTGTCTTCTTATTTATTCGCTCCATATGGGACTCTGGCCTTCCCGCCGAAGAAGAAAGAAGTATCCAATTCCAGCCCGGTGTGGCGGTGGCGCACGCGACGTGCGGCGAGAAACGCGAAGCTCTTTTAGCTTATTTAGATATAGGGGACTACTGAAGCACCGTTAATTAAGGTTCGTATCCGCTTCATTAAGGATTCGATCACGCGAACGACGTCTCTGCTGCCCCACCGCCACCGCCACGTTTTCTTTTTATTTACCTTCATCACCTCACGCTAAGCTACGGAACACAGTGACAATGCACCCGCGCTGTCATTCTCGCCAAGAAATCAAGGTGTGCCCTATCTTGTGCGTAGAACTTTCTTCGCGTCCGTTTCACACATAAGACGAGCAAATTGGCAGCTGAGCCTATAAGTTCATATCGACCACACGCAGGTTAGGTAAGCGCCACGGCGCCGACTCGGCATTGAGTTTTTCTGCTTACGGGACAAACATTTCAAGAGTCTCTTACTGTTCTTTTCATCAGTACGGATTTTTTTTTCACGAATACAGGGTCGCTTCCCACAGAAGCAATTTTCTTAAAGCCTATGGTTATTTGTACAGTATAAATCACGCTTGTCTTGAGCAGTAGAACGGCCGGCTGCGGACTGTAGAAGCACCGCGTACCGGTAGCCGCTGGGTTTGAGGTGCTTTGGATACGAGCGTCAAAAACCTGCATTCCGTATAGCTGTTCGAAGCTACTTGTGTTATCAGCCTATATTTTCTGCCACGAGCGATGGTGAACGGAATCTGTGTTCTTTCTTTGGCTGCTGGTAAGGGAGCGGAAATGAAACACGGTTCTCCTCATACTTTCTTATATGGCTGAAGACGAAAGAACGACAGATGAATTATTGCCACTGCTTATGTTGAATCACGTGTGGGTGTAAGAGATAGCCCAGGCACACAGGTGCACACCCAAGCATATTGACGAACGGCTGCTGTGGCGCGAGCGACGGCATGCAGGAAGAAAAAGAAAAACAAGAATTATACGATGCCTTTGGCAATCTCTTCGCACAAAATTCACCGGTCAATGAATCAGTGCGGCTCCAATTATACATTCCTCGTGCAGCTTTCTGGCGCTAGAATCTAACATGTCTCTAACCTAGCTACTGAAAGGCGGTGCTCGTGCAGCCGTCACCCGCGTGCTGGAGTGCTCCAGAGAAGCATGATTTAGGCTATCACAGGAACGCAATATGGCAGCGAACATTGAGTAATAAGTGGGCCAGGCTTTTTCGTGTTGTTGCCCGTCAGCACAGAATGTAGGCCGATCTGCTATCAACCGGTCTAAATACCAACCCAGGGGGAGCGGAAAGCATGCTGCGACCAATTACTTAAAGGGGTCGTGAAACGTTTTCTGGACATTTTGTACTAAGTGCGTATTCGGGATCCTGACCCTCCAATCAACAATATGCATTGTTCCGTTGGATCGTGTGCATTGATTTACAGCGATAAAAAACGCGGTTTCGGTTTCACTGCGCGCGTTCCCCTCAACTCTGCAGATGACGTCATCTTAGTAGTCGTCATACCTCCGAGATTGGCGCGCCCTCGGAGGCCATGGGAAAACAAACCGTGCTGCCGCTTTTCTTCCGAATGGTGGCACCGCACGGTTTCCAAGTATTTTCTTCCTTTCTAGCTTTCAAGTAAATCGATTCCTTTAGAGCAAACGCGAGTTCACTGTGCCTTTGAACTTAAAAATATCTTAACTCAACGTCACCGAATAGTACCACGCCGGCCGGTAGCGTCGCATAGTCGTTTCGGGAGCGCAAGAAAGCTGAGATTTAAAACGGGCGTTGTTAAATGTGCACTGAATATTTCGCCGAAATATTTCGGAATCGGCTTGTCGAATGCGTATTGAAGCAGTGAAAATTACAAACCGGCATCTCCAAATTCTTTTCACGACCCCTTTAACTCATTTCGGTTGAATCAAGAAGTGCCTCCACGAGACAGCAGAACGCCGCGGTGGTGAAAGACGTAGAATCTGCGCCATTGAAGTCCGCCGAACCTGTGCCCACAAAAGAAAATGATCCTCACTGTACAACAATAGAGGAATGGCTAGTGGTAGGTAGTATGAAAAAAAAAGAAAATCGATCTGAGGTAAAATGTGTTGGTGCTCATACATCTGTCACTAGTAGATAGTAGTTATTATCCTTGACGCTCTCGTCGGATCTGCAACGTACTTAAATGTACGCCTTGTACAGTTTGTACATTGTTAGTGGAAACTCGGGAACATCTGAGAAGCTTCGCGAGTTCTAAGTCGTTGTTCATACAGAGCGTTAAGCGACATATGCACATATCACTCGAAAGGCGAAAGGAAACCTAAGCACGTGTGCCAGGTGAGAGAAATGGTCCCGCCCATCACGCCTCTACATAATCCAACTACGTCCGCGATCTTCGTCTTCGAAGCGCCTAATGAAACTTGAGACCTGCCTCAACTCCCAAGAGCGCGCAGTCGAGCGGAAAGAGATAGGATTCCAGCATTCCTCCTACTACAGCGGGCGCAGCGAAGCATGCTCCCGCTTCCACCATTTCGGGGCTACTATTTTTGTGGCGTTTTCCCCGCAGTGAGCGCCTACCAACAAGCTCCCCCTTATTATGGTTGCAACCGATTCTTCTTCGGGAACGACGACGGAGGCTCGGAACTCTTGTCGTAGGCGCTCAATACCGTAATCATTTTCGGAATCGCAAACTAGCTTACGATTCCGATAATGATTAATGCAAAGAGTCATGCCGAAATAAGCTGAAATACCATATTTTCAAGCTATGAAAGCCTGCTATGTGCTTTCTCTATACGGGAGGACATTCACCACGAATCACTAGGCAGAGGAAGCGTTTAATGTACATCCTAAAGTAAAGAGCGCACAAGAGCCAAAACGGAAAGAACACGAAGCAATGCTGTTTGTTACTTCTTCTTTCAGTCTTCCTTCTTGTGCGCTATTATTTCAAGAAATGAATGGACACCAAATCGCGCCATTGACATTTTGACTTAATGTATATTCGACTTCGCTCGCAAAGTGTGCCTGAATTATCGAGACCCGTGAGCAGCACGACTGACGCTAGTAGCAATGTTAGAAATGCAGCGATGGTTTTCATGATGTCATACCAGACTATCGTCACGTAGAATGGGTGATGACCCACAACACTGGTCAAGTCGACATCACATACTCTTCCTCATGGTGTCTGGCAAACAGAAGGGGGCGGGGCACCAGCAATAGAACGCAAGAACGTGGAGTTCTAGCGTTGAAAGGCGGAACAATGTAGAGACATCAGGATTAGAGGCCCCAAGTGGTAGGGGCACGGTGAACTTGCGCTCTTTTGTTGTACCTTTGTTGTTTTGTACATTTTGATGTTTTCTGCATGGCAGTGCGAGGCCTGCCTTGCCAGGAGAGTTGGCTGGCTCTCGTTGACCAAGCCTAGCTAGCCGCAAAGGCCAGTCGATCCCTGTACTGAGGACGCCACCCACTTAGCGAGAAACATCGCGAGAAACGAAAATTTTTCCTCCTCCTTGGCGTGCGGGTCCCATACGCAGAACAGTGGGAGTGAAACACAAAGAAAAAATACCAAAAACCTCATGCAGTGGAAATTTAAGAGACAGGGGACCAATTTTTAAGGTAGCTTGTTTGTTAGTTTTTTTTTTTGCCACAAAAGCTCACCGGTTTCGGTGTAAAAACATGCAACATTAACGAGGAGAACGCCGTGAAGCATGTTTATCATAATTCATGTTTATCATAATTCAGTCCTGTACGCAACATATGTTGCAAACAGTGGCCGACAGTCGTCGGGTGTGTTTCCGCAGTTCTGCTGAGACGAAGCGTATGCGGTGCAACTCCCCTAACACTGTGTTAGCATGCGGCCACGGCTAAACGTCGACTTTGAGTTGCTGCCAAGGAAGCGTTGCCTCGCAGCGCGAACTCCTTTTACTGCATAAAATGTGGCAGAAATGAGTTTTAAATATAACCACTGTATTTTTTTAGCCGTAGTTATGTTTATCTGAAGATCTGGAGGCGATATACAGCAATTTAGAAGCTCCAAAAAAGCTCCGTATCTAGACTTCACCACCAGGTGACGCCACGTTGGGGTTGTCGCGATTTTCAAACTGAATACAAATGCTACTTCAAGCAGGGGAACCTGTTCTCGATTCCATCGCTATAATTCGGGATCTTTCTAAATGCGCAAAGGTTCGTTCACACGTTCTGGCATGTTGTCGGTTCGTTTAATAAATTGATTAGTGTACTTTCAGCATGAGCGATCGCTGTCAGTGTAAGTTATACTCTGTTTTTTTTTTTTTGCACGGCCTGACTGAGCTGACTTGAGTGACGCAGGCAATTCGTTTAATGGTTGCAACCAGTGAATAGAAGTATTGGAATTCTATTAATACGCCTCCTCGCCAGTTGTCTTTGGAAAGGACTGCTACTTTGTGGACGAGCTCAAATTCGAAACCACTTCCGAATACATTTTGCCGAGGTACCATTACATCAGCGGGCCCTACGACCTAAGGCGCGAAAGCCTCCGATTTTCAAAGCGCTAATTTTTACGTAGACTTGAAGCGCTATTGCGTTAAACGTGACGTTATTGTGCGAAACGGGAAATGTGGTGGAGTGGCAGACTCGCCTAGGAATATATCCTACCTCAGCCTGCAAGGTTTTGTGCTGGCGGAACGGACTAAAACCACATTACGTGGGATTGGAAAAACAATTCTGCTCGCTCTAGCCCTTTCTTAAATATATTGAGAAGCTGCCGGCGGCTGCCATGCCCAGGTACAAACTCGAAGCTGGTCTGCCTGCTCCGACTTGGGCTGAGGCGGGACTGGACGCCACCCACGAGTAAAATAACCTATGTCACTTTCTTCACTTAGCTCATTTTCCTATAAAATAGCCCTGCAAAACTTTTTAAACACAGTCTCACAACGGTACCAATAATTGTCGGGGGCTCCCGTGAAGACTTGATGCAAATACGAGTGGGCTGCATGCACCAGATTTTGTTTCATATTTTGCTGGAAATCGCCTGCTGTCTTTCAAACAAATGACGTCACAAGTAACAGCGACTGCGTCGCTTAACTCGTTTGTTCTTCTGAAAGAAAGACACACAGGTCTATTTTATTTGTTAGGCTGAAACTCATCAAATGGAATATTCCTGCGGATGCTTCCGAATTTTTGAAATCACCAACGTTAGCTCTACTTCGAGAGGCGAGATCAGTGCATCATATCCTCAAAGAAGAGCTGACAGTTTCGAGCCGTATTTGAAACGAAAGCACGGATTTCGTGATACTTGAAGCGCACCTCCATTAATGATGGGCTTTGTTTTCGGGCTGCGTTAAAGGGACCGTCTTCCGTCCTGCATCGCTCTCCCGTTTTCTGGCTCAATAGAAAACGTACCTTTCGAAGTGTCCCTGCGTGCAGCAGTTTCTCCAAATTCTGGGCAGAAATTATTAAAACAGAATTTTTGTATCTACGAAGTCGCTCCTTTCCTAGTGTAGGTATGCAAGCAACAATGGTTACGGCGCATGATGCCTCGTCGTCTCCTTGGAAACCCTCTCAGGCGCGGAAGGCTCCTTCTCAACAGGAACCGGTTTCAAGGTCGAAATTCCAGAGGTGACTAGGAGGAGGAGAGGCGAGGGAAAGCTTAGCCGTGCTCCCTCGTGGGCTGCAGAAAGAACCGTCTCTTCCTCACAAGTCGCAAACAACAAGTCGGCGCGCGGGGGTGTGCCTCGTACATGCAGCGCCGCATGCATGACAACCGCAGTACTACGCGCCTGTACAGGCAGGCGAATTCGAAGGCAGCACTTCCTGCGCCACCCCGAAAGCAGCGAAACAAATTACACCATCTCCCCGAAGGGGACCATGGCCTTATGCGGAGCATCGCTGGGAGTTTCAACGGTGCATTTAACGGCGGTGTTTACAGGTTTGCAGTGTTTTCGGTGTTACCTTTGCGGTGAACCTTGCGTGTTATTACGTTGTTAACTCGGTTCGTTACCACGCATCGCGTGACCCTTGTCAGAGTGTGGGTTGATGCTGATCCGTGCTTTCGTCAACCAACTCGCTGACGGCACTGTTGCTTCCATCACACAACACCACCAACTTCTTTCATCGGAGAAGGAGGAGACACTACTAAAGCGAAGCGCGCGCGCGCGCTCTCCACCCGCTTTCTTTATTGCAGCAGCTGTTGGAGAGAGGGAAGGGAGAGGAGAGTCGAGCATGCGTAGTGTGAGGACGGACGCCGCGCGCCCGCGCTCTCTACCCGCTTTATTTATTGCAGCAGCTGTTGGAGAGACGAAATGGAGAGGAGAGTCGCGCATGCGTAGTCTGAGTGGGGACGCCGGACGCGGGACGTACCCGCGTGCAAGAGATGCTCCGCATCTAAAAAAGAATTGCTCTTGCATGCTATAACAAGGTGTCTCATAGGATGAAGTACGCTTGTAAGACATACATAATAGTTTTTCAGCAGAATATGTATGCCTGCGTGGGCTTGTTCTCGTACACTTGGAAAATGACGAACACGCTGTTGGGTGTCGCTAGCGGTGTTTTTGGCACCACTTTCAGAGCAAAATTAAAAACGTAATTCCTTTTTTTTTGCGAGGTGAAAGCGTGCTCGTTCCCGTAAATGTGACGCACGATCTGCCCAATTTTAGCACAATCTTAAAAAATTTTCCGAGCGGTAGACAGTCCCTTTAAAAAGAGTGTTACAGGGCTACCTTCAGATGGGGTAAACAAATTGTTTCTCTCTCTTTCTCTCTTTCTGTCTCGTATTATATAAATAGATATCTTGAGCACTAACACATTAACACGCACAAAAGAAAAGGTGTGCTTGAGTTAATGTACAGAGACTAAAATGTGCAGAAAATTACCTGATTAGAAAAAAATATTCGACCACCCTCGAGGCTCTAATCTGAACAAGATAGCTCCCAAAATGAGGGGTGGGACGGGTGGTCACTGCTGCTATAGAGTTGGAGACGCGCATCGCGTTCGCTTATTTTCCTGTCCACAGCCTGCCCAATTTTGCTTCTTCTCTCCGCAGTGCATTCTGCCGCTGATGTCGCACATGGAAAACTCGACTGCACGGAGCCTATACGAAAATTGGTTTGGCACAACATGACTGCATGACGATCATAAATGACAGGTCGTTACATGAAAATCGTGACATGCATGTCATTAGCGGCATGATCTACATGCCACTCGTTTCCTTAAAGGGATGTATACCGAAATTGCTATGGCACAACACGACTGCATGAGGAACGTAAATGACAAGTCATAACGCTAGAATCATGACATGCGTGTGTGAGCGGCATGGTTTACATGTCACAGTCTTGGTGCTCTTGCGGCCGTTTCGTTAACTTCATATGTACCAAACTCGATATAGCGAGACAGCAATGCAAATCCATTTTACGTTCCTTATGCGTGCTTCCATTTCCTTGATTCGCACTGCACGTGGGATCCGCCATTATTTTTATTTTTTTTTTAATCACCAACGTTAGGTCTACTTCGAGAGACGACGTGCAGTGCTGCTTGGGCTTCATATGCTCAAAGAAGAGCCGGTGGTTTCGGAACGTATTTGAAACCGAAGCGTGGATTTCCTGGTGCTTGAAGCGCGCCTCCATTAATGATGGGCTTGTTTTCGGGCTGCGTTAAAACGAGTGTTATAGGGCCATCTTCGGATGGGATAAACAGATTGTTTCTCTGTCTTTCTCTCTTTCTGTCTCATGTTAGATAAATAGATATCTTGAGCACTAACACATTAACACGCACAAAAGAAAGGGTGTGCGTGAGTTAATCTACACGGAATAAAATGTGCAGAAAATTACCTGATAAGAAAATAATATACGACCACCCTCGAGGCTCTAATCTGAACAAGAGAGCTCCCAAAATTAGGTGGGATGGACATCGTCATGCTGACTTAAGAAACCGTGCCTCAACTATTTAGAACTATGGCCTTTCGTCAACAACACTTGTATTACATTTGTACGAATTCTTCAACAAAAGTTTCAGCCTTCACGATGGAAACAAGTCCTTGTCTCGAAAAGCTTATCTATACTATTTCAATACATTCGGGCAGTTAGATATTCATAGTGGACAATATAACTATTCGCAGCGGAAGTTCTGTCACCTATAGAAAAATGATACTTTCTGATTAACCCCACCTCCAGGCCATTCGTGTTTTTTAGTTTTTGTTGTTTTTATCCTATTTTGTGTGGTCCGCCGATCAGTGAATGCACTGCGGTGCTTTAACTTCACAGTTTATTCCAATTTTACCAACAAGAGGAATCATAGACGGGCGTTTCTTCCATAGTTTCTCGGTGTCTTGAGAATCGCATACGGGTCCTGTATAAATTAATGCGCTTTTATTGAAAAACCAGTATTGCTGGATACCTAACACTTGGCAGGCACGCATCATAATTTGTTTTGAATGATTTCCTCTTGCTCCTTGTAATGCACCCGTTTCGTTACAACCAAAATAAGTCCGACGTTCAGTGAAGATAGAAGTGCATTAGTGATACGCGGGAGGTGCAGTGTTTACTAAATTTTGTGCCATAGATCATGGTTTCACAGGATGTACTTCAAAGGAGAAATAAGAACGCGTCGTCGGATAAGTACATTGCTTTTTTAGTTATGGTGTGAGTGCGTAAAAATTATTTTGTTCACAATGTCTTGAGAGATCGGTTCTTAAGGAAAACTAAACTCATTAGCACAGCTTTCGCAAATAATTTATACTTTGACTTAAGCAGTACGAGTCACTCTCTGCTGTAGCCGCTGTCAGGAACCGTCATCCACCGTCCTTCTACAACAAGCCTCGACTATCATAGTTCTGAACGTATATTCAAGGAATTTAGATCCTGCAAAAACTTTTTCTGTCGCTAAGCTGGCCACAGAGAAGAATAACCGTTACGGTAAAGCTGGAAACGCACGCCCGAGCGCACTTGAATAGTAACGAAGGCCTGATGTACCAGTGTACATTCGGTATTGTCGAAGCACCACCTCGTTTTCCGGTCTGAACATCCCTGATTAAGCCGACTGCTGAAAGGGTCTCGCATTCGTCCGAAAGCTCCCGTCCGCACAAAGCTGGGCTCGCTAACGATCTCGGAGCTTCAGCCACAGGCGGTTGCGAGGAACGGGAGGGGGGAGTGGGCATGCGTGCACGCAGTGATGCCCCTTTCGCCTCGCTCACCCTTCCTCTTGATCCCGTGCGACCGAATCCATGCGGTTGGATAATGAGCACTCGGTTGTACATCACACATGCCATTGCGAAGAGCCAGTGAATACCGGCGGTCTTTCACTGCCTAGTTTATTGAACGGTGTTCGGCTGGAACGCGCGTACTTATAACGAGCTCAACATTTTTAGGGGACAGCTATACTCAGTACAACGGGCTACAAGTGTGCGGTTGGCCGGGGATATATGAAACGGCCTACGATATACCGCACTGTATGACATTACAGGAGTAAGGCAATGCACTTCACCGAAGGAGTTCCAGTATTCTCGTTAGAATACGATGAGCAGGACCACATACGCCTTCGTCCTGGCAGGATTTGCACGGCTCGTGTGACCTGAACACATTTCGCCACAAGTGCGTTGCGACGGCCCTGAGCAACATCTCGAAAGTGAGATCAGGGAGGCGACTGAAAGCGCTTTCGGCTGTACTCGTTCGGTACGCTTTGTTCAGGATTATAGAGAGTTTTAGCAGCGCCGGTTTACCGTACGGCTGTGGCGGTAATACCGTACCGTCATGGTGGGCACGCGGCTATTTTAGTCGGAAAGACCTGCACTAGTTGCTCGGTGAGTACAGAAACGTCGTCGAGTGTTAAAACTTGCTAGTGAAGCCCTCAGAAGCTCAATTTTCCACGTGCCAACCACGACGGTACGGCATTACCGTGCTTACCGTACGGTAAGCCGCCGCTGCTAAAGCTCTCTATGTTGAAGCGGATGAAGAAAGAAAGAAAAAAAATGTGTGCAAACATGAAGAAAGAACAAAATGTGCGTTCGCAAGGTCATAGTAGTTGCATGCCAGCCTCACTGGTTGCCCACATTGAACAGGCATAAAACTTGATTCAATTTTCCTGTGCAGTACTTCAAGCCACAAGGTAGAATAAACGGAATTCTTGCTCACACTAGAGAGGAAGTACCCCCTCAATAAACCTTGTGTCCTTTTCTGTTGGTCCTTGATTCATATAGGCTGGAATGTTAACATTCAATCTACATTCATTCATTCAATCATTCATACATTCATTCATTCATTCATTCATTCATTCATTCATTCATTCATACTGTCAGCCTTCTTTAGGGCTGTTACAGGAGTGCTAGGTACTACATAATAAATACCATTCACTCAATGCACGTAAAAAAAGGAATTACTTATTTGAGACAAATATAGTATGGCAAGGTAAACCACGCATTGAGGATCCCTTATATATTAGTATAGCACTAATACAGTAAAAATAAGTAGTATAACACTCGGATAGAGTTCGACAGGGACAACAACAATAATTGAAAAAGACACATCTACACAAAGGTAGAACACGTACAAGAAAAACCACGTAACCAAATAAGGTCATGATTTTAGGAAGACATTAATTCTAGCCAGAGAAATGTCTAAAGTAGACGAGGGTACAGTGCCATCGGGTAATGAATTCCATTTGGAAATGGCTCTGGGGAAAAAAACTAAACATAAAGCATTTATTCCGGGGAAACTGCGAGGAATAAACAGAGAATGACGATGTAGAGAAGTTTCGTTACGCTTGATTTTAAAATATTGGTGGTAATTAATTTTTACCTGCTGTTGTACCATTTCGGACAGGAACTTCAATCTTTCATATTAGTCTCTGACCTTGAACGATGGAAGTTCTGCACGTCTCCACAATTCAGAAGGTGAATGGTAACGGCGACACTTGTTAAAAATAAACCTCAAAGCAAGCCTTCGAATTCTGTCCAATTGGCTTTTGTTTGAGAGCAAGGGTCCCGTACTATATTTGCGTACTCAATAATAGGGCGCACCAATTTTTTGTATGCGAGACATTTATTATAAAGAGTAGCATGCTGTAAATTTCACCTGATTGTCCAGAGTGCCTTGTCCAGCGTAGATCCTGCGTAATTGTGAAAGCAAGATATTGAAATTCTTTCACATTCATTTTGACATGGTTGTCAAAAGAGCATTGAAAGATGAAGACATTCTTTTTCCGCGAGACGCAGATGTACACTCTTTTATTTATACTTAATTACACTGGGCAGCTATCACATCAATGTTTAAATTTTCGTAGATTGGCACTCAGTTCAGTTTGGTCTAGAGGAGTTCGTATTTCCTTATACAATATGCAGGCATCTGCATGTAGCCTGTTTCTTACTGTGAGATCGCGGGGTAGGTCTTTTACGAAAAATAAAAAGTGAACCTGCTCCAAGACTCTTCCCTGAGGGACTCCTGAAAGGGCAGGGCGCATGTGTGATCCTGAAGCTCGCATGCGGACGAATTGATGTCGTCCAGGAAGGTATAGGAACTAAATAAACCACTGAGTTGTGGAAGCGTTGTTGAAAATGACAGCACTTTTCTGGAGTAATTTTTTAGGTGTCACCTCATTTAAGTGTCACCTCATCACCTGAGTTTACCAGGTTTATTTAGCCACAAGAGCTTATAATTTCGGTGAAGTTGTGCACCCGTTCTCACTTGCTTTGTGGGGTTTTACGTCCCAAAACCAGTTCTGATTATGAGAGACGCCGTAGTGGAGGGCTCCGGAAATTTCGACCACCTGGGGTTCTTTAACGTGCACTGACATCGCACAGCACATGGGCATCAACATTTCGCCTCCATCGAAATGCAGCCGCCGCTGCCGGGGTTCGATCCCGCGACCCTCGGAACAGCAGCCGAATACCTTAGCCACTAGACCACCATGGCGAGGCAGGTTCTATCAATTGACTAATAGATGACAGACATTTACGAAATGAGTGTTGGTGCAGTCGGAACAGTTTGTGGTGGTCGAGGTAAGTCATCAAATAATTAGCAGCAATGTGTTCTAGTAATTTATAACATGTGGAAATCTGAGATAGAGGCCGCTAATATTTAATGTCGGACTTGCATACAGACACATGCATGGGTGTGATCTGCGCACGCTTCCACTGAAGCGGAAAGCATCCCGTATTGAGAGAAGGCTGAAAAATGAGTTCCAGGTATTTGGCAAGCCAACGTGCGCGTCTGTTCAAATTTTTTAGAGATCGGCTAGGGTGAAGGGCTTTTCTTGATGTCGATATGCAAGAAAACGTTAAAATGTCTTCTTCTGTAATTTCCAAATCCTCAACAGAAGGACGTACTGACTCATCAACAAAAGGTATCTGCCATGTCTCCAACCGCGAACACCCACTTCACGGAAAGCTTCAAGGACGCGCAGGCCACCCCCCGCCCCCCCTCTCGCTTTTGGCGGACTCCCTTCGCCTGTTTCTTACGCCTCTCTCTCCAGTCTGGTTCCGACGACGCCAGTCGAACGTGTGCGCTCGGACAAAACAGACCGCTCGCGCTGGCTCGAAAAAGGTGCTTACGGCTCAAGTAATAAACAAGTTTTAAAGACGATATAGTCTTTCTTGGGTTACTTCAACGCAGAAATTTTGGTCTGTCTGTGTGTGTGTGTCTGTCCTGCTCCGAAAGGTGAACCCCTTCCTCAACGACCACCCAGCTTGAACTGGTAGCTACCTTGATACTTCTGAACACAGTCGGCCGAAAAGCAAATATTACGCATATCTGAGGCGCAACATCAATACGTAAGTGTTAGACGGTGTGTTCCTTTAGTAGAAAATACATAGATGCGTAATTCTAAAGACCCTAGTGCTTGTTAGGATGCGCAAAAGCGGACGTTTCCTACGCAGTTCTGCGTACTAGGCAAGCTTCTTGCGTTTCCCGAAACCATGGCGAGATGGCGCCCTTATCTCACGCTCGTGCCGAACGGCTAGCACAAGGCAGCGGAACGGCCGCCCGCCACTCCGGCCGGTCCGTTTCTCTCCTCGCGTCTCTTCGTTTTCCCTCTCGCTTGCGCAACTCCTCGGGGAAATAGAAACACGCGAACCGGGACTCATGTAGTACGGCCGGTAGAAGGCTATCGTCTTTCGACGACATTTGCAGCGAAGCACGGAGATACGCGGCCAATTTTTTCTTCCCACGTATGCCTGTTATTCCGGCTACCGTGGACATAACAGTGGCGACGAGGTAGTGGAATTGAAGCTCGCGTTTATCTTCACCGGTGCTACGCAATGGCAAAGCACGCATCAGTCCGAATTGAATACCAGAGTTCAATGGCTCTTCCTGGACATCGTGGTTCGGACGCCTCCAGTTTTGCTTCGATTACTTGCTTTGAAGAAAAGTGCGATTTCGCCACCTCTCCCTCTACCGTCCTTTCAAAAAACACTTGTGCCGCATAGCCTCATTCCCCGGGCGGTTAATATCGACATATAATGATGTTATCAGTAGTGGTGATGTGTATAATAATTATTTCATGTTACTGATGTCGAGATCAGTCTTTTGTGTTCATCGTACATACATACACTACCACGCAAGTTGTGGTGTATACTCAGTGATGGAGATGGCCAGCAAAGTAGCGATACGGACAGATAAATAAGGTCAAAGATGCCGAAGTTCACCGCGAAATAAATGCTTTGCACCTAAAATCACAAAAATAGCAATGCGAAGAGAAGGCGTTGCATAAGTATTTAATGCAGCGATGCTACTTTTTTGGACGGGAAGCTTACTAAGAAAATCGTACTTTTTTGTTCTCTTCTGCCTACCGTCTCGCATAAAGGCGACGGAAATTGAATTTTCCCGAAGTTGTCGGGCGCATGCATTCTGAGCAAGCGCGGAAGAGAAAAGCTGTCTACGCTTATGAGAATACTCATGAGGAGATTGATGCATACCCGCCTCACAATTTCATCACCGCTCTGCAGCCTCCGCGGTCGTGATCACCCATGCGCGTTATTAAGCGGCATATGGAACCGTGCAAGCGTGTCGTCGGGTGGTTTCAATAATGTTGATTTAGCTTTAGCTCGAACAAAAGTGATCGATCGTTACCGCTCCATCGACAGCGGTGACACATTCAGTCGATGGGCATTGTGCCCTGTTATGACAAGAGAAGACACTTATTGAGGCTTCTTTCTCGACTGCTGTAATAAATGCCAACACACGTGTAATATGTCACTTATCGACAAAAATTAACCAGTATTTCCGTATCTGTATTACGAATGATATATATTAGGCGCTACGTTGCACACAGCAAGAGCCCATCGCGGTCTTCTGGCGGCTAATTTCTGTTAGGCTGCTGACCGAAAAGACGCAGGTTGTATCATGGATTTGCCAGTAGCATTTTCAATAATGCCAAAATTTGACAAGCCCGTGTGCGGCGCGTTATCAGTGGAGCTGTGGAACCCAGTTGGTCAAAATTTCCAGGGCCCTTCCCTACGGCTTCTTTACAATTGTTTTTTGGTTCTGGTATGTAAAAATCCCAAATAATTCTCGACAGAATATTTCTGAAGGTAAATTTGACGCATTGGTGGCTAATAATTTTTTTTACAATTGACCGCAATATCTCCATAAGTGACGCTATACTTTACCGTGGTCTTTTGCAGTAGTACTGCTATAAAACTATTTTTACTATGACAAGATAATTTACGTACACTGCTCGACAAATGAAGCACCATACTCAGAGCGCGTGACTGCGCTTCAGGCGCCTCTGGTGAGCGGTCGAGAAAGCGACCTGACCCATTGTGGTATACGGTGAGGGCGGGAGCGCTTTTTACGGTTGGTGACTACACCGAGTAGAGAGCAGTTCACTCCGTGGTTCTTCTTCCTGTTGCAGGCGATAGATGTTAAGTTTTTTAAATGCGAAGCATTTCTTAGCGAACTTCGGCGAGTTTGAGCGTATCTATCTATCTATCTATCTATCTATCTATCTATCTATCTATCTATCTATCTATCTATCTATCTATCTATCTATCTATCTATCCGCCTATGATTTTGTGCTCTCCTGGCCGTTTCGCTAATGGCATGTACACGAAAATTGGCATGCCACAACATGACTGCATCGCGAACGTAAATGACAGGTCATAACATGAAAAACATGACATGCATGTCATGAGTGGCATGATTTACATGCCACGGTCTTTGTGCTCTCTTGGCCGTTTCGTAAGTGGGATGTATAAGAAAATTGGTATGCAACAACATGACAGCATGACGAATATAAATGACAGGTCATAACATGAAAAGCATGACATGCATGTCATGGGCGGCATGATTTACATGCCACGCGTTTCGTTAATGGGATGTATACCAAAATTGCTATGGCGCAACACGACAGCATGATGAACGTAAATGACAGGTCATAACATTAGAATCATGATACGCGTGTCATGAACAGCATTGTTTACATGCCACACTCTTGCGGCCGTTTCGTTAATGGAATATATACGAAAATTGCTATGGCACAACACGACTGCATGGCTATCATAAATGACAGGTCATAACATGAAAATCATGGCATGCATGTCATGATTTTCATGTTATATGTCATGACAGGCATGATTTACATGCCATGGTCCTGGCGCTATACTCCCGTTTCGTTAATGGGATGTATACCAAAATTGCTGTGCTACACGACTGCATGACGAACCTTAATGACAGGTCATAACGTTGGAACCACGACATGCGTCTATGAGCCGCATGGTTTACATGCCACTGCCATGGTGCTGTTGCGGCCGTTTCGTTAACTTCATATGTACCAAACTCGGTATAGCGAAACAACAATGGAAATCCATTTTACGTTCCTGATGCCTGCTTCGCATTTCCTTGATTCTCACTGCACGGGGAATGTGCCCATTTTTTTTTGTAGGCTACGCTAAATTACATTATAATAAAAAAAGCAGAAAAAAAACAGATCGAAAGAAAGGTCTTTAGGTCGTACGTCCAGCAATACCGCCCATATAGCTTTGCTTGGTATCCACCTTCACAGGGTGGAATGGCGCGTGATTGTTTTTCTCATGTTCACTAGCAGCCGTTACAGACACCAGCGGTGATGGCCAGAAAATTAGCCCTTACCATAAGGCAACAATAGCTTATGCTGTAGAAAGAGACGACTTGAGCATTATTTTGCATATACTTATAAATGGCGCTAACCTCTGTATCCTTAATTTGAAAACAAGTGCTATTGTTAGAGGCCTTCTTGTGCTGCTCCAGTTACGACCAAATTTAAAATGGGATTCTCACTATAAGCTGGACGTCATGTTTTTCGCAGCGATCATTTCTTTCGCTCTTTTAACGGAGCTATGGTTGCGCTGTAGGCTTTTGTAGGTATTCCACCCTTGACTCACAACTTAACTTCAACACCTGTGCTCTTGGAAGAATTCGTATCACAAGGAAAAAAAATACTGCATATCGCACGCATTGTGGCAATTGATATCGTTTGAGGTAGTAAGCGAGGACTTTGCCTATGACGAACTGTGTGCCTTTCAGCAAAGTTTTACGAACGGGATGAACTTCTTTGTAAAAAGTGCATGAGTGGGTGCATGCCCAAAGTGAGAGTAGCGGCGCGGCAGGAGTGACACCCTCTGGAGTCATAAATATCGCCGCGCAGTTCACAGGCGACGGTGCCACATGGCCACTTCCAGAGCGCGTGTTTCCTTTCCCCTTCTTTCTTACCTCTTAGTTTCACTCGATGTCCGAGTAACCTACTGCTCTCCTCTTAGCTTCTACTTCCATAACTCTCACCACATACGACGCACTGTGCACGCGCGCTCGGCCCTATTTCTCGTTGGCAGAAGAAACTCGACCTTGTTACAGAAAGGACCCGTGTCCGCCTCCTTACCACGGCTATACATGGGCTAACCTAGAACGTCCACAGCCCCGTCGAGGCTGAACGATAGCTCGTGGTAGGGCACTGTATTGTCACTCACGTCTGTTTTGTCGAAAAGATATGCACGGTATACGACGCGCTGATGTGCTTGTCATACACGTTGTTCGTTAAAGCATTCTTACGAGATCGAGCAAAGTTGCACAGACACGAATGATTTAGTGTGCTACATCATTTTCTTACAGGCTTACGACAGCGCTAACATAACAAGGTAGGGCCTAAATGGCAGGTATTTTAACCTATGTACCTGACCCTTCTTAAGCCGTTTAGACGCGGAATCGACGTTACACAAGCACCATCATCACAACTGCTGGTGCATTAGGTTTGCTTCCTGTATGCAGCGTGTGGAAGGAGCCGCTATAGCTTAGAGGGAGCGTGCTTGCTTGGCACCTCGGTGGTCCGGGATAGACACCCACCTGCCGTTTGGTATGATGTCTTTGGAGATTACAGCGCATTTTTGTGTGTCTGCGTGTTTTGTCAAGTAAACATTTGGATTGGAAGAGTAGAAGGTGGAAGACGGGGAGGAGGAAGGTAAAAAAGGGAAGCAAGGAAGGTTAGCCAGTGCTGAGACGGCCGGCTACTTTTTGCGGGCGAGAACGGTAAGGGGAATAATAAGTAATAGAAATAAGACACGGAAGCTGTCATGCATCTCGACTAAGTGAACCATGACGAGCGGGCGAAGCACTGGGGAATGTTCGGTGTTACCGTAAATCCCCCCGTGACATTGCCCACTCATGCAAGTAAATGACTGACAACGCGTGTGTATGCCTACACACGCGTTGTCATTTATGCTCCTGGTGTTTATCAGGTTCCTGAGCTCCTACGGCGTAGATCGTGCCGAGTTCTGGATTACTTTTAGTTAACGCGCAAGCTGTGAATCCTTATGATTCAACTACGCATAAGAGAAATCTCCCACTGGCACGGTCTAGATCCAGTACCTATATATATCGGGCGGCCGGTGAACGGTTGTGCAGCGCGAGCCAATCGGTTTTTAGGGGCGAAGCTCCTTAAAGCGGCACCCGTTCGTCCCTCGTCGTAGTCGTAGTAGTGCGTAACCAGTCTTACGCTTTGACCTCCAAGGTGGTGCCGGTGGGAGATTTCTCCTGTGCGTTGTTGAACAATAAAAAAAAATTCGCAGCGTGCGCGTTAACTAAAAGCCGAATTCTTCTGTCTCTCATTCCCCATTAGCAGCCATTGGCATGTTCCAGTAGGAAACGTTAGTAGAAGTAGAAGTGTTAAAAGCCGACTTCTGGTGTCTCTCATTCCCAGTAGCAACCATTGTTTACCTCCAAGGTAGTGCCTGGTGAGATTTCTCCTGTGCGTGATTAAACAATAAAAATTTTTGTTCAAGACGCCGTTGATTCATGAAATAAACCAACGAAAGACGCCAGATGTTTTCTAAAAGCAAAACGAAAAGACGCCAGATGTTTCTAAAGCAAAACGAAAAGACGCCAGCTGCTTAACGAAAGACGCCAGGTAAACCAATGGTTTTCATCTGCAACCAGTGCAAGAACCACTTAGCTTACATTTCACCGACCACAAAGCGGTCATAATGAAAGGACAACGGAAACCAGCAATAAAAGTTTGATAAAACATTTAATCAATCGTTTCACGTCATTTTTATCGGGCGAATTAACGGAAGAAATTTCACGGTTTAACCGATGATTACTTCCAGGAGCTTCGCCCAATCTCATCATCATTCACCTCGTGGATCTGCCGTCAATTTTTTTTTCAATCAAGAAACTCGCTAGCAGACGCTGCCTGCGGCAGTTGTCTCTCGCGGACGAGGGTGCCTTCTCGTTCCTTGCGAGCTGGTAAAGCGTTCATCGCAGAGAGAGCGCTTCCTTAGTCGACGCGCGCCGTTCGCTCTCTCGCACGACAGCAGACGACACTGCCTCGGTGCACTGCCTCCGGGATCGGTCCACACACGCACAGACACACACACCGTCTGACTGCACTGCCAGCAGGATCGGCCCACGCCCACAAGTGGTCACGCCGCCGCAATCTCGGCCCTCAGGTCTTCGCCCCTAAATAGTGACACTGTTAAAAAAAGCGGATGAGTAGGAAGCCACCTTCTCATTTCAGTGCAAGTTAGGACAACCGGCATGCATATCTTGTTCTCAAATGTGTTGTAATGATGCGGCAAATGCGCCTTTTAGTTCGCTTGTGTTTGACATGGGCGGCGTACAATTCGACCACCTCTTGCCAATACCATACATACCGCGGGCCTACGTCTGTGAGACAAATGCGGTTGCAGTATCGTCGTTCCTGACGGGCACGACAAATATACCATGTTAATCGTGTAAATATTGATCACTCACGTGTGTCATGCATTAGTAGCCTGCCATCCAAATTTTCGTGTATGCCAGTTGGACGAAACAAACAGGAGGGCACCGAGAAGTAAGCAGATAGATAGATAGATAGATAGATAGATAGATAGATAGATAGATAGATAGATAGATAGATAGATAGATAGATAGATAGATAGTGTCATGAGTTCGACGCTCCGATCACGCCTACGAAAAGTGCTTACTCCTGCTGTGTCACCCACAGTGCGAGTAGCCAACGGAAACCGGGCACCTGTTCTTGGTATGTGTACTGCTCGTGTTACTGTCGCCGGCCGCCACACATCAGTTCTTTTTGCTGTTCTCGACGCTTGCCCGCACGACCTCATTCTTGGTATTGACTTTTTGACCGCTCACTCAGCCCTCATTGATTGTTCCCCTGGCGTTTTGCGGCTTGAACTGCCTTCGTGTCCTGATGACCCCGATGCCACTCCAGATCGCACTCGTCTCCACTCCGTGGAGTTTCTGCGCCTACCGTCTCAGGCTGCCACCTACGTCCCAATGTCGCCGTTCCCCCCAGTCCCTGATGGTGAATATCTCGTAGCTCCCCTCACAGATGTGATCCTATCCCACAACATCGCACTTCCTCACACCGTAGCAGTCGTTGCCAGCAACAGAACATTGCTTCCAGTGCTCAATTTTTCTGCGTCGACCCATGTTCTTCCCCAAGTGATTTCACTTGCAGAGCTTTCGCCGTTGGAGGGTTGTACTGTTTCGGCTTTCACCCTTGATACTAGGACCATGACCGGACCTGTCATACCAGAGTCAACCAAGGCCTTTTTAGACAATATGATAGCCACCGACCTTCTACCCTCCCAGATTCAAGCGCTCCGTGGCGTTCTCTTTTCGTACCTTGACGTTTTGACGTTGGTGATCGCCCATTGGGCCGAACAAATGTCGTGGCCCACCGTATCGACACTGGAGATGCCAGCCCTCTTCACAGGCACCCTTACCGTGTGTCTCACTCCGAGCACCAAGTTATACAGAAGGAGGTCGACAAATGCTTGATAAAGATGTTATAGGGTCGTCATCTAGCCCTTGGGCATCACCCGTGGTGCTCGTGAAAAAGGAGAACAGCTGACGGTTTTGCGTCGATTGCCGCCACCTTAATCGGGTAACTAAAAAGGACGTGTATCCTCTTCCCCGCATTGATGATGCCCTGGACTGCCTCCATGGTTCTAAGTATTTCTCGTCGCTCGACCTCCCCTCGGGGTATTGGCAAATTGCTGTCGACGACCGCGACCGCGAGAAGACCGCGTTCATCACACCCGACGGCCTCTACCAATTTAAGGTCATGCTTTTGGGTTGTGTAATGCTCCTGCCACTTTTGAAAGGATGATGGACTCTCTGCTACGCGGTCTTAAATGGTCGACATGCCTTTGTTACCTAGATAACGTCATCGTTTTCTCTCCCACTTTTGAAAGTCACCTACCTCGTCTTTCGGCCATTCTTGCCGTATTTCGACGGGCTGACCTCCAGCTTAATTCGTCCAAGTGCACCTTTCGACGCCTTCAGATAAAACTGCTTGGTCACCTCGTTGACGCTACTGGTGTGCAACCCGACCCTGACAAAGTCCTTGCGGTTCGAGATTTTCCGGTCCCGCGTTCTACAAAAGAGGTACGCAGCTTTCTTGGGCTATGCTCTTACTTCCGCCGCTTCGTCCTCAACTTCGCAGACATAGCTCGACCCCTCACGGAACTCCTCAAAAAGGATGTGCCGTTTACCTGGGGCGCAGCTCAATCGACTTCCTTCGCGTCACTCGTTTCTGCTCTCACATCGACACCAGTGCTCGCACATTTTGACTCCAACGCCAGAACCGAGCTCCGCACAGACGCAAGTGGTCATGGCATTGGTGCTATCCTCGCTCAAGTACAGAATGGCGCAAATCGTGTGACAGCGTACGCTAGTCGTCTTCTTTCCCAATCTGAACAGAATTATTCTATTACGGAACGGGAATGCCTAGCCCTCGTGTGGGCTGTCGCGAAATTTCGTCCGTACCTATATGGACGCTCGTTTGTAGTCATAACAGACCACCATGCGCTGTGCTGGCTGTCCACACTTAAGGACCCCACCGGGAGACTCGGCCGTTGGGCACTGCGACTACAGGAGTTCACGTTTATGGTAGTCTACAAATCTGGCAAGCTACACAATGACGCCGATTGCTTGTCACTCCATCCCTTTGATAAACCGAACTCCAGCGACCCTGACGCCGACGCCTGTGTTTTAGCCATAACAGACTTCCTTCATGTAGCTGATGAACAACGTAAAGGTCCAACCTTATCCTCCCTCATCGACCGTCTTCAGTCCGGCTCCACCGACTCTTCACTCAAGATGTTTTTACTCCAAGACAACGTCTTGTACCGTCGCAACATGCACCCCGATAGAGCCGAACTTCTTGTCGTTGTTCCACATCATCTCCGCAAGGATGTACTTGTTGAATTTCATGATGCCACAACTTCTGGACATTTGGGCATCTCCAGAACATACGACCGCATACGACGACGGTTTTTCTGGAAGGGTCTCTATCGTTCCGTTCGTCGTTACGTTGCATCTTGTGACCTGTGTCAACGTCGCAAGAAACGTACGACTCAACCTGCTGACCTCCTTCAGCCTATTCAAGTGCCATCCGAGCCGTTCCATCGAATAGGACTTGACTTGCTTGGCCCTTTCCCAACTTCCACGCAAGGAAACAAATGGATTGCAGTTGCCACTGACTACACTACACGATACGCAATTACGCGAGCTCTGCCGACCAGCTGTGCAACCGGCGTAGCCGATTTCTTGCTATATGATATCATCCTCCAGCATGGTGTTCCTCGCCACATACAGACCGTGGCTGCTGCCTCCTCTCTCGCGTGGTAGACGACCTCCTGCGATCCTGCGCTACTCGGCATAACTTCTCCACCTCATACCACCCGCACACTAACGGACTTACCGAACGGCACACTGACCGACATGCTTTCAATGTATGTTTCCGATGACCACAAAGACTAGGACATTGCTCTGCCATTCGTCACTTTCGCTTATAACTCCTCGCGTCACGAAACTGCCGGCTACTCACCCTTTTACCTTCTCTACGGCCGCAGTCCCTTACTGCCTTTCGACACCCTCCTGCCTTCTGATCCGGCGTCCACCACCTCCTACGCTTATGATGCCATCACCCGTGCGCTCATCGCACGCACATTAGCCCGAGCTAGGCTCTCGTCCTCCCAGACGACGCAGAAAGCCCTCTACAATCGTCGGCACCGAGACATCGATTTTCCTTCGGGCTCCCTCGTACTCCTGTGGCCCCCATCTCGTCGCGTTGGTCTCTGCGAGAAGCTCATGTCACGCTACGTCGGACCTTACCACGTCCTACGCCAGGTGACTCCTGTCACCTATGATATCTCTCCAGTCTCGCCCCCCTCCTCAACTGCTACACCACGCAGTGACATCGTGCATGTTTCGCGCCTCAAGCCATACAATTCTGATGCGCCATTTTAATACACACCAGCACCGGGACGGTTCACCATCGGCGGGGGGTCATGTCACAGCATAGCTACGACGACGACGAAGACGTTGATGTGGGGCACAGGCTGGAGGTGCCCTTACAGCTGGTGCGCTCTGAGCAGTTTTGTCTGGACGACTGTAGGCTGTCCCTCGCATAAGAAATACTCCCCGTAACAATAGATAGATAGATAGATAGATAGATAGATAGATAGATAGATAGATAGATAGATAGATAGATAGATAGATAGATAGATAGATAGATAGATAGATAGATAGATAGATGCGGTTCAGCAAGAAACGCTTCAAGTTTAATATTTCTCTCTGGAAATAACACGAATGAGCCGTTAACAAAAGTGTCTCTATCACTCTGGCTGTGCAATGGCTTTGTAGGTACAAGTACTTCATACTCTGCTAACCGTTGAAAAAACAGTCAAGCAAAGAGGAAGAGGCGCGGCAATGTCCGGACAGGCTCCTTCAAATATAGGAAGCTGTGCTGAAAAACGGATGAGTAGGAAGTCGTTAGAGTGCCCTGACTGAATGACGAGCGCTGGGTGTTAGCTCCGCTTTTTTTCCCGGTCATCATTCATTGCGGGCAGGGAATTCGGTCGATTTGTTTGCTGCGCACACGCATCCTAGTGCCTCTTTTCAGGCATCGATCCATCAAGCCTCGCGGGAGAAATCACGGGAAGCGTGGAAAGCTTCGGTTGCTAATGCGCTTCCCGATAACTGCCGCGTTTTTGGCAATCAGTGCCTATAGGCCAGCCTTCGAGCAGCGTGTGTGTTTCACGTCATTACCTCTCCTCTGCAAAAAGTTTTCCGATACGATCTTGCTTCATTGGCTTGCAAAGAATTAACCAGCAAACATGTCCGCTCTGCTTAGACACGATAAATGGAGGCTCGTTGAGACGCTTATCTTATTTATCTCGATAATCCTTAGTGAGTATTTCATCACCTCCTTCTTTTATTTATGCGCTGCTGCATAATCTCCGTCATAAGCTGCTTCCACGTCTGAGTTCCTCTTGAAAAGAACGGCTGAGAAGTATAGCTTAATTTCTATCAAGTATACAGGTGCACGCTAATCCTTGTTGTACATTGAGCGCAAGTGCAGGAAAAGGTAGGAAGGCAGAGCGAGTGAAGTTAGTTACATGCTGCGTTAGTTGGAGTGATAACCGTGCGACGGATCAACTGATAAATAAATTAGCCGACTATACTCCTCGCATATGGGCTTATTTAAAAGCGCCGTTTTCGAAAAAGAGCTTTGGATCTGGGATAATTCTCGTACAAGGGGACACGAAAGTACTTTTGCTTTCTGTCTTTTCAACTCGCCACCAATTCTCAAGGTTTACCCAGTGGGTGATGGCATAACAAAAAATGCTACACGGCATCGAAAAGGCGCTATGGTTGTTCTTTGCACAGTACCACATAATGTATGCGTCGGTGCTGGCAGCGATGAAATTTCGTTTGTGTGCGATAAATGGCATTGTCTTACACCGCAACATGATTACTGAATTTGAAGAACAGGGAAAGTGAACTGAAAGAAAATTCGACCTTTCCGTGGCTTTCCATGCTCCGCATGCAGTGGACGTACAGAGTATAACTTTTTAAAAATAATTACATCTTTTGACAATCGCTGCCCACAAGGCACTTTCCAAAACGATGAAAGATCGCAAACGGCCGCGATAGAACTGTCAGCCCTGCATTGCCTGTATTAAATCTTATAGCCTTAAACCTGCGTGGATAACACGAAGTGTATGTGTTGGGGCTAAATGTTTTACACCAGAATCTAAATCCTTCAAGTCAACAGCACAATTTTAACTTTTCCATGTGCATACATTTCTTAACATTGTAATAGATCCACAACACACATTCTTAGCACCTGACAGGCGTGGAATGTAACAGTCTTGCCTCCCACATTTCATTTGTTTTGTCTGGGCTGCTAGAAGAATGTAGGCTTATATCCTCTGGGGAAGAATCGTCACTTGAGCAAGGCGTCTGAAGATGATCGGCAAGCGAGAGCTTTTACAAGGAAAATGGCGAGAGCTCTTTTTGAAGTACAAATTTATCCTCCTCAGCGTTTCCTTTATATGAACGTTTCATCATTTTCTGGATCATAACGTGCCTTAGACCACATTTAAAATGGTGAACAGTGGGATTCAGTAAAGTTCATTGTCTGTCTGTGTCTGACTGCCTGCCTGCCTGGGGTTCGTGTCGCATCCTTGCCTTTGTATAACGCTTCCGAACATGTTTTCTAACAGGTCATGTTGCAGCCGTCTGGTCGACAACTGCAGTCGAGAAGTGCTGTAGCAGCAATGCAAACGAATGCACTATGGGCCCTGGCTGGGCATTTCACTTTCATATTCATTGAATGGTCTATGATAGATATGCGTCTTCGATAATTTTGGCTCCAACCGAAGGCTAAGCTCACGTGTTGAGTGATACGACTTGGTAATATCTGCCAGTCTTCAACATCCTTTCCAGTATGAAGTTTGAGCATCTGCAAGTTGTTCCGCGTCGTTTTCATGAGACGTGGTACGTCATAATAAAGAAGAAAACAAGATTCGGTTGCCATCACCAGTGAAAAGTGGTTTAAGCACAGATACTGCCTGCTGCCTTGACAGGCCTACAGTCGGTGCTCCCTTTTTACAACATGTTTGGGCTCTTATTGATACTATCATTTCTTCGGACTCATCAACGTCACTGGATTGTACCGGTGCGCCGATGATGTTGACGTATGGCCTACTGTGAAGGCTGTAAAGGCGTAGCTGAACCCATATCTGAGAAACATCAGAAAGCAGAACCACCGTAGTTCGGTTTGCAATAGTTGAAGTTCGCTCAACGCCATACTGCTTGAATCCGTGCGCGACATTTGGGTCGCTTCATAACCCAAATTCTTTTCAAGTGACATCTCATAAAAAATTAAAGTGCACACTGAGTCACGCTTGTTCCACGGATTAGCTGAGAGGGCAGTGGACTGTATTATCCCTGGAATCCCCAAGAGCCAACGTTTCGACAAGCGGACTTGTCTTCGTCAGGGCCGCCCTGACGAAGACAAGTCCACTTGTCGAAACGTTGGCTCCTGCGACATTCCCTGCTCTAAATCGTATTTTGCGATTTGTTCATTGAGTTAGGTAATGTTGCACAGAGGAATGGGCGGACGCAGCAAGAAAAGAGAGTGGACAGAAAGAGCGCAATTATCAGCTGGTTTTATTCGAGCATAAAGCAATATTTACGTGCATATCCACACGTTTCATCGCTGGGGAAGGGGTGAGTGGGAGAAAGGATGCAAGTCAGGTTCACCGCTCGTCAACAGTAGGTGCGCAGAAAACTGTTTTCCGTCTTACACAAGGGGATAGAAGAGTCACCTATGCAGTCGTCGTAGAGAATCGGGTAGCGATCGCGGTCGCTAAGTTTTAAATGCGAAGCATTTATTAGCGAACTTCGGCGACATTGAGCATATCTATCTATATATCTCTCTCTTTATATATATATATATATATATATATATATATATATATATATATATATATATATATATATCCGCCTACGACTTCGTGCAGGCTCAACAGCCCAAGATGGTCAAAATTTCCGGAGCTCTGCACTACGGCTTTTCTCCCCTTTCTATATCTTCCGCTCCCTTTCCCTTACCTCTACGGACGCTTACCTGTGCTCCCGATATGGGCTGCAGAAATTAGCGTCATTTCCTAAATCGGACAAATATCATCATTGTCATCATGATGATCATCAGAAATGCATGTTTGCCAGGCGCTGTGCACTTGAGATATCAACGCACACTTTTGCTTCTGCTTGCACGCGCAACACTTGCGCCCGCCAGCGGCAGCCTTGCCAGTGTAGTACTGCCGACGCCGCTAAATGGGCATTGCATGAAGGGCACGCGCACTCTGCGGGTCCTGAACTTGATGACGATAGGTTTGTGATAGGTGGAACCTTCACGGTGTGAAAGAAATATTTCGCATTTAAAAGGGAGCTGAGCTGCGTCACATAAGGTGAGAATGAAACAATATAAATCATCTACTAGAAGTGGTATAGTGGATATGGTACTCGGCTGCTGATCCGAGGGTCGCGGGATCGAATCCCTGGCCGCGGCGGCTGCATTTCGATGGAGGCGAAATGTTGAGGCCCGTGTGCTGTGCGATGCCAGTGCACGTTAAAAATCACAGGTGGTCGAAATTTCCGGAGACCTCCACTACGGCGTCTCTCATTATCACAGCTGGTTTTGGGACGTTAAACCCCACAAATCAATCAAATCGAATCCATAGAAGGGCTTACTAAAGTCGGAGTGTCCGCCGCGGTGGTGTAGTGGTTATGGTACTTGGCTGCCACCCAAGAAACGCGGGTTCGATCCGGGGCGCGGACGCTAAGGAACCCCAGGTGGTATAAATTTCCAGAGCCCTCCCCTACGGCTTTTCTCTCCCTTCTATCTCTTTCAGTCTATTTCCCTTATACCGCGGAAGCTTAGCCGTGATCCCTACATGGGCTACAGAAATTAGTGTGCTTTCCTAAGCGAACCACAATCACTCAGCCAATCAATAAAGTCGGAGTAAGCTTCCAAGGAATATATCTGCGCCTGAATAGCTGGAGACTACTATGCGCCGTTTACGATAATAATAATAATAATAATAATAATAATAATAATAATAAACGACCATGATGATTGTGGTTCAATTAAATGTACGGGAGAGGGATTGAAAGAGATGGAAAGGAGAGAACAGGCGTAGTGGACGGCTTCGGAAATTTAGACCATAACCACTACACCACAGCGGCGGACGCGGGTGCGGTCCCGGCCGCAGCGGTCGCATTTTCGATGGAAGCGAAGATGCCAGAGGCCCGTGTACTCCGCGTTGTCACTGCACGTTAAAGAACCTTCCCCCAGGTAATCAAAATTTCCGGAGCCCTCCCCTACGGGTTTTCTCTCCTTCCTATCTCTCACAGTCCATTTCCCCCTCCCACCCTGACGCTTAGCCGTGCTCCCGACATGGGCTGCAGAAATTAGCGTCATTTCCTAAAAAACAAAACCACAATCATCATCATCATCATCATCATCATCATCATCATCCGGGAATTTTGACCACCTGGGTTTCTTTAACGTGCACTGACAACGCACAGCACACGGGCCTCTGTTATTTTCACCTCCACCGTGAATGCGACGGCCGTGGCCGCTATCGAACCGCCATTTATCACAAAGAACAAACGGTACACAACCGACCGCACCAGGTAATAGCGACAGGCACCTCAACTGCTACACGGCGGTCTCCCGCCTTCCCTTATGTTTCCTTTTTCTTTCTTATCTTTCATGGTCGCGCGTTTTCACAAGGAAGGAAAACTCAGCAAAAAAGGCACGCTTGCAGGGGCGGTTAAGGGTGGAGGAGCACAATGGGGATGGGGAGTGTGGGGTTCGAGATATAACACCGGATTGCGAATGTCAAAGCTCCTTCTTTGTGCGTTCAGTCTATGGGAATGACAAATGGGACAGAGTATTAGGCATCGTTTGTTGAAGCCTGGATTATTTCGTACCCCTCACTGGGTGGCACCCATGTGACTGCACCACGCTTCTAAGCCTTGTGCTTGACACACTTTGGGGACCGCGAATCGGACTTCACATGGCATACCCAAACATGGCATACCCAAACATGGCATACATTCACATGGCATACCCAAACATTTAGGAGATAGGGAATAAATGCATAACGAAGATGAATTCCTGATCTTTACAGCGCTAACACAATATACTCGTCATGCGGTCACGAATACTTATATCGATATCACGCATAGTTTTTGGCACCTAACACGGTGTACAGCTTCCAGGATCGGCCTATACAACGGACGGCCCACAGCATGGTATAAGTGAATATATGGGAGGTAGGGTATAAATGCACGACGAAGATGAATTACTGATCTTTCTATCATAATATACTCGTCATGTGGTAACTCAATGATACTGATATCAGACATAGTTTTCGGCACCTAGCACAGTGTACTGCTTCCAGGATCGGCCCACACACCAGACGGCCGACGTAAACAGCTCCACTCGTTCTTTAAAACAAGGAAGGAGCACCATTTGTCCTCGCTTCCGATTCAAATGTGGACATAACAACCACAGACACACATGTGACTTACCAAACTCTAGGGGGACACCGAACAAGGGCTGTTGAGGCGCCTAGCAAGCACACTACCACTAGGTTACGGCGGCCCTCCCACACAGAGCATAGAGCAGTAAACAAACATATGGCACCTGCAGTAGTAATGGTTTTGCTTATGCAACGTGAACTGCGCTTCTAATGTGTGATAAGCACTATCACAGCAATACATAAGTTCTACTACTATTCCGTATGCTTTTGGTGCAATTTCGCTCGATCCTGTAAGAATACTTCAACGAAGGACGCTTATAACAGCGCATCAATGCACCGTATAGGGCATTTTTCTTCGATAAACGAGATGTTTGTCCTTTGGACCAACGTGAGTGCCCCCGTTACGTCGTACCATGAGCTACGATTCAGTCGCCACTGCGCTGTCGACGTTCCTTATTAGTCCGCGTTGAGTACACGCATGTGTGGATACTCATGCCCTTTGCAAAAAGTCTTGGGTCCTACTCCCATCTCTAGGCTAAATACCGCACAATTTGCAATAGGCAATTTTCTCGATGGCTGCTTCGCATGGGACCGATTCCACAATGCGTGGGTTCTGCAGGCCTTTTTTTTCTTTCTTGTGGCTTACGCAACACATTGTCAACGCATGAGCTACCATGTGTACGAGGCGTGGACGAGAACGCCACATAAATATGCGCAGTAAGTTTTCTAGTTTACGTGTGAAAGTTCGTAGCAACTTCGAACGTGTCAGAAAAGGTCGGGATCTTTCAAACAGAACAAAAAAAAAAAAACAGCCGCTTTATAAGCGTGAAGAACCAATGTTTTGTGGGTCTTGTTTAGCTGACATACCTTATTAATATAGGATTGTCCTCATGCAGTTCCTTGGTTAGGTAAAGGAAGCACCTTTATTCGTTAACTTCTTGCGGACGTCCAGGCCCGTGTGCTGTGCGATGTCAATGGACGTTAAGGAACCCCAGTCGGTCGAAATCTCCGGAGCCATCTACTACGGCGCCTCTCAAGATCATATCGTGTTTATGAGACGCAAACCCGCATAAATCAATCAACTTCTTGTGGCCAGCGAATGCTCAGAAGAGCAGAATTCGAACAAAAATGCAAAGGGAGTGATTATGTCGTTATCCATGCACGTGTGGAAAAACTTCCATGAAAGGTGTCTGCTTACATCGTGCAAGAAAATACGGATTGAGTTTTTATTATGCCTCTAATATCTTCTCACACTTCGTACGTATGTGGCTCCGCCCAGCTCGGAATGCAACGCAATTGTGAGGTAAACGTCTCACGCGCGGCCGCGTTCTCATGATGTTTCAATGCTACGGGAAGAATCGAAGAGAACCGTAGTAAATAAATTGCACAAACCCCACAATTTTTCTTAAAGTTCCTTTGCCACAAGAGAGTCAGTGCCTATCACTAACCCAGTTGCTGTTTCACTTGCCCTTTCTTTTCCTCGTCCCTAATTTTATGCCCCTGAACTTAAGAAAACAAGTGCTCTCCTGAGTTCCACATTATCTTCGGTATTTATGCAATTTATTTATCCCGCCAAACCAGTAAGCGTTGCGCGAAAAAGCAGATTGCATTCCTGGGTGTTTATTTCATCAGTGAACACAATCGAGCAACATGAACTGGTGCAGCTTAAAGGGGGTAATAATTGCTCTCAGGGGCGTTTATTCCACCGCATTTGTGGCGTAAAGGTCCTCTTGCTTTTTTTTTTGTGCTTCCTCAACATTTTCAACATTTGTTCATGCTGCTGCTAAAGCACAGCTTAAAGAACGCAAAGGCAAAATCGCAGTTGAACACTGCAAGAGGCGGAAGGCGTTAATTAGCATGCAAATTAGAAAGCGGGCTGGGACAAAGACCACGCAATATACGGGATGGCAGCATTAAGTATACACTAACAGTTTGAGCCTATGTATTGAAAATGGAGCTCAGTAGCCGTAGACACCACGTGGTGGGATATTCGCTGGCATCGAGAGGCCCGATATCGAACAGTGAGTTCTCAGCCTCTTTTCGAAATTAAAAAAAAAGAAACATATTTGTGGACAGAGACGGTGTATTACAGGAAGTTATAATGAGCGAGGAATTCCGTAGATGAGTGCATATTCCAAACCTAGTAGTCGCTGTCGATATTTCCTGCCGAGAATTTCGCCACACCGACATTTACCTGCTTTTCCGAGGTATTTATTCGTTTACAAGCAACGTAAATTACCTTACATATATAACGTGGGGGGTGGGAGTAAGACATACGCAACAACGAAGCAGAAATACATTTTTACTGAATTGCTGTGACACATCTAAAGAAAAGAACAAGCTGTGCAATCTCGTATATGTAAAAGTGCATCAGGTTTCGCGAGAGGTTTTATAAACTGTTTTTTTAGAGACACTGCGGAGTGAACACAGAGGAAAATAGCTTATCAGTTGCATTTATGAGGTCATTTGGTGAGTTGTTCGTCGTCTTGTTGTTTTGGTTAAAAGCTAGTGATAAAATGTGTTTGTTCAGCAGTTAAAGGCACTTATATATTGTTTTTTCACAGTCAGGGTATATGTTATCAGGATCCAGAATATAGTTTTAGCGGTTGATACCTATCAAAGTATTATATATTCCATGGAATAATTTTAGCCTTAGTTCCAGCCTTTGTAGATGTAGCAGATTCCTTTCTAAGTGGTGTTCATTTCCCAAGCGCTTATTTGCGGGTTGCAATTCTGATAAAAGGATTTGTAGTGAAGAATATCGACGCTATACTCGGACAGACAGGGTGCTCTACTCGCGGAGGAAGAAGACGTGGTGACCGTCAAAACGGACGGCTTGGTTGCTGTGCAGGTGGAGGCGATGACACAAAGGTGCGCGCGGGCACGTAGGTGTTCGCAACAGGGAAACGTTGAGGTGTCACCAGCGCTTCGGCGTAGGTGAGCGGAGCAGTCACAGGCAACGTAGAAACGGCTGCGGGAAGCGCTTCAGAAAGTTGCTGCCACGCTGTATCGGTGGCGGCAGCGTCGATGGAGCAGGTTCAGTGCAGGGCATCAGCGACAGCTGGCGCGCAACCTCCCCGCGTACAAACTGCTTGAGCTCTAGCATTATTGCAGAGCGGTCTTCCGCAACGCCAGCGGTCATCAATGCCGAGACTGTTGGAGTAGGTGATGAACTGGCTCGACGAGTAGATTGACGCTGTTTCCTGAGCTCGTCATAGCTCTGACACAATTGAATTACGTCCGCGACTGTCTGCGGGTTCTTTGCGATGAGCATCCGGAACGCATCGTCTGTAACGCCTTTCAAGATGTGTTTTATCTTATCGGCCTCCGACATGGACGGGTTGACGCGTCTGCAAAGGTTAGGTTGACTACTTCTTCGATGTAGCTGGTGTAATTCTCACCACTTTGCTGAGCCCTACCTCGCAAGCGCTGTTCGGCGCGTAGCTTGCGAAGTTCCGGGCGACCAAAAAGTTCCACGAATGCCGTTCTGAAGGTAGACCAGGTGTTGAGGTCAGTCTCGTGACAATGAAGCCACAGACTCGCTACTTCGGTCAAATAAAATATGACGTTAGTGAGCTTGTGAACCAATTGAAACAGGGGGTTTAGGCAAGGGTCTTGCTTGTGAAGATTGAGAGAAAATAGCTGCGACTATAAGCCTTGGCAATCGCGGAGCCAGCACGCGCGTTGTGCTGCCCAAACGTTTTCTTCCTCCGCGAGTAGCGCACCCTGTCTGTCCGAGTATAGCGTCGATATTCTTCACTACAGATTGTACATCTAGGTATCGTAGCTTTAGCAATTTATTAATTAGGTACTGTTAATGCGGGTCCGACACTATGCAGGTGTAATGAAACAGGATTCTGAAGGGAAAAAAAGCATCAAGCTTCCTTAATTTCGTAACGCACCTGTCTTAAATTTCTCCGAATGAAAGGTCGTATTTTATTTGCCTCTCCTATGACAGTGCCAATCTGTTTGTTCCAAGTAAACGTTTTGGTGTAATAAACACTTTGATTGCCACAGTTACACGTATTTATACAAACATGTCATTTATAGTTTATAGCTGCCGTAAGTGGCCGATTTTTCTTCCAGAACTTGTGCTACTTTAATAATTAAACTCAAGCTTCCCTTTTACATCAGTTTGCCACCTTACTTATCTGCGCTTCCGAAATGTCGGAATATGTTTGTGTAGTAATTTATCCGTAGATCACACATTCATCAGGGAATATATTTATGGGCGACGTAATCTTCCGGCAATGTACGTCATGTATATTAAGGACAATTAGGGCCCTAACACGCTTTTTTTAGGAAATACGAAAGATACAGGTACAGGTGAACATGTGGCTCTGTTCAGAACGAGTTATGATCGTATTACTCGCATATTTTTACGCCTGGCAATCACCTAGTGTGGGGCAATGGACTCGCAACTTCTTCCAGGTACTCAGGAGGCAACAGTCTAAGAAACCTAGTCACCTGTGATAAGTGTGCAGGTGCAAGGACAGACCTACATTGAGCGCACCTCAATACGGAGTAAATCAGTGATAGGTGAAAACACAGATGGATGCCGACGACGGAAAATAAAGTTTACTGACGTTTCGGCTGCCACACGGAAGCCTTCTTCAAACGCCTCTAAATCTGATTTTCCATGGTCTGGGTTCATCTGTGTTTTCGCAAATGCTTCGTCCCGACCATACGAGATTCCGTCAAACACTCGACTTCGAAAATCAGTGATGTTCGGTCGGTGCGTTTCTTTAACAGTTGTCATTGGGCTATGGCATACTGCATCTACACAAAATAAGGGTGCCAAGGAAGAGAGCCGGAAATGATGCACTGAGAACTGCGGAAAAGTTTCAGAAACGGCTTTTTCCACAGCTTCAATGCCCCGACTCAACTACATGGGTAGGTAAGTGATTAGAGCAAAATCGCACGGGAAAGCGTTTCAAGCCTCATAATCGACAAGTAGAAATAAGTCTTTTCAGAAAACAATAAAACCGGTACCACACCTTCAAAAAACTGTCTGAACAGCGCAGCTGTTTTATCGTTAACCGTTACGTACATGGCAGGGTGTGAAGTCTTGGACAGCATTGCGTGTTGGTTAACTTAGTAATACAAAACTTCACCATTATCTACTAGCGGTACGTGATCCATCACTATGCACTAATGCACACTGTCACCAAACCCGTGCTATGACGTACGGGACGCGATCGCCGGAAATAATTCCAAGGACCAAGGCTCAGGTTGCCCGAAAAATATCCCACGAAAGCTTGGACTATAACATTTTTGGTCCCTTCAGCACACTAGCAAAACGCCAGCAGTGGTTCAAAGACCGAGTCAGAGCCAAGGGTGATCAAACAAAACAAATATATTCTAATGAAGTAGGCAATTACACAAAATGTACACAAGCACGGCTTTTACAAACTCAAAGATGGGTTACAAAGTTACACAAAACCAACCAACACGAACAAGCTCATGCACTGCAACAAAGAACAAAACACAAGAGTCCTATTCACCAAGACACTCGGCGTCTTCTCAGTTCGAAGCTTGCAGGTGGCTTGTCAGTAGGCTCGTGGAACGGCGACTGAGTCACGCACGACTTTTTGCTTCTTCTTTTTACCTGCAACTCTTCTACTCTCTTCTCGCGGCCCGTGTCTGAGTGCTTATATAGCCCTGGGAAGCAGTGCCAGAAGGTTCCGCGGGGCCACGTGACTCAAAGCACACACACAGTTGGGAACCTTCTCGCCCATTCTCGGACCTTCTTCGTTGGGGGGAGACGGGCGCCTCTTTCTCTCTCTGACTGCGCGAGGAGCGTCGGTGTGTACTCTCCGCCTCGCCTCTCTCCTTACGTTTGTCCCGCGCGCGCGCTCGCACCGATAATAAAGGTTCCGCAAAGTTCTCGCCTTTTGTAGACGCGGTGAGATTTTAGGCGCCTCCTCCGGGCGGCGCTTTTCTTGTTGATGTTTTGGCCTTTCGACGCCGGGTTTTACTTCGAAATAGGCACTATTTTGTGACACGCACCTTTCTTTGCTTCCTTCTTTCTTTCTTGGAATTTCACGCTATATAAATGGAGCGGGGGCTTCAGAGATCGAAGCCAGGAACGTCCAGATACTCTTGTTCTGCACTTTATCGCACATTGGCCATCGCGTAATCACTCTCCTAGAGCAGTGAGCTGACGGCAAGAGTGGGTCGAGAGCGGCTGTGGCTACTAGGTGGTGATCAAGGGCGGGTCGCCTTTTTTTTATCCGCGTGGCAATAGACAAGGAGATCATCCGATGCATGGCACCACCTCTACATCGAGCAGCTTTACTGTTGAAACCACTCTGGAGTATTACGAAGGCACTGCGAGCACCGCGGAAGCGCTGCGGGCGTGCCACGCGCTTCGGAGATCACCCATAAGCTCCTTTCTTAAAGCCGCCAGGGTGACAACGAAAAATTTTCAACAACACCCTAGAAACACTGAAGCTGCGTGGAGTTTCATTACGGGTCAGAGAAGAAAAGGAAGGCGTATCGGCGTGCGTTTACTGTTTCGTTGGCGTTTTATGCCTTTTCGGGTGTTTGTAGTTGGCGGTTGGGCTCACAGCTATGTTGCGCGCCAGCGCGTTTAATATCGCCCGTGTATTGTCCAGAAGGGGCGTAGACAATCCGCTATATTGTGGTGCGACCAGCGTCATATCGCGCTCTAGGATTAGTCAACATATACTTACAAAGCTGCTTGATCTCCGATGATTCCCTTCAATGCTTTATTTCGATGCTTTACTCCAATGCATTAATACTTCACTCTTGCATCCTCTGTTGTGTCGATGGTATTGAAGCAACGGTGCGTAATATGATTCAGCTGGCCGAAGAGCCATGTAAAAAGATTTTAAAGCAGGAGTTGTGTTAGCGGGGCCTCAGAACGTTGGTGCTCCCTATTTCCCTGAAATCAAGCCACCTTTCATTCCACACGGTTTTGTATAAGAGGCGCGAGTTTGATGTGATAGGATTATAGAACACTACAATCCTATCAGGTTTGTTTTAAATGCCATAGTTATGGAACGCTTTTTAAATTAGAACATAAAGTAATACCGATACAATTGCGACGCTACGCAATAAGGGGCATTACTCGTTTTCTTGGCACGCATTCTTAACTCTACAAACGGGAGCCAGTGGACACGAATAAACTACATAATTCGATTTTAGAATTTTGGTCACCCTGCGAATTTAAGCCAGACGCTTCGCAAAATTGCGTTGACGCGTGACCACAGCCACCTAAAAATCACCGAAATCGCTGACACATCCTGGACGAAAATTACATACCGATTGTTTGTGTGCGCCGTGTGTACAACAGAGTCGCTGCAACTCCGTTTCCAGTTGCGGTCGACACGTGACTTCGACCTACGTCCGACTGTTTTTACACTTCATGCGCTATGAAACTGCCCGCTCGGAACATAAAGCGAAAGTGGGCTTTTACGGCAGTCGTATAAAATATATACTCAGCAGTTGCGAAGAGTCGCGATATTCTTAATGATTCTCGACATCAATGCTTTTATTTCTAGCAGGAATACGGCATATCCCACGCATTGTGGCCATGGGTGACATGCGAGAAGTCATAGATGGGGTGGCCTTTGGTGAATCGTGTGGCATTCAGAAGCGTTGTGAGTAGGATGAACGACTTTGGGCAACACGAACGAGTACGTATGTGTATGCTCAACGGGGGATAAGCAGGAAGCTCGCAAGCATCGTGGCGACTGAACAGTAGCTCATGTTAGGAAATAACATTGGCACAGCACACACATCTGTTTTCTCGAAAACCTATGCAGGCTACGGTGCATTCATATGCATATTGACAAGTGAGATTGTTTGATTTAAGTGGAAAGCCGTTATCGCTTCCTAGTGATACGCGCGCTGGTTTTGATTGATAGCGGGGAGCGCTTTTATCACTTTCTGTTACGCGTACTGACGCAGACCGCGTTTATCCTGCATGCCACTTCTGGAACCGTGTCGACCGTTCTTGAGACTTTGCATGATTGACGCCCACATTTTAGTAACTTCTGGAATTCCAGAGATAATGCGAGAACGCGTTATGACGCGTGTATAAAAGCCGACGCATTACGCCGCTTGTCAGTCTCTCCGTCGACCGATGACTGTTGACTCCGCTATTGCTGCGTATTGTCATTGGCTTTGTTTTGCTGGGCACAAGTTCGCCCAATAAACAGTTCGCCTGACATCACTTCAGTCCTGTGTGCTGCGCCTTGAGTGCTGTGTCCGTCTCTACCATGTGACATTTGTGGTGGAGGTGCCGACCTGCCGCCGCTCCTCGCCCACGCCAGGACCCAACGCCTCGGCAGTTTCGTCGCCAGCCACCGACGCCATCCCGCTCGCCAGTAATCCAGCGAGCGCCGAGGAAAACTGACGTTTGGCGCACTCCAAACCACCGCCCACTATGCTACCACTGTGGTGCAGCCGGGCACCCCTACCGCTACTGCCAGTACCGTGAGATCGGACTGCGTGGCTTCGACGTGAACGCGCCGCGTCCGCGCCCAGGTCAGCGACCTCGCGACATCGTCGACTACATCGCCTGATCGCAGTGGCAAAGACGACGATCATCCCGTTCACCTTCGCCTGGACGCTACGTCTCCCCAGATCGCCGCCAGTACACCGGCCCCAACCGGGGCCGATCTCCAAGCCCCTATCCGCGAAACTAAAGGCACCAACTGATGTAGGTGCGGTAGCTGTACGAGTCAATGCCGAAGATCCTCCTCCGCCGCCGCCGCCACCGAGGAGGACGACCACGACGCACGAACCCTTTCGACGTAGTCGCAGCACGCCGCCTCACCAGAGTCTTCACGAGAAAGCCTCGCCGCCGACACGACATAGCAACACCGGAGCAAGCCGACGCAGCCGTGATCCGACGCCCCGACCTAACCGGGACGCCAGACGACGAACCACCGACCTCGGCGTGATTATCGAGGGCCACAGCGTCACCGCCCTAGTCGATACCGGCGCCGACTACTCTGTCATCAGTGGTCTCTTCGCCACCAAGCTCAAGAAGGTAAAGACTGCCTGGGAAGGACCAGATATCCGAACAGCAGGGGGCCACCTTATAACACCGACTGGAACCTGCACGGCAAGAGCCACGATTGACAGCCAGACGTATTCGGTGAGTTTTGTGGTCTTGCAGCAATGTTCGCGAGACGTCATTTTAGGCATGGATTTCCTGGACCAGCACGGCGCAGTCATCGACCTAAGATCCAGGTCAATCGCGCTGTCCACGGGTAACGCAACGCTGTCAGACTGCAACGTCGCTTAGCATGCCTTGAATGTGACAGAAGAGTAGGTAACCGTCCCGCCACGATCCAGCGTCATCATTTCCGTCGGCACCAAAGCGCCTACCAACTTACAAGGCGTCATCGAAGGCGACCAGCACATGCTTCTAAACCGTCAGATGTGCTTTCGCAAGAGGCATAGCCAAGCTGCATAACGGCGAAGCCAAGGTAATGGTGACGAACTTCAGCAACGAATACAGGCACCTGAACAGGGCACGACGGTAGCGCACCTAAGTGAATTTGCGGAAGTAAGCAATGCCTTCGCCCTCACCGATTCTCGCGGACCCGCAACGACGACCGCAGTGTCCGCGCCCGCCTTCGACGTCAATCAAGACCTCTCCAGGCAGCAACAAAAGGAGCTCAAGGCCTTACTCCAGCAATACAAGGACTGCTTCTCGTCGTCATCGAGCCTTCGTCAGACCCCTTTCGCGAAACACGCATCATAACCGACGAATATGCCCGTCCTCTCAGTCAGAGCCCCTACCGAGTTTCGGCACGGGAACGTGATGCCATCAAGCAACAAGTCATCATTCAGCCCGACATCATTCAGCCCTCTACAAGTCCGTGGGCATCACCCGTGGTGTTAGTGAAGAAGGATGCAACCCAACGTTTTTGCATGGATTATCGTCACCTGAACAAGATCACGAAGAAAGACGTTTATCCTCTCCCATGGATAGAAGATGCCTTAGATCGACTTTACAACGGAAAGTAATTTTGTCGATGGACCTCAAAACCGGCTACTGGCAAATCGAAGTAGACGAGAGAGACCGAGAGAAGACTGCCTCCATAACACCAGACGGCCTATTCGAGCTTAAGGTCATGCCCTTTGGTCTTTGCTCAGCGCCTTCGACGTTCCAACGGGTTATGGACACCGTATTGGCAGGCTTGAAGTGGCAGACTTGCCTCGTCTACCTGGACGACGTAGTCGTATTTGCTTCCAGCTTCGACGAACACCTCCGGCGCCTTGACGCTGTTCCTCGGGTAATCAAAACCTCCGGACTAACCCTGAAGCCAGAAAAGTGCCGCTTCGCATAAGAGGAGCTGTTGTTCGTTAGGCACCGTTATCAGCAAGTCGGGAGTACGCCCTGATACGCAGGAAACAGCTGCGATCTCAGACATTCCTCCGCCCACCGACAAGAAGGCAGTACGCCGATTTCTTGGCCTCTGCGCTTATTACAGGCGCTTCGGAAAGATCTCTTCGCGGATTTCCGAGCGGCTGACGTACCTCACAAAGGCCGACGTCGACTCATTTCAAGAATTAAAGCGATGCCTGCAAACGCTGCCAATACTCGCACACTTCGACTAAGAAGCCGACACCGAAATTCACACGGACGCAACCAGCACAGGGCTCGGCGCCGTGCTCGTGCAGAGAACCGATGGACTTGAAAGGGTTATCAATTACGCTAGCCGGTCACTTTCGAAGGCGGAAGCGAATTATTCCACCACAGAAAAGGAATGCCTTGCCATCATCTGGGCTAAATCAAAGTTCCGCCCCTACCTGTACGGCAGGCCTTTCAAAGTCGCGAGTGACCACCGCGCCTTGTGTTGGCTAGCTAACTTGAAAGATCCATCAGGACGCCTCGCCCGATGGAGTCTTAGACTGCAAGAGTTTGACATCATCGTCGTCTAAAAGAGCGGAAGAAAGCACTCAGACGCCGACTGCTTGTCTCGTGCCCCCGTCGATCTGCCGCCTCAGGGTGACCAGGACAATGACTCTTTCTTGGGACCCATAAGTACCGACGACTTCGCCGAACGCCATCGAGCTGACCCAGAGCCACGGAGCAAGAATTCTTGAGGAAGAGAAACAGCGCTCGCTCGGGCGGCCCGACAAAGTCACGCCGTACTGGATGGATGGATGGATGGATATTAGGAGCGTCCCCTTTATAACGGGGCGGTGGCGGGGCCACCAAGCTCTAGCTTTATTTCTTTTTCGTTTGCAACCATTTCTTTTCCCGAATCACACATATTTTCACAACTAATTTTTTTTCCTCGTCTATTTATTTTATCTATTATCGTTCCTCTGTGATGAAACAATCTTACCCGAACTACCTTTCGCTTTTGTTTGCTCCATACTTTTGCGCCACAAATGCTCTAAGTGCCTTTTACTTATATCTACCGCCGGCATGTTCAGCTTTCCCCTGTTACTCCTGAAACCCATGGCCTCCTGTAGGTTAGTGTCCACAGCTACACCTGGGCGGACATCTGTACATTCAATCAAAATATGGTCTGTCGTTTCCCTAGCTTTTCCACAGCACGTACATGTATCCCCTTCTTTATTGAATTTCGCTCTGTAACTTCGGGTTCTCAGGCAACCGGACCTTGCCCCAAAAAGTAAAGCGCTTCCCTTTGAATTATCGTAAAATGAGCCGTAAGGCACCGCGCCAACGCGCCCTCTGTCGTGCGAGTCGGCTCGCGGAGAAAGAGGAACGCGCGCGTCGCGCTCTCCGCGGAAGCTTGCCGGTTTAATCTTTCAATGGTTTCAAGGCCAACCGGCGTTGATTCACCCCAGTGGATGCGTTTCTTGCGCGTCATCGGTGGTTGCAAATTGTCTGATAGCCTAACGAAAAGAATGTGTCGCCTAGAGAGGCAGAGAATTTAGCCGGCAGAGAATTTAGCCGGCGTTGAAATATGTGTCGCCTACACAAAAATTACCTGCACAGTACCTCTTCTGGAACGCGAATTCGGTTGGTTGGGCCAGCATCACAACTATCGGTACAGCGTCGTTTCTTTTAGGGGCGAAGCTCCTTAAAGGGCCACTAAACAGGCTCCTACTTTTTTTTAACTCAAACCACGGTCGGCCTGGACGCGCGCGTTCGCTCAAAGAGGGAGCGAACGCGCGTCCAGACCTGCCGTGCCCAAACAAGCTAACTCAATCATAGAGACGCTTGCGGCGACCACATTCTGCGCATATGGCAGCGTTGCGCGCTACACAGACGCCGTATTCCAAACAAAAAAAAAAAATTCCCGCGTCTCTTTCCTGCGATTGACCAGCCGTCCTTACATCCTAGGTGTCGTCATGTTCCACCGTGAACAACTTTGCGCAGTTGTAGCTCGTTGATTGGTCGAAATCAGGTCTGTTGTCACACCCTGTGGCCATCCCACCGGCGTGAGCCAACACCACCTAGAAGAAGGCCTCCGCATCACCTCCTCTACTTGTCAGTTACGTCACGCAAGTCGGATCTGCGTTCCTGAAACGCGGCGCGCGTTCTGTAAAGTGGGCGGAGTCTCGACAGCGCGCCTCGCCTACCCTCTCCTCGGCAGAGAAGGGTGGGGAGGCCGACCGATTAAAAAAAAGTAGGAGCCTGTTTAGTGGCCCTTTAAAGCGGCACCCGTTCGTCCCTCGTCGTAGTCGTAGTGCGTAACAAGTCTTATGCTTTGACCTCCAAGGTGGTGCCGGTGGGAGATTTCTCCTGTGCGTTGTTGAACAATAAAAAATTCGCAGCGTGCGCGTTAACTAAAAGCCGAATTCTTCTGTCTCTCATTCCCCATTAGCAGCCATTGGCAAGTTCCAGTAGGAAACGTTAGTAGAAGTAGAAGTGTAAGTGTTAGCTAAAAGCCGACTTCTTCTGTCTCTCATTCCCATTAGCAGCCATTGTTTACCTCCAAGGTAGTGCCTGGTGAGATTTCTCCTGTGCGTGATTAAACAATAAAAATTTTGTTCAAAACGCCGTTGATTGATGAAATAAACCAACGAAAGACGCCAGATTTCAGTTTCAGTTTCAGTTTCAGTTTATTTACTTTCATAAAAAACATACATGTTTAGATAAGTATACAGAAGGAGGTCCCAGAGCACTTGGCTGAAGGGGGACCTCCTGACAGAAAAATGTGTGAGATATGAACAAGTAAAATGCAACCATGTCAACAACGTGGAAAAATTTATAGAAGGAAATTTAATACAACTACAGGTATTCAAAATTAAGCAATTACAAGGACAAGAGAAACACTGCTGAGAACATTTTGCAAAATAAAGAAGCTCTAAAAAACATTAACCAAATGAATAAGGGAATGATAAAAAAAAATAAAAAAAATAAAAATAAAATCTGTGGCAGTGGGAAAAGTACACGAATGAGAAGAGGATGTAATATACATTTCCGAATTCTAATCTATAAGAAGAAATGTGAATAATGTTTTTTTAAAAAGAGCTAACGATGAAGACTGCTTAATGTTAGGAGGAAGGCTGTTCCAAGTCGATAATGACGCGAAATAACCAGAGTGTTTTCCATAATTAGTATGGACTAGTGGCAGTAATAAATTATTGTTTGCTGCGAACCTTGTTCGATTGGTGTTAATGAGAATAGCTTCGGGAAATATGTTCACTGGAGGAGGGTTGTTCATCAGTTTAAATAACACTATACATAAATTGTATTTAACAAGGCTATGCAGTGAAAGGATTCTGTGATTATGAAGGATGTCAGAAACACAGCAGCTGAATGAGCTGAACGTTAGTATACGGATGGCCTGATTTTGTAAATGTTGTAGCGGTGCTATATGTGTTGGATAAGTGGTACCCCATGACGTGATGCAGTAATTCAGGTGGCTGTGAATGAAGGAATAATACAGGGTTATTAGTGTAGGTTTGCTGAAATAGTACCTAGCTTTAATTAAAATTCTAATACCAGCAGCAAGTTTGCGCTTCAGATGGGAGATATGCTTCGTAAATTTTAAGTGAGGGTCTAAAGTAACTCCAAGAAATGAGCATTCATCTACTGCACTAATGACGTGAGAGTCAAGGATGACAGTGGGAAAGAATTCTGGTGTTTTATGACTGGAATGAAAAAGCATAAACGAAGTCTTGGTGGGGTTTATTTTAAGCGAATTAAGGTGGCACCATGCTAAAATATTGTGCATATCAGTGTTTAATTTCGCTGTAAGAAGAGATAATGATCGATCGCTAGCAAGCAATGTGGTGTCGTCCGCGTAAAGGAAAGCTTCAGTTTGTGATAGACAGTTAGGCAAATCATTTATATAAAGCAAAAATAGAAGCGGGCCGAGTATCGATCCCTGCGGAACCCCCTTGTTGGTTATTCTGAAGTTAGAAAGCGAGGAACCAATGCACACAGCTTGTCGTCTGTCTGTTAAGTAACTTGTTATAAGTTTCAGTGCGGGTCCATCGATACCCACTGCCCGTAGTTTAGAAATGAGGATGACATGATTTATTGAGTCAAATGCTTTTGATAGATCTATGAAAACTGACCCTACATAGGAGCCGGCATCTATGGCACTTTTTATTTTATCCGTGAAAGAAAGTATAGCATAGTCAGTCGAAGAACCTGCCCTGAAGCCGAATTGGTTAGATGAAAGAACATTAAACTTTGAGAGGTATTTAGTAAGGCGCTTTTCAATGCACTTTTCGATCACCTTGCTAAAAAAGGGGAGAATAGCGATAGGACGATAATTTGAAATGCAAGTGCGGTCTCCTTTTTTAAACACTGGAATTATTTTTGCATTTTTTAGCTGACATGGAAATATTCCACTCGTGAAGATTAAGTTGGTGATATAAGATAAAGGTTTGGCGATTAAATGAGCGACTAGTTTTATATTTGCTGAACTGATTTCGTCCAGACCTGCACCCGTCACCTTTAAATGATTTATGACATTGATTATCTCATCTGGATCAGTTGGAAATAAGTACATTGATTGTAAGCTACGTTCAAGTGATATTTCATTCTTGTTGCTTTCCTCGGAGGTGGGACCACAGAAGAAGTCATTAAAAGCGTTGGCAATATCTAACGGTTCGGTATAAAGGACGTTTGACGACTGAAGCTTTGTGATAGGTTCATCCCTACTTGATCGGTTCAGGAAGGAATTTATTATTTTCCATTGTCGCTTCGCATCTGAGCCAGCCTCAGCTATTCTACATTCGTAATATCTCCTTTTGGCCTCCCTGAGCAGCTTGTTCAGCCGATTGCAGTAAACTTTATAGCGTGTTTTGAGTCGAATGTTGAAGGGGCGCTTTTTAACTTTGCGGTAAAGATTATCTTTCTTGCGTAAGCTAGTCAGAAGGCCACTTTCTAGGCCGTTTTCTAAAAGCAAAACGAAAAGACGCCAGATGTTTCTAAAGCAAAACGAAAAGACGCCAGCTGCTTAACGAAAGACGCCAGGTGTTTTCTAAAGCAATGGTTTTATATTCAAAACCATATCGCGATACAGGTTTGTCAATCGTTTCACGTCAATTTTATCGGGCGAATTAACGGAAGAAATTTCACGGTTTAACCGATGATTACTTCCAGGAGCTTCGCCCAATCTCATCATCATTCACCTCGTGGATCTGCCGTCAATTTTTTCTTTCAACTACACATACGCCCTTATTTGCTTCTTTGTTGTTCAAGGCAATGGACTCGCGGCAAAGGGACTTTAGAGGACGCACCATCGCATATTTTCCTCATCGTGGCAAACGGCAAGAATATTTGTGTCTTTATTAACATCTGCACATTCTCCGCGCTTCACGACAGATCCAATGGGCCCTTTTTTTTGCGTACAGGGAACAGGTAGTTGAAACAAGGGTTTATCCGAAATTTCACTTTTTGGGAGGTGGGGGTACGTGTTACCCATGGAGTAGCCAGCAGCTGGGGGGCGTGGATACGAAGTCATCAAAAGCCTTCGCCACCAAGCTCGCTTTAACATTGCCACGTATGTGACTATCCTAGAAATGCTTCTCGCGAACATATTGTTACGGAGATAAGTGTATTTACAATATGTACACAGGCAATTGCCGGCCAACACTAATGGCAGGCCCGAGACTTGTCCGACCACTTCGTTGCCTTCGTCCCTGAGTCCTGCGCACAGAGTGAGCCCCTCTGCTACCTTCCTCGTAACACTGCAGAGTAAGCCCCTCTACCATCTTGCGACACTACCCCCCCGGCGTAAAAGCGCCGACTCGGCGCCTGTCAGTGCAGTGCAGAGGTGGCAGGCATGTAGGGCTTCAGTCGCGCGACGTGTACAGT
>CM023483.1:131878861-131959961 GCA_013339685.2 Hyalomma asiaticum | reverse complement strand
TCCGCCCCCGCATTCAAACATTGGCAATAAATGTTTTTTACCACCACCACTCGATCCCTGCTCGTTTGCCTTGCCCCGTTCTCTTACTTTTAGTTCGTTTCGAACTCGCGTTCTTCGACGCGCCTTATCTCTAAGTCCTCCGTTGGCAGTGTCTACGTCTGCCTTTTTCTCAACTAAGACCTCCTCGCTCCCATTGCTGTTTGGCCTTTTTTCATTTACCTCTCTCTCGTTGTGGACTACTACTTCACCCTGCTCGCTCCCGAGTTAAGCCCGATCGTCGCGCGGATCGTGACCCTGCTTCACAGCCTTCACTGTGGGGCTCTCATCAGAACAGACCCCGTTAAGTATGTGCTTGCAGCAACCTGCAATACACTCTCGATCGCGTACGTGCTTGCAGCAGCCTGCAACGCACTCTTGATTCTCCTGCACCGGCGGTGGGTGCGCTTTCTCCTCCGCTGCGCTGAACAGCTCTTGGGCGCCTACGCCCGCATCATCAATCAGCTCTTGGGCGCCTACGCCCGCATAATCAAACTTCGACTCGAGCTCCTCTAGACTTAACCGCGTAACCGCGTCGTCCTTCTCAGATCCTACCGAGACACTGTCCTCGTTCACCTGAATTTTCTGGATTTGGCTAATTTCCATCTCATGTTCACTAAATTCAACTGTTTGCACTACTGGCAAATTTACACATGATGTCTCCTCCCTTTTCCGGTACATCAGCTTCCCTTCGGCCTCAGCTATCTGTTGTTTTAGTAGAGCTACCATTGCTTCATGCTCTCGCTCCCGTTCTTTTTGGGCATCTTCTAATAACCTCAGCACCTCCTTTCCTGACAGGTTTCTACTCTTAGCTATCACCGCCAAACGCTCCCAATCCATCTTCGCAACCCCCGACGATCATTCGTGACTGGGCCTGGAGATGTTAATCCTGGCAGAGGCTCGCCAATTATTTGTCACGAGTTTGTGTGTGAGGATCTCGGGAGCGCTTGCTCCGATGGATTGAGAGAGAGTGACGAGACGAGAGGCGTGAAGCGTTAACAAAAAAAAAACAAAAGTCGTTACTTTATACAAAGAACATCAAAACATGAAAAATAAGCAAAACACCAATTCGCACACAAAGAGAAAACCTAAATGTTACTAACAGCCTATACGGCCTAACTACAAATACTCCGCGTAGAGCGCAGTTCCTACGGGAGTCACTCAACCATGGGCCTCGCGTTTACGTGCGCGTCAGCTGCCCGCCGCTCAAAGTGAATTTGGACGCTCTTACGTTGCATCCGACGCGGTGCGTTTCAGAGTCGAAGCTCTCTGGTGTGTCGTGTCCCTTAGCTGTCGTCGAAGGTGCTGCTGATGGTGGCCGCCGCTCACGCAAGGTCCTTGTCCGCCGCCTTGCTTCGCCTGTGATGTGGCGAGTCACCGCTTAGGCCTAGCCCAGCCTAGGCCTCCTCATGTGTGATGCTCGGTCTCCAACCAAGACCGGCCTTCTGCAACGATTCTTCTGCCGGTCGTCCCGTTCTGCCGGCGAAGGTGGAGCGCTGCGGGTACGCCCGGAACTGCTGAAGTTCGGCCGCTGCCACTCCGAGGTCTGTGCTCGATCGTAAGCCAGATCGACGGCACCCCGGAGCCCGACGCCCTCGTCTCCTCGTCACCAGTCCGTAGCTGGCCAGACACCCTTCGTCGACCGGTGCCGCGCAGAGAATGCCAGCTCAGCCTTCTCGATCACCGATCTCTCCTCGGGTGGCGTGCCGCGAGCCCGCTGACATCCAATTATGAACACCGACGTGTCCACTGCGCGTGCTTTGCCACGCCACTTCGCCGATCTCTCCGTTTGGCCTAGTGGCCTGTGTTTATGGGCCCCTCTTACTCATGACAGGCAGTATGCATAGGAACGCGCACGACACACGGCGAGAGCGACAAGGTCAGCAATAAACGACGCATTCGCAGAAGAAGGTAGGAAGGAGCCCGATTTACAAGAAATGAAGTCCACAAATGTTCAAGCTTGGGCGAGTGGATCGACGTACTTGGACTGGTATAGCGCATTATGGAATACAAGAAATGGTCAAACAGACCGAAACAAAAGGACAGAGCGCTATCTTTCAACTGACCTTGATTTGCCAATTGCATCGAATATGTACACTCGCGCAAGCATACAGAAAACACCCGGACGAATCGCTAAGATCACACAAATGATCGCAAAGTCATAGAGCAAAGATTCATATAAGGTTCACCTGATTAAGAAAAGACACTTAAGAAAGATAAAGAAAAGACACTCACTACCAGAAATACACAAACAATGAAAATCTAGGGTACCAAAGAACGAAAAATCGTTCTCACGATCGCCTTATGCCCACTACCCACACCGTTGACCTCTGCCCACTGCTACAAGATAGTGGCATCATGAGAGCGATATCATGAACGATAGTGATCGTACCGCTAGAGGAAGACAGAAGACGAAGGAGATGTTGGCAAGATGACGCCACCATCCGAGCCGTTTGAGCTGTCTTTTCGGTGTTCGTTCTGGGAAGCTGCTGCAATTTTATTTCATTTTCAGTATAAATATTTACTCGAAGCGAGAAAAGAAGAAGTGTGCGCTCACTGTTCTCGCGATGATGATGCTTTTTTGGAACACCCAAGACCACGACCTGTACGAGTCCGTCAGTAGAAGCCTTGCATGAAAACAGTCAGCGTATTGACTTCTTTGACATCTTATTCAGCAGTGTGAGCAAACGAAGGGCATATCAGAAGCAGACAAAAAAAATGTGGGCAGAGCTTCCACTAGTGCTCCAAGGCTGGACTGAGAGCGGAGCTTGGGCCAACATACACTCTTAGCAAATGCCCGCTTAAAACAACGCATATGAGGCGGAAAGTAAGTCAAAATTTCGACGCTTATAAATGGCTCTCTAAACGGCTCACTTAAACGGCTCTTTTCTATGCGGCCCAATTTTTTTGTGGCCCATGCCTATGCGGCCTTCCTATATGCGCGGCCATCTTGTTTTCAGAAGGCCGCTTAAAGGTACCGCTTAAAATAACGCATACCGTAGATTTGGTTAAGCGGTATTTTAAGTCAAATTTGTCCGGCTTACCATGCGGCCCAAAATTATGCGGCTCCAAGTATAAGCGGTACTTCTGGATATTTTAAAATAAAAAAAAATCTTTCGTCACGCGGCTGATTTTTTCACGCAAACACTTTTTTTTTCACACTTTGAGCCACCATCACACATGAACTTAACCAAATCAACGACACACACTGCACAAGCAACCATATATGCACACAACATGTAACAGCGAGGATTCGAACCAGGGTCGGCCGCGTGAGAAGCAGACACTCTAACCATTACGCCACAACACCTTACCTGCCTGTGTAGCATTTGCGTGGCTATATATATGCACATCGACATAATTATGAACTAGCTTGTCTATATTTGATCATATGCTATCACCATTCGCCAGAATATGGATATGAGATGCGCAGACGCGTCCTTATCGATCATCATAGACAGTCAGAGCTATCTGGCGTGCTGCCTTAATTGCTCAAATGCCAATGCAGTTTGTATAAATGGTACTGTGTCAGCTGTGTGAATGACACCATACGGTTTGACTATATGTAAATCCGGGCTTTGTCAAGCGAAATACACACCGTTATCACGGGTTCTTTACGGCGTTCGCAACGCAAAGTGGCCACGATCAGTTTTCGAGCGCATTTCCGAGAACCGGAATCATACTGCAGCTGCCCGATCGTGAGCTCGTGAGCTACTGCAGCCTCCAAATGACTACTTTTGCAAGTGTTTTTCGAAAGGATCGTAAGACTCGGTACCTGGTAAACCTGACGGCTCCAATATCGCCTCTCGTCTAGCTGCGAAGTTCTTACGTCTTCCGAGTTCTTCATCAACATCGCATCGATGCGGCCAGCGCGTCTCGTATTATCAGAATTCGATGCCCTGTTTCACTTGAACGTTTCCGCTCAAGGAATCTCACGTTCACGCAGCACAGGCATGTACAGCGGCGCGCCAGCTTCCACCGAGGCGCGCGAGGAAGGTACACAATTAAAAAGAAAGAAAAAAACTATTCGCACAGAGAGAATTGCACACTCCGGTGATTAAGCGACAAATCCTGGCAACGGAGACGAGCGATCCGGTGGAGGCCCCGTGTTGGGGAGAACGGACGGTCGAAGGTTCTCATATTCCGCGCGTTGTCGATGGTGAAAACGATTCTCAGTTTGGCTACGACGATTACCAGGTGTGACCGAAACATCCAGTTGATCATGCTTTCGGCCTAGCGACAGTTTATTAAGTACACTAAACGCTGAAATAGACAACTCACGCAGCGATGTTGGTTTCAAGGAAAAAATCGTGGGTCCTAACAATGTGCAATCGTAAGCCGCCTGCTAGATTCGGATCACGAGACGCGACATATCAATACACACTATACAGGTACTTCGGCAGAACCTTCCTTATACTCAATAGGTGTCATAATGTGCAAAAAGCCGCCAATTAAAAACACGCTTCCCACACATGGAAGGTGCTTGAAAGTTTAGCTTCACAATGCGTCCCAGTGGGCCTTCCTTATGCTCAACATGCAGCTTTAAGTGCATCCCTGTTTAAATATCAACTCTCATGCAATGTCAGATTTTACTAGTACAGCAGCTGATGTCAACTCTTCTTAAGAATGGACGAATTCTTGCAGGTGTCATGACTAGCTATACTTAAAAATGATTGCACTGAAAAAGCTATAAAACTTTTGCTTAGCTTGCCTTTTCACACAGCACATGACTTACCTCTGTTTTTGTGGTAAGCTTGCACAAACATTCAGCATACACTTTTCCAGTTTTAAAGATTTTATTTTCAATCACAAACAAAAAAACACACAACCTATAACCAATACTGCATTTCCAAATGTACAAATGATCAATACTGTATTTTTAAATGTGCAAGTGAATCCTGCACTCTTGACAACATGCGAGCTAAAAAACAAGAGATAAATAATTAAAAGGGAAAAATAAAAGCAAGGGATAAAAAATAATTGGAGGAGACCCGCTGTTTTGTTATGCCTCAGGAGTGTCACTGATATTTGACCAGAATTAATCCATAATGAAGCGGAATGTGCTTCATCACGCCTTCACAATGAGGGGGCTACATTTTCTTTACGGCTCACATGAAATGTTCAAATAAGCTACATCACCCGGGCATGAAGTGCATGTGCAGCTGTATGCTTACTCCATAAGAGCTACCGTTTGGGAGTTCATACGGTAGACGATGAAAACTCGAAACAGTACGACAGAAATGAATGGAAAAGTATGAATAAATAAACAACACAGTAATGATGTTCTTCCCGTTGAATATTCCTATTGTCGGTGTTTCTACGGCACTGTTTTGAGCTGCCATCATATGCCTACTTTATCCATAACAGTCCCTACATGCACAATAAAAGATATCCAAGGCAAAAATATTCTCATAATAATAGAACTTTTCCTAAACACATGCACAATCAGAAAATGGATTGCCAATGTTATATATGCTAAGGAAAAAACTCAGCCAAAAGGTGTGCCTGTGTGTGCCCATGTTGTAGGGAAACAACACTGCCAAATACGTGGTAAAGGTAAAAAAAAAACATGCTTGAAAGCTTGGGAGGTTGTCAAAAACCTTGCTAGTCAGGAATAAAAACAATTGCACTCTTTAGTTAAGAGAAAGAATAAGACACCAAAGAAGTCCATGAGAACAAAGAATGTTGATGGAATGTTATTCTGCTTATCGATAATCTTTTGCAGCTAGTCCAACAATGATGAAAGCACTCTTATTTTGCACAGGACACATTGTTATTGGCATACCTATGGGAGGTGGTGGCTGTTACTGCATGAGGGTGGCCAATCCTCCTCTGGTAAGGGAGTGCATTACATGTAACGCACTCCCCCAATTTGGCACGAAAGTTACAGCACTAAATTTTCACCAATCATGTCAGCAGTAATGAAGGCAGTTAGAATACTGAGTAAGAAGAATAGTAAGAGGACGCGGTAAAGAGAAAAGAAAAAGCAGGAGTTTTTGAATGTATCAAGCAACACTGGTCCTGGCCTTCTTCCTGATTAAAACAAAGTTCTCAATCCAGTGCGGTGCAAGTGGGAAGTGCCTACAAGCAGCAATTCTACAAGAACATTCCCTGCCCACTACGCCAGCCCAGCGCTTGCACCAACAGAAGCCAGATATGTGCATTGAGTAGGAAATGTTGGAAATTGTATTTGCACTTCAGGAGTTTCACTAGTATGCATTTGGTCAAACACAAATGCACTAATGGACCACAATCAACGGCAGTCCTTCATCAACAAACCTCTTGATAAGGAGCCATGACAAATGCAGATCTTGATACAATGTAAAGCATTTACACATCACAGCTAAACGTTGCATAGGCAAGGCACATGTTCCTGACATGTTGAGGCCATTCCTCCTCGACACAATGAGAAGTCAAGAATACAGCAAGGTTAATGTCAGTGCGCTTGAATGGATGAAAAGTACTATACAAACTGAAAGTTCCACAGTGCGGGACGTAGCAACACATACCCTTATAAGTGCTATCTACAAACAGCGGCAGACGAGTGGAAGGTATTTTCAGGTGAGGTCAGAATATACGTTACGAGACTTTCCCCGCAATGTCCCTTGAAATCAGTCTACCTTCTATGTCCCACTTCACTTTGAAGGCATGTGTACCCCCCCGCCCCCCCCCCCACCCTTTTCTTACTCATTTGGCAATTTGATCAGGTTGGCGATGTGAGTGTAAATTTGCTTCACAGTCTGGCTTTACGAAACAACACAGCACTGACAGCAAAGACATTCAAGAGCCGCGGACAATGTCAAATGTGGTTCGAATCTTTAAATACATGGCACAAGTGTGACAGCGGCACTGCCCAAACGGACTACCATAAAATCCTGAGCAAGTGGTCCCCTCCCCTTGCAAGAGATAATACGATAAATTTATGGGGAGGGCGCCTTGTTCGGTCATGAGCCAAAATTCAGAATGACGGCAGGTGCCAGAGGTAAAGAACAAAAAATAGGTCATTTCATGAATATCTGTAGAATAGATGCATTTAATGCTTTTATTTGATGTCATTGTTCTTGAAGCTGCCAAACGACTCCTTAAACCAGACGCACGAGTTGCAGGCCTGTGTGTTCGAGCAGCCCCGAACATTAAAGTGACACTTGCAACTGATGCGGCTCACATCCATCCATTTTATTAGAGCAACCTGGAACTAATCTAGCTCACTCTAGTCCTATGAAAATGGCAACTCATAAAGGCTATCACCTCCGATCTATAGTAATGGATGGCTATGCACATGAGTATGAAGCTGTGGTGCTGGTATTGTCAGGCATTGGGAAAAATGCAGTTAACAAATTTCTTTTTCTTATAATTTATTGTGGAATTTCTTGAAAAGTTCATGCGATCGGTGGTAAACAGGGCTTAGAAAGAGGTGGAAGCGCTTGCTCGCAGAATAGGATCAATTTTGAATCTCTCGAAAAGGGAGCAATGCGCTTTCTCAAGATTTTATGGTAGGAACAAAACAGGTTAGAAATACTGATCGGTAGGGTAGCAGTGCTTTTGTACTAGAGATAGAGCACAGAATAAAACACTTGTGTGGGTTAAAACAAAATGGCACTCCAAAGTTCTAGCGTTAGGTCAATCAATGAAGTTATCAGTGAAGACCTTTATCGGGTGGTTGCATATTTCATTGATCATTTCCCATGATTGGCATAGGTGATCCATGGCTTCATAAGTCATTGTCCTGAACATCAGCTGTGCCATTACTGTTGTTCCTTTATCCGTCGTCGTCTCGAACAGGTGAACTCTGCAGAAAAAATAAAAAGAGTTCAACATTATGGGCTGCCAAGAATTATGAAACTCATCAACATTTCACATCTTGTCCACCAAAACTGATGTGTTCAGCTAGGTGAATTCAGCACGTAATTTGCTGAGCTATACAAATGAAATGCTCCATTGATGCGTGACAATAATCCATCACACCATACCACTAGCCAGTGTGTAAGCTACCACTATGACACGTTGAAAAACAATACGTTACACACTATAGTCCATGCTGACATTCACGGACCTCTGCTCCACTGAACAGATGCATATCAATGTACAGAATTAAAATTGCCTCACCCATGCAATGCCTGAAAATGAAGGGGTGTCATGGATGGGACACCAGCATTCCATCTGTACCACACTCAACAGCATGCACACTACTACGTGCACGCACGCCAAACTTAAATGTTGTCCACCCATGCAGGACATCCTGCACTATAGGCTGGTTAGCTGACTTATGTACACAAAAATCCTTGAGACATAACCTAAGACTTACTAGTCGGTCAACAGCCACTTTAAACGCTGAAATAATGAGGCAATTGGTGGGTACACCTAATGAAAGATGGTGTAAGGTGCACTGGCAAGGGCACAGTGAAGAGAACCAGGCAGTAAAAATGCCAGCTCTCAGAGGGTGAAAATGTGGCAGAAAACAAGGCACACAGCATAATAACGGTAATTAATGCTCGTGATTCAATGCAGCTATCATTAACAAATTTTTCATTTAATGAGACAGCTAACTGTGAAAGGCTTCACATAAATGCGTACATGAATATAAAGCTGATTTATTCCACCTTCTAAACGGAATTACTTAACATAAACTTAGCATTATTGTTGCTTCATAAACGAGTAAATGTGCTGTGCGACATTCAAGATAGTTTATTTGTGCATTCACATTCACTTTGAACACAACCCCAATCAGATGCACCCAGTGTCAAGTAGTTTGTCTGGCAGTTTGTACAGGTGTGCGTGCAATTATATATTATTTGATGTAGCTATACAATATACACCTGCCCAAAAATGAGAATCTGTGACTTATACTGTTTACTCTAGGAGTTGCACTTTGCAGGGGGAAGCAAGACACGAGTATCCGAACAGGATTCTTAGCAGCAATTAGGTGATAAATGCTTGACCTACTCCGTCTGTTAGATACCTGTGGAATCTGACAGTGGGCTCGGCCCTGTACATTGGCATGGAGCGAATGCTACAAAAGTTATTTGCGGTCCCCTGAAAAGAAGCAATTTACCTTCTGAAGTATAGTTTGTAGGACGCGATGAACAATTTTTTATATGCAACACAAACTAAACATCCTTTTGTCACCTGACAAGACTCTCACCTCCAGTGAGATGTGCAGGTGCTTATGCTCGATTTGGTGGGTTGTCGTAAATGCCTTTGGTTGTCCTGCGTGAGAATGACAGGCATTAGGCTTCAACATACACTGCTTGCAGAACCAAGAAAAAAAACCACCGTGCGTAAGGAATGTTTAAATTAAAAGGATTTCACATCTAAAGGAACGCTGAGTGATCGCCATATATTAATACGGATGGCATCAGTTCACTTCAGCAACTCAAAATGAATTATTTCGTGTGCACAGATGTTATACAATGGGCGGTCTACTTAAGGCTAGACGTATGTCGCATCTTTTCAAGTACTCCTTGTGTTGCAAATGCAAGGTGGTGTCACCATGCGTTAATTTTGCACAGTCTTTCTCACTGTAATTAAAGCCGCTTTGTAGAAGGATAAATATATTTTCGTATTTAGAAGTACTGTATGATTAGATGTAAGGAATTTTTAGTTACGTTGCCGAGTCGCGAACTCATAAACAATAACAACAGATTTGACTTTTGTCCAAATAAAATTGCCGGCCTAAACGACGCCTTTTACAAAGCGTCACTGACCTTCACGTCTTCTATTAATCTTAATAAACTACATTAACTTGGCTGGAGTGACTGCCGCAAAAAAACGGTCTCTGAATGCATGCATTAAAGGAGAGCCACCGTGTTAATGCTTTCCCCGCGGCTTCTGAACTCAAGAGCCACATTTATGTGACGCGAGATTGGCCAGGAACGCGCTAATTTCATGAACAAGTCGGAGCAGAAAAAGACGCACACTTTCACCGACCCTGTTTTTCAAGAATCGAAACTTACCCAGTGAGACGTGATTCACGGTGCTGCGGCCGAAGCATGTTGCTTAATGTTGCGCACAACGACACCTCAAGCCAGGCGTTTCTCAGCATGCACGGCCGGCTCACGGCTGTCTGTAGCCGATAAGGCGGTATCACTGCATGGTATCACGTATCCGCCGCGGTGTCACTGGTTCTCTTGGTTGCAGGCTCCCGTCGCAGCGCCTTTCATGTCTGTACTGCGTATACAGTACATCTTGACGCAAAACACTAAGTTGACTAAGTCGCACAAGAATTGCACGCCACTTCAGCGGCACGGCGTCAATGCATGAGGCGGTGAAGCATGTCAACAAACCAACAAAAACCGCGAACTTTCAGAAAATGGCGCAACAACACCCAACGTTGGAACAAAACACCGGACGAAGTGCGGAGGCGGCAGAAACCGCCGGCTGTCGTTCCAGTCGTTCGTTTCGCGGGTGAGGGAGAGGCGACTAGAGGGAAGGTCTGATGAGGGAGGGAATGCGCTCAATGTTGAAGGCCTCCTCCTCGCGTGGAGAGACTTCGCCGACGTCGCAGAGGCACCGGCACCTTTTTTCGCGCCAAAACGAAGAGCAGCCGCATACAAACGTTGCGTGCGCTCGGAGCCGCATACATGGGGCCCCAGCCTGCCGCCTCATGATTTGTCACGCTTAGCGGAGTTAGAAAGCCCTCCTATATGCGGCACATTGCGACTGAGTGGAAATGTGCCGTTTATGTTCAGGACGTTATACGGGACTTGACTAAGAGTGTAGGTTCTTCAGTTCAACTAAGCAACCTGATTTCTGACATGACCATCTCTTAGAAGCTTTTGTGCGAAACCTGTCAAGTCATTAGCTCTTTAGAATCAGAATCAGAATTTTATTGACACTAATGAATAAATATTAGATGAGTTTAGTATTTATAGGGGATCCCAAAGTAGAAGACTCGAACGGGGCCTCCTGTTAAAGGTAGATTATGGTAATAAACAATGTCTCAAGTAACAGTAGCATGCTCTACAAACAAAACTACGCACAAAACTAAACACGGTTAGAGAAAAAGCACACTCACACACACCCACACCAGAGTGAAACTACGAAAATGAGAAATATTAGTATGTATAATGTACAATTTTGGTTTTATTAACTTCACATAAATACCTTGCATATTTGTAAATTTTGGCGAAGTTTTCCACAGCGTTATTACGGAAAATTCAGTACTTTATGAAAGAACCATATTATTGCATGAAAATCTAATGTTACCACAATTACCAAGTCATATTTCTTGATGTCTAAAATGCTTAGTAAGTTGTTTTTATGACGTAGGCATTTACCATTAGAAAAGCGTGAGCAGTTTTCAGTGGTTCCTGTCGATCTGTTCTCCATCATTTGAATTGATGCCAAGTGATTGCTGTGTTACCCTACCGGATTATGTCATAATTTATAGGAAAGAAAATGAATGAGTAGTGCAGTGACAATAATGTGGCACGTGTAAAGTATGAAAGAGTTTTAATTAAAGAACGTGTGCAGTTGTTTATCTGAGAAATACTATCTGCGTAATTTAATTAGAGTCAAGAGGAATTTCAAGGAAATGTGAGCAGGGACCGGGAGAGATCGAGTGCGAGCCAGAAGTTAAAAAAAGGAAGAATGCCGAATATTTCTCATATGACTATGGCAGAATTATTGTTGGTTGCATTAATAGTTAATAGGTCAGCCCTGCACTATCTTCAAATATTCTTAAGATCAGTGTTCCACTTATTAGCGATAATTGAGAAGTTTCATCGCATGCAAACATGGTTTTGTCATAGGCGTATAAGGGTATCCTATGGAGGACAGACAGTTAGCAAGATCGTTAATACCGATAAAAAGAAGGAGTGGTTCCAAGATAGATCCTTGAGAGACACCATTGTTAGCAGCAGGGTGTCCAACTGAACCCAAGCCCGAACCGCACTTTTAGCCCGAAATGAGCCCGAACCAGAACCGATATTCTTAGAACGATATTTTCGTAGTAATGCATATACGCGTACATGTTTTTTCTTACACCGTATTTTGGTATTGCAATGTTAGCTTATGGTTACTGTATCGCTATTACACACCTTTGTCATTATCCCAACGGCCTTGTTATAGGGTTCACTGGCCTCGTCTCTTTGTGACACCTGTCGTCATGAAGGGACCCTACAACACATAATATGCGACTGTCCTCGATATGGCATACAGAGGCAATCACTGGCGTCCGCTCTTGCCCACCTTGACCTGCGAGGGATGTCGGTTGATGCCATTTTGGAATATCGATCGCACAAGACATTACAGCTGAAGGTTGCAAATGTGCTGCTGCAGATTTTAAAGACGACAAGCTTGCACAAGCGACTGTAACAGCGATGTGTGATGTCGCATGCGATGTAAGTGCCACTGACTCTGACAATATGCTATATGTGCGCCCTCTTTTTCCCTTTCCTCTTTCCTTTCACCTTTCAATCTCCCACGTCCCCTTCCCCTCGTGCATGGTAGCATACCGGTTGTCTTAAACTGGTTAACTCCCTGCATTTCCCTCTCTAATATTTGCTTCCTTCAAGCTGTTCATAAAGCGAGTGAACCTCTCCAGAACCTATTTCTTTCCGGAAATAAAAATGATTTGATTTGATTTGATTTGTCCTTGAATCCCAATCGTACCTTAGGAGAATTTGGCCTGGACGGTGGCAAAGGCTTGGTCAGCGAGTGTGTCCCAAGGAAATGTGGCCGACTCAGCTTTCGAAGTGTAGAGTAGTTCTTCCAGAAGATGCAGCAGTGTGTAACATGTAAGCATGATGCGGCGATAAAAATTGACGAGTTCAAAAGAAGCATCGTAGACTACGTGTGGACATTAGTGGTGGGTAGTCGATGGTACCCTGAACCGTGTCAGTTATAGGAATGGTACCGCCTCCTGTGATGTGAGGCCCGAGAACTTCGATCCCCGAGCCCCCAAACTGATATTGTTTAACACTTATGACGCGATTGCAACGAAGAAGTCCAGTGAAAAGTTGACGTGGATGTCCATTGTGTTCTTGCTGTCGACGAGATGATCATCTATATGGGTAAAACAAAACGGTACGCATCTGGTGACTTCGTCTATAAAACGCTGAAATGTATGACCTGCGTTGCGCAAGTCGAAAAACATGTGTAAATACTCAAAAAGGAGAGATGGGGTCGTTATAGAAGTTTCGGGGATGTCACAAGGCTCAAAGCGGATTTGGTGATAAGCTTTCACGAGATCAGTCATTTAGTGTAAGGCTTTGCCGGTTATAAAGGCCGTGCAGCCTTGAATATTCGTTACGGGCATCGCTTTAGAACGGTCACCGCATTCAGTGCTCGATAATCAGGACAGAACCACCAATCATCTTTTTTCCATTATTGTTGGCCGACGACCACGAGCTTGATGACTAACGAATGATCTCGAGTTGTAATCGAACTGATCGCGCGAGCAACTCAAAGTTATCAGGACCGACTTTACGGGCGGCAGTGAACAGTTGGGTCTGTGGTAACAATGCAATGGGTACCAGTTGGCTTAGGTGGTCTGTTCATTGGAGACACGTAAACTCATTGAGCAGAGCTCTATACAATGACGTCGGTAGTTTCACCAAAGTGGAGTTTGAGGACGACAACGAGAACTAATTATTCACCCTTAACTTTAGTGAGTACGCTTTACTGATGTTCCAACTATCAGATCCAGTATTCCTTTCTCTTCACTGTAGCAGTGAACAGTCTGATACCATAAGGATCATCATAGAAATACGTAGGCATTACACATAAAGGTAATCTAACCTGGCAACCGCAAATTGAAGTAAACACATGCAAAGAATAGCCGGCCATGGGCCTGTTGCGACGTTTCAGTAGCGAAAGTACACGAATACGAAGATCAACATGGCTGATGATATACAAACTCTATGGGCGCCCCATTTTCGAATTCGGTCGCGTCCTACATGTTTGTCTCGGACTGCCGAAATATGCTGACTATAACGTGCTTTATTTAAAAGCTCGTGTCATTTCCCTAGAATCAAAGTGACAGTACAAGCATCTCTAAAGTTCTACGGTACTCCCCACTCCCGCTCGCATTAAATCTTCAGTAGTTCTAATGATTCCTTTTTAGGAACCAGTTGAGACTCTATCGATAGCCACTTTGATGGAAACAGTAAGCGACAACACTGTTTGGGGCTGTGGCGAAGGTGCGAGCGGCCACGAAGAAGCGTCAGTTGGCAGTTGGCAGTAGTAGCGGCCTCCCTTGCCGTTTCCTTCGTGGATGTCAAGGTAGGCCCCTGCCTCACGCATCATGGTCGTGCATAGTTCCGAGTGCTGCCGTGTTTCTTCTACCCACGAGTGGCAACACAATTAACGCTCCCCGTTTCTTCGCGGCCTGTCGTCTTTCTCATCCCTGTCCCTTGTCCCCATCTGCGTTGGCCACCAAGCTTCGACGAGCTCATGCCAGGCTCCCCACACAGACTTCTCCACTAGCCGGTCAGCCTCGGTGGGACTGTTTCAAGTGAGGTGACTTAGAACGCGAATGCCTGCTTGCAAGTTTATCTTGGTTCGAAGTGCTCTTTCCATCGTGTTTATTGTTCTGTGTCCTTGTTCGTTGATGTTGTCGTAAAGTATTTACAGAAAACAGGCTCGCCATATTTTTGAACACGTTGCCGCCGTCAAACGCAACGTACATTCCTCTTTTCCAGTTATAAAAATCCCGTCGCAGCCTCAGGTCATCTTTGTCCAATCTATGGTATCTGAGATTCACATGTCTCTGCAGAACCTAACTAGCATGAGGTGTTAGCAGTCCTTGCAGGACAATGTATATTTTTTCGATAATAGCTTCCCTAAAAATGCGAAGCTCCTACTCTTGTGTATTCTTTAAGGTTACCTTCGGGATCGTCTCGCTCAATTTCTTGAGCATAATGTCATTGTTGCAGATGCTAGTCAACGCACGGAGGGGGCTGGAATTAGCATATTTTCCTACCAGTCGAACTGTCTTTTTGTTTTTGCTTTTTGCTCTCAGACTGCGCAGTCTTATCTTTATATTCCTATAAGAATTTTTTAAAATTGTACTGTCAATCAAAAAATTTAGCCTGACAGAATATAAAGGAGTCATGATTAGAATTGTTTTATCTGTCTATTCCCATTGAACTTCTCCAAAGCAATTGCCCTTACTGAAAATTTTCCCGACGCTTGTACCGCCTAACACATCAAAAGTTCGCTTATTCTGGGTCCCATGGTCGCACTGGCATTTTTGAGAATGAATCAGCTGATTCGCTGGCAACTTCATCTTCAAATGGTACTGCTGGACTTTTCATTTATAACAGCTGAGACGTTTAAACGCTTTCTTCTCCTGACGTACTCTAAGACATTTCTCCTAGATTTAGACGGATGTTGACATCTTCAGTTCACGTGGAATGCGAACAAATACCTTCCACGTCGGTGTGAAGTGGCTATAATCAGTCTCAGGTGTAGAGATCGCAGTGGAAACTTCTCTTTTAGTAAATCAGTTTTCTTTTTAACCGCTATTTGGTATGAAATGAACGAGAAGCGACTGCCGTCAAAGGCATTAATGAGGGGAATGGGTTACAGGAACCACAGGTTATCTTTCGTATTCATTAGATAAATTCAGCCTCGAGACTGACGTGAAAGTGGTGTGGGTTAAATTTAATGAAAGAATCTTCCATAGCATTCACAGCTTCATAACTCTTACAAAGAAAACGACGAACAAACGGAACCCCTGGATTACCCGCGATATCACATACCTCAAGCGGAGGATCAGTCGCGAAAGAAAAAAAAGACAAAAAGGGACCAACGCAAACCCTCAGACATCTCAGAGCTACTGCGCACCATGCTCAGGAAGCCAAAAATAAATATGACACAGGAACTCTCAGAACCTTCATGAAGTCATCTCCGCAAACATTTTGGCGCTATTTATCGGGCAGTAATAAGGACACCTACAGCATAGTCGCAATGATGCGCTTGGGACTGACACTGCGGTGATATCGACGTACTTTAATTCATATTTTCAGTCTGTTCTTACTCCTCCAGACAAAAGGTTGGCTCTCTACCCCCTCTTACACATCAATGCCACTGAGCACCGATGGCTGATTTAGCAGTGACATACGATGGAATTTCATCTCCTATTTTAGAAATGGATGAAAAAAATCTCTTGGCCGAGACAAAATACCTAACCAATTTTTACGACAATATGCGGAATGGGTAGCCTACTACTTGGAAATATTAGTTACGGCCTCAATCATACAAAAACAACTTCAGGACGACTGGCCAGTAGCCAGAGTAATCCCCATATTTAAAGCAGGTGACAAGCAGCAAATTGCAACTTATCTCCCACACCTTTGACTGGTGTTTGCTGATTGATTGATTGATTTGTAGGGTTTAACGTCCCGAAACCAGTTCTGATTATGAGAGACGCCGTAGTGGAGGGCTCCGGAAATTTTGACCATCTGGGGTTCTTTAACGTGCACTGACACCGCACAGCACACGGGCCTCAACATTTCGCCTCCATCGAAATGCAGCCGCCGCGGCCGGGATTCGATCCCGCGACCTGACTGGTGTTTGCTGAAAGCTACTTGAGCATATTATAGCAAAGTCCATGTACACTTATTTCGAAGAAAACTGTATCTTTTTTACAAACCAGCATGAATTCAGGCAACGCCTTTCTACCACCACGCAGCTAATGGAAACTATCAACGACTCTTCCAGCGTTTTGAAGAACAAAAAAACAACTTGATGCGGTTTGTTTAGACTTGTCTAAAGCCTTCGGCAGAGTCGTTCACTCTCGGTTTATCAGCAAATCGAGACAAATGGGAATCAATCACAATTTAGTAGAGTGGATCTACGCAAGTCTGTTCGGTCGAACCCAGTATGTGCAAATAAATAGCACAAAATCGAGCACCTTATCAGTTAGCTCAGGTGTACCGCAGGGGTCTGTTTACGGCGCTGTCTTATTTTTGGGTACAATAATGACATCAGTTCTTATATCAGTGAAAACGTGACTGTGCGTTTGTACGCAGATGACTGTTTAGTATACCGTGAGACCAATGACGTGAGTGATCAAAAATCTCTGAGCGATGCCCTGACTGCGACTGAAGCGTGGTGTGAAAGGTGGAAAATGAAAATCAACGAACAAAAAATGTTGGAGTGGCTTAGCTCGGCTATGCCACGATATACGTAGCGTTAGCAAAGGTTCAGCTGATTATTCTTAGCTTTCCTGGTTGTCTAGATTGTCTAGGATTAGCTTGATTGTCATGCTTACTGCTGCTCCAATGACACACACGCGGTATACGATTATCCAAACGGATTGTTTACGAAGTCCGTCTGGAAGGTCCGAGTCGCACTGGAGCTTTCGCTGAGTTTCACAGTATATTCAGTCGATCGGCGAGCCTTGACGTCATCGACGGCGTTTTGTTGTTGCTGCAGGGGTGGTCGGGCACGTCGCTAAGCCTCCTGGCGACGCCGCTTTGCTAGACGTTCGTCCCTTTGCTCCAGTGTCTCCGCAGCACGTTTAGCCTTCTTCTGTTCATTCCTCCTACGCTCAACCGCTAATTGCCAGGCAACTACTTCGGGATCCGATGCGTCAAGCTTCTCCGCTCTTCTGCGCTGTTGAGCAGCATTTGCGCTCTCCTTCTCCATGGCTATACCACACTGGCAAACGCCAGTCAGAAGCGCAGCGGCTCCAGCGCAGTGTCAGACGGCGACTGCACAGCGAGCGCGCGCCGGCGCCAGTGCGTCTACCTCGGCTACGACATCACTCCTCTGGAATGCGCAGACCGGCGGCGGTGAGTCGCGCGCGCGGGCGGAGGAGTGCGCGAGAGGTGCCAGCTCCGGTGGCTCCGGTGCGCAAGCTGTGTGACATGACTGATTCTTGCGCATGCGCAGCACGGCTCTTGATGTGCCGCGCGAAACGGGCTTGGCTAGGCCAGGGTAGCTAACGCTACAAAAACAGTTGACTTCAGGGTATCCAACAAAGAACAAACTGGGCCATAAATACTTTTTTAACTCCCAAATGCGCGCTACAGTGGAAAAGCTCAAACACTTAGGAATGACTATCGCCACAAACCTTTTTGGAAAACTGATATCGCCTCCCAAATATCACAAGCACTGCCGAAAAGAAACTTTTGTTTCTGCGCCCAAAGTTGAAGCTTGCACCCCAATCTCTCAAGGTAACCGCGTCTCTAACATATGTTAGGCGAACTCTGGAATATGCAAGCATCATATGGGACCCGTTTCAAGTAGGTCTAATAAATGAACTCGGAACGGTATAAAGAAGGGCTGCACGGTTTATTTTGTCTAAATATTCATCCACTGACTTGGTACCAGCGATGTTGAATCTGCTTAAACTACCACCGTTATCACAGCGGCGCCTAGTATCTAGATCAAACTTTCTATTTTTACTTTCCAAGCAGCAATTCAACATAGCTATTTCACCCTGCCTAACGCCACAGCTAAAGCGAAGCCCCAGGAAAAAGCATGACTTAGTGTTCGTTATGCCTCTACATATCGACGCATATGCTAACTCGTTCATACCTCGAACTACAAAAGATTGGAACGCCCTGCCATCATCAGTTCTACAGTGCACCTCAGCAGAAACCTTCGAAAATTGCGTAACAGCGACATTACAAACCTGAGTGCTTATGCTTTCTTACCATTCTGCACAGTATACATGCTTTTTTTCTTTTTTTGTCTTCTTTTCTGCCACGCAGCATGAATTAACTGCATCATAAAGAACCCATGTTTGCTGTTCAAGCAATTATTTATTTCTTTGAATGACGAACTGACTTGCCTTTGTAATATTTGTAATATTTGTTTAATATTTTGATAACTACTGTTTAAATTATGAGTATACCTGTATTTTCATGTTTCATATAGCACTGATGTAATTTTCATCTTAACACCCACTTTGCTGTTGTGAAGCCTCACAACACAAACTGCAACGGCCGTATGGCCAACCGTATTGTGAATAAAATGAACATAAAAACAATAATAAAGAACACTTAAAACGTTCAAGTACAAAGCCTTGTGAATTATAGAGTTTTAGCTAGGTTTAAATCGTTGTAAGAAATGGGTATCAACGTATGACAGTAAAATGGTAAATACAAAATGCACTTAGGTTAAAAACATATAGTAGGAAAAATGCTTGGATTATACAATGTTAGCTAAAGACACTCAAAACCTTTGGTTATCGTGAATGGATACGAGTTCAGTAGGAAGATGGTGCCATTCCGCAATTGACCGAGCGAAAAATGATTGCAAGAAGGTTGTAGTGTGACATGATTCCAGGCCAACTTTATAACGATGGTCGATACGAGGTGATACGTATTGCGGCTGAAAAATGAAATCACTGCGGAGTCTTGAATGATGGTATAGCTTGTGAAAAAAATGTTGCAGTGGCTTAGCTCGGCTATGCCAGGATATACGTAGCGTTAGCAAAGGTTCAGCTGATTATTCTTAGCTTTCCTGGTTGTCTAGATTGTCTAGGATTAGCTCGATTGTCAAGCTTACTGCTGCTCCAATGACACACACGCGGTATACGTATTATGTGGCACATGTATATTTATTTTTGCTCAACGTCACGTTGCTTCTCTATTGCCACAAAGACGGCTCGGTGATCAGTGAACTAACACGCTGCCGTCTCTATGGCCCCAACACAGTATTTGGAGTTGTCTGTCTGTCTCTGATAGACAACATCAATGGTGCTAATGGTGGATCAAAGGCAACTACTTCGGGATCCGATGAGTCAAGCTTCTCCGCTCTTCTGCGCTGTTGAGCAGCATTTGCGCTCTCCTTCTCCATGGCTATACCACACTGGCAAACGCCAGTCAGAAGCGCAGCGGCTCCAGCGCAGTGTCAGACGGCGACTGCACAGCGAGCGCGCGCCGGCGCCAGTGCGTCTACCACGGCTACGACGTCACTCCTCTGGAATGCGCAGACCGGCGGCGGTGAGTCGCGCGCGGCGGCGGCGGAGTGCGCGAGAGGTGCCGGCTCCAGTGGCTCCGGTGCGCAAGCTGTGTGACATCACTGATCCTTGCGCATGCGCAGCACGGCTCTTGATGTGCCGCGCGAAACGGGCTTGGCTAGGCCAGTGTAGCTAACGCTACAAAAGAACTAAACGCGCGATTTTGCGACGAGAAGAAAGCAGACTAAGCGAAAGGTTAGTTTTCATGGCAGACACACTTTCAGTTCTATTGTAAGTGCGTGAGATGAAACGAACTGAATTATTTTGAATGAGTTCTAATAAACTACTTAGTTCATCAGTGGCAGGATCCCAAACAACACATGCATACATGCACATACACATGTGCCAACTATGGAGACCACAACAGCAATGACAACAAGAACACCAAGTAATGATTACATTTCTGCGACACGCCGAACACATCAAGCGAGACAGAAATGCCTCGCATATAAAAATAGAACCTTCATACTCAACACCGAAAAATACTATACCTAGGAATACCGAACAACGCGCAAGCCGCCCTTCAGCACTCGATCATCCAAGTTGTATTGTGTGTGCCGCATCATGTAGGCTACGCACTAATTTCTTTCATGCATCAAGTGACGTTTTTTTGCGCGCCGCCCTACACAATGCTTATCTAAGAAACGACTTACCTGCAGCGAAGCGTGCTTCCAGTAGACGTTGCCAGCGATCCTGCACTGCCACGGAGTCTAGCGAATAAAGCGCTGGTAGCATTTGTCAGGAAGGACCGTTTGCGAGATTGCTGAGAGTGCAGCCACCCAACACTGCGTACACTACCGTCTACGTGCCGTGCAAAAAAAAAAAAAAAAAGAAAGCTCTTTGTTAAAGAACTAGCCATCTTTGCCTCAATAAGGCTTTTTATGACACTGTTGCCCTTCTTTTTAGGATTTGCAGTCCCTAGATTGGACCCTCCCTTACTGGAAAAGGTTCAAGGGCATAACCCTCTCAAGTTTTATTCTAAGTATAAGCTTTGTTCCAGCAACTGTAACATCCTATTAGCTCCCTTTTTTAGCTCATTGTGTTCGTGCATGTCCAGACGCAGCGTTCATTGTGACGCTTTCGGTGCGTATGGATTGTATGCATATTTTACGCGAAGCTTGATCCATGCTCTTAAGCAGCGCCACAACACAAAACAATTCTACGGGAATATTACTCTTTCCCACACACTTCCATTACCCGTGCTATGCGGATAAAACGCCACAAGTTGCCGATTATAGATAGATCAACATTGAAACTTGTTTCAGTCAGTCAAAGAACTCTATTAAAATGTCCTAAGATTCCTGGGACGGGCGAAAGGTCCCTCCTGAGTTGCGGCCAGGGGTTCACTCGCAACCATTGAAATACCACGCCCGTGTCTTGTACGCTATGGCTGGATTCGCTATAACACCCGTGATTTATGACGCATGCGTACAAATGCCATGAAGCGCTCTCTAAGGTTGATGGCGTGGCAACATGAGCCACTTTTGCGCTCCAAATATGCGCGGTCATTGCAGTGTGCATGTGTTTACTCTTAAAGACTGGGCGTTCCTAAGCATACCCTGTTTTGTGAGGGGTACACTTAGCCGGCTAGTTTTAATTTAGCGTGGAAATGGGTGTTATCGTGCGTTTTTTGTTTAGATGTGAATGGAGGAAATAAGTTAATGGAAAGCGTTTCCGAATGAAAAGTGTTTAATGAAACGTATAGAGAGGCCTGTGGATACAGTGGGAAATGAGAAAGAGCTTTTAGTTTCATCGTGAGTCACTCGCCACTTGCGCATTACCGTGACTTCCTAATAGCGCTAAGATGCCAAGGCGGTAAGGTGGGCTGGTTGGTTGGGTCTCGCATTCATTTTGTGGTAGCGCTGACGAACAAACGAGGACAAAAGACTAGCGGACCTAGCGCCCGTCCAGTATATTTGTGTCTTCTTTTGTCCTTGTTTGTTCGTCAGCGCTACCACAAAATGAATAGCGCTAACCCTCGTAGCGGCGCATCGTGGGAATGATGACGGGGATAAGAAGGTTCATACACGGCGCTTTTGAAACAGGAAAGCAACAACTATTTATCTCGCCTCTTTCACAGTCAAGCATGCTGAACATTTCCGTTTTTTTTTTTTCGTCATACAATCTTGCGCTGCTCCATTGTATGCCTACACCAGTAGCGACTCCTTTTTCTTTCGGACTCCTCTCTCTTTACTTCGCTACACATATTCTAAACATGTGCGGCTTGTACATTCCCAGGGCGTACTTCAATTCACTTGACACGCAGTTCGTCTGTACGCTGCATACCTAGCATGCGCTTGCTGCGCCTACATCCTGTCAATCTATAAATCGTGTTTATGAGTGTCGAAGTTTTTCTTGCAACAAGCGCATGCGTCCTCCTGCTGACAATATCTGCTCTGGTATGTATCATTTTAATACAACCAGGCGGTTTAGAAAATAGCCAAGGCCTGCTTCTTGAGTTACTCAAAACTTTCTCTCCTAGCATCTTCGTAAAAAATCCTTTTATATTTTACTCTTTCCCACACACTTCCATTACCCGTGCTCTGCGGATAAAACGCCACAATTTGCTGATTATAGATCACCATTGAAACTTGTTTCAGTCCAGTCAAAGAACTCTATTAAAATGTCCTAAGATTCCTGGGACGGGCGAAAGGTCCCTCCTGAGTAGCGGCCAGGGGTTCTTCATCCCTGCCGCAATCCTCGGCCCGCTGGACAGCCCAAAGTTGATCCACTAGGGCAGAGCTGGGCAACACAGCTTCCCAGCATGCACGGATGCGATCGCTAGAGGCTCCATCCCAATTTATAGTTTGTAGTCCGTAGACACTCCCTTAATATGCGTTGTAGAGTAGCCTAGAACCACATTTCTGGCATTCCTCCAGCTTCCATAGGTCTGGGTAAATGATGTGCAACATCGCCGGGTTCGGATAGGTTCTGGTCTGTAAGTGCCGCTATTCGACAGGCTGTCTTTTGGTTAACTTTTGATGTGGTGGTGGGAAAACGCACATTTACAATTTGTAGTGCTGTATGACGTCATTGAATCTTGTCATGCGATTTTCGCATTCCCAATGCTCTCCATTCCGGGAGACGCCAAGGTACCGGCAATACCAAAAACTGGTTTGGGCTGCGAAATTCTACTGTGCATCATATAACTGCAAGAAAACAAATGTTTTAATGACAGTTATTTCTTATACCAACTCGTTTGTGTGATGAGTCCTAATTTGCTGCATCAATCACGTCTTTGCCGTCTTTTGTAAGGCCATAACAACAGCATGCGACCGTGAAAACGTTGTTCATTGCTTCGTATCGCCTCAAAGCAATATCTTCTGGTGTTGCAACAAATAAACATAGTGTAATATTGGGAAAATATAAATCAGTATACCACGATATCTGAAGTCCCGCAGCTCTTCAAAGGGAGAGAATGAGAGCGAACCCTAATCTGCGCAACGCCGTGCTCTCCTGAAGTGCCCAGTGAGCACACTGGGCTATTGCCCTCAAAGCGAGCACAAAAAGGCAGGAGAGGACATAGTGTGCTGAATCTGTATTCTTGGGGAGAAGATAAATGAGAAAAACCCTTTGTGGTAACTGATGCAGTTAACCAAATAACTGGGCACACTCTATAGTAAATGCCGTTTGAGAAAGGTATCAATCATATTTACTTGCGCCACATTAACCTGTCAATGGCGTTGCCATGCTCTGGCACCTAACGCAGCAGTTTTCTTGTTCCCACCATGCTCGAAGAGGCATCAAGGGCGAAGCGCCACCCACGAAAAAAGCTGACCAGTGTCCTACAACTGCGCTATCGTTCGAAGCGGTATGAACGCGGCTATCCGCACGGCTCTACATGCGTTCGTCGAGGCCGACCTTGGAACGCAGCTAGAATGGTGCCGCCATCCAGGAGAGACGAATTAGGCTACAGTTGTTCACTTTGCCTCCCCTGCATGGCGGCACCCTTCCGGGCAATGGGCGCCTGGATGCGCGCGTGCTGAGATGGACGAGACAACAAGGCGCGTTCGTACAGCATGGGGAATGCACGGCGTCGTAGCGCGCGCGCTTTGATTCCCAATGCATCAACCCAAGTTTTCGGGTCGAAGCTCCTTAAGGTTTGGGTCTGTTCGTCCGATGTTCCTAGTAGCGCGTTACCTACTAGGAACACGCTACCAGGAGGGAGCGTGTGGGAACGCGCTACTAGGAGGGCGCGTGTCGGAATGCGCTACTAGGAGCGCGCGTGTGGGAGGCGCGACCTCGGTGCGTGCCTCCCGGCGCGCGAGCTCTCTCACTCCTCCATCTGCTGTCTTGTGTGAGAGAGAGAGAGACAGAGAGAGCGAAAGCCACGCGTTGACTATGCGTTGGCTCTTTCTTCGATGAACGCTCTACTAGCTGGCAAAGAAGGAGAACGCGCCCTCACCCGCGAGAGTGAAGCTGGACGCAGGCAGCGTCTTCTGGCGACTTTCTTGATCGAAAAACAAACACTGCTCGCACTGGACAACCGTTCACCGCCACCCATATATATAAATATAGGCACTGGATCTTGATTTGCAATGAAGTTCCGGTGGGAGATTTCACAAGTGCGTAGATGGACCATAAGGATTCGTAGCGTGCGCGTTAACTAAATTAATCCGGAACTCGGCATGATCTACGATGAACTTCCGGAGCTTCGCCCACTCATCATCATTCACTCCGTGGATATGCTGTGAATTTTTAAATACGAAGCATTTCTTAGCGAACTTCGCCTACTATGAGCCTATCTATCTATCTATCTATCTATCTATCTATCTATCTATCTATCTATCTATCTATCTATCTATCTATCTATCTATCTATCTATCTATCTATCTATCTATCTATCTAGCCGCCTACGATTTTGTGTTCTCCTGGCTGGTTCGCTAATGGGATGTTTACAAAAATTGGTATGCCACAACATGACTACATGACGAACATAAATGACTAGTCATGACATGAAAATCCTGACATGATTGTCATGAGCGGCATGATTTACATGCCACGGTCTTGGTGCTTTCCTGGCCGTTTCGCGAATGGGATATATGCGAAAATTGGTACGGCCGAACATGACTGCCTCATGAGCATAAATGGCAGGTCATAACATGAAAATCATGATATTCATGTCGTGAGTGGTATGATTTACGTGGCACGGTCTTAGTGCTCTGCTGGCCGTTTCGCTAATGGGATGTATGCGAGAATTGGTATGGCACAACATGACTGCCTGACGAAAGTAAATGACAGGTCATAACAAAAAAATGATGACGTTCATGTCATGAGTGGCATGATGTGCATGCCACGGTCTTGGTGCTCTCCTAGCCGTTTCGCTAAGAGGATGTATGCGAAAATTGGCATGGTACAACATGACTGCCTGACGAACATAAATGGCAGGTCACAACATGAAAATCATGATATGCATGCCATGGGCGAAATGATTTACATGCTACGCGTTTCGTTATTGGGACGTATGCGGAAATTGGCATGCCACAACATGACTGCTTGAAAAACGTAAATGACAGGTCATAACACGAAAATCCTAACATGCATGTCAAGAGTGACATCATTTACATGCGACGGCCTTGGTTTTCTCCTGAACGTTTCGTTGATAGGATGTATACGATATTAATGGAATGTATATGTTAGTCTTTATTGTTATAATATGTTTTCTTTACAGCGTCATATCCGTTACGGTTGTGATGTATGGGGTCGTGGTGGACCGCGGCATAAAATACTTTAGTGTTCAAAAAAATCTGCAGATCCCACGTGCAGTGGGAATGAAGGAAATGCGAAGCACGCATCAGGAACGTAAAATAGATTTGCATTGCTTTCTCGCTATGCCGAATTTGGGAAATATAAAATTAACGAAACGGCCCCAAGAGCATCAAGACTGTTGCATGTAAACAATGCCGGTCATATACACATATCATGATTCTAATGTTATGGGCTCTCTTTTACGTTCGTCATGCAGTCGTGTTGTGCCATAGCAATTTTGGTATACATCCAATTAACGAAATGAGTGGCATGTAAATGATGCCGCTCATGATATGCATGTCACAATTTTCACATTATGACCTGTCACTTATGATAGTCATGCAGTCTTGTTGTGCCGTACCAATTTTCGTATACATCCCATTAACGAAACGGTCAGGAGAGCACCAAGGCCGTCGCATGTAAATCATGTCACTCATGACATGCATGTCATGATTTTCGTGTTATGACCTGTCATTTACGTTCGTCAGGCAGTCATGTCGTGCCATACCAATTTTCGCATACGTCCCATTATCGAAACGGCCAGCAGGGCACTAAGACCGTGGCATGTATATCATGCCGCTTATGACATAAATATCATGATTTTCATGTTATGACCTGTCGTTTACGTTCGCCAGGTGATCATTTTGTGCCATACCTATTTTCGCATACATCCCATTAGCGACACGGCCAGGAGAGCACCAAGACCGCGGCATATAAATCATGCCACTCATGAAATGCATATAATGATTTTCATGTTATGACCTGCCATTTAAGTTCGTTATGTAGTCATGTTATGCCATACCGATTTTCGCGTACATCCCATTAGAGAAAAGGCCTGGAGGGCACCAAGACCGTGGCATGTAAATCATGCCGCTCATGACAATCATATCATGATTTTCATGTTATGACCAGTCATTTATGTTCGTGATGTAGTCATGTTGCGGCATACGAATTTTCGTAAACATCCCATTAGCGAAACAGCCAGGAGAGCACAAAATCTTAGGCGGCTAGATAGATAGATAGATAGATAGATAGATAGATAGATAGATAGATAGATAGATAGATAGATAGATAGATACGCTCAAAGTCGCCGAAGTTCGCTAAGAAATGCTTCGCATTTAAAATGTTGCTGTCCCCCGGTCACAGGAATCGGTATAACACGAAAGTGAAACCATTCTTCGCGAAGTTGTGGAATGCATAAGCGCCAATCTGGACAATCGAAGCGCGGGAGATGGCTGTGAATATGCGAACACGTTGCATGTAGGCATCAGCGGCCCCTCGACACAGCACAGCGATCCTCAACAGTTCTAGACGAGGGGATATATTAGAACGGCGCACATGCTCCAGAAACACTGAATTGCAGGCACCAGAGCTGCGATAAACAAGGAGCGTTAGAAAACGGCGACACCTCGCAAGTGAAACCAAAAGTGTTGTCAGCGGATTGTTTTGTGAAAGCACAGTCCACAGGCAAATTATATGCTTGTCGAAGCCTCTGCATGCATTCCTGGGGTAGTGAACGTTGCAACTCAACGCATGTGACCACGCAAGACAAATTCTGTAGCGGTCGCGTTCGTACTTCACTCGAGGAGCTCACCACCACGACGCCGCCAGGCCCCTAACTTCCGCGGCGGTCAATCGAGGCGCGAACACGACCTAAGTGCTGACGGCCGGCGCGAATTAGCATGGCTATCTGCTGCGCTCTATCCATCGTTCCTAGATGGCGGTACCACTGCAGCGAACTTAAGCTACCCACGAGTGCAGTATAAAATAGGCGATGTTTTTTTAGAGTTACTTTGCTTGTTAAACACAGTATTTCTTTGTACGAAACACTTTTACCCTACCCGACGGCAATTAAATGCAACTTTTAAAAGCGCTGTAGTGAATATATAAGGTCCTATATAAGCAATGATACCGTCGTGTATCGGTAGAGTTTCCAGCTCCTCTTGTGAAATCACGGGTGAATGTGGTTTCGAGTCCGACTGGGTGGATATTTTGAGTATGCCTGTACGTTCCTTTTATTAAAGATAAACTTCCGTTACGGAAATACTTCGCTGGTATCTTGGTGGACCCTTGCATAAAAGACTTTAGTGTTGAAAACACACGTGCTGCCACACTTAGGTGCGCGTTAAAGGGACACTGAACCACTTTTTAAAAAAAACGAGATTATGGTGTCATGATACGTAATTTCGTGCGACGAACTCGAAAATCAAGTCGAAAATTTGCATAAACCAACGCAAATAGCTTTATTTTGCCGAAAACAAGCAACAGGCGCCGCGGCCCCCATCGCGAGTCTCGCCGCCGCTGTGATTGGTCGAAGCTCCATGACGTCATCGTCAGGAAGGTGACGACAGCTGACTGCGCTCGCCGGCAGGCAATGCCGTGTTTACCTGTTGAAATCGTGTAGTTGCTGTTAGTATGGCGAACTGTGAAAGTCGGAATGAGTTCTCTGTACATCCGTACATGTTCGAGCCGGTCGCTACTGTAAGGGCGTCGACTGAAGCGGCACAGGAAAGCGAGTCCCAACCAGCCACCTCCACCCGCGCCGGAAACATAGACTGGTACATATAAGATGCATGTCAGTGCTTAATTGCATTCTAGTAAACTGTTACAAATGATACGTTCATCCGTGGATATCAAATTCGATAAGAAACAGCAGCATCGGCACTCGCTTTTAGCCGCGTATTGGCACGGTCCGCGCTACGCGCGGGCATCGTGCAGAGACATCAGCTGTTCGTGCTCGCAGTCAGTATCGTACTTCGCAGCGGGCAAGGCGCACGCGAAGAGTCAGTATGCTACCGCGAGGAACAACAACAACAACAACAACAAAAAAAAGCCAGACGAGTGCCGCTCTTGCCGCAATGGTGACATGTGCTCTGAACTGCGCTGAAAAATTGCGCAAGGATAGTTTGGCTCATATATTGCAGTTGTGCTTTTTATAATGCCGTCGCTTTTTCTAAATTCTTCCCAGTACTACAATGATGGTGTGTTAAAATGGAAACGGTATATTAGCTGCGTTAAAAGCATGCGACTGTCGTGTAGAGTAGCTGATTTCGATGCTGCGTACTGATATCTGTGTACACGTGTTTTCACCATGGGTGCTCGTGCACGCACTGCGTGCAAATGGGGAAAGAGGAGGAGGACTTCTGCTGCTAACTCGAAATTCGGCAGATTCGCGACCGCAAGAAACAACGGAGGTGCATCACAACAACAAAAGAAATTAAAAATGTGTGCCTCGACAAGGACGTGTTAGAAGTGGCCCTGCAGCAGAATGGCACGCCAGCGGAATCCCAGTGACTGCATGAGAGCCGGGCTTCGTACGTAGTCGCTGTCACGAAAGTGCTTGGAGCACAGCACGCTTGATCTCGTCGGTTTGAAGTCTTTTCTTTTAACTGCAGCGGCCCATTTTGCAGCCATCTTCTGATAACGAGGGAACTTGTGAAAAGCGACCTCATCGCGACCGTAAGTGCTGCGGCAGCCATATGCTGCGCAGTAACTCGGCATCGCGAGTCCACTTCAACCTTGCACAAACACAGCTAGTGAATGTCGGATGGCGAAAATCTCTAATCAGAAGAAGAGAACGGTGCAATGGCAAGAAGCGCCTACGAACTGGCAGATCTGATGCTTCACTAGGCGGCAGATCGCAGCAGAAACAAGGCACAACCCCGAAGTAAACAAGCTGAGCTGAGTGAGCGACGCCGGCGGCCCGGCGGCTCGACCCTGACGATGACGTCACCTCCCCACGTGTCTAGCTCTCCCATGCTCCGCCCCTGCGCGCGCGCGCGCCGTGGGGGCGTTCCCACGATCAAAGTTTGCTCGCTTATAGCGCCGTTGTTTAATCGAACATCGCGAAAAAAACCTCCGTAGGCATGTTGTAAGAGGTCGCGGATACCGAATTCGCAATAAATTCGCGAATACAAAACCCGTTCAGTGTCCCTTTAAAGGATGCCAGGTGATCAAAATTTGTCCGCAGTCCTCCACTACGGCGGGCCTTAAGCAGATGTCGTGGTTACGGCACGTGAATCACCAGAACAGATTATTATTATTATTATTATTATTATTATTATTATTATTATTATTATTGTTGTTGTTGTTATTATTATTATTATTTCTTTTACAACACGTCTCTTTTGTACAAGACAACTAGCGGGGTCCCTCAGTATTCAATATTAGACCCACTCCTCTTGTAATGTTTCTGAACGACATCTCGTCCGCCTCCAATTCGCAATTCTTCTTTCCTTTAAGCAGATGTTGTCAAGATATTTAAGGAAATTCATACTCTCAACGGCTGTCACTTTCCGCCACAGATTCACTTTCTTTTTCTGAATGGTACAGGAACAACCAACTCTCATTAAATGGCAATAAGACCAATGTCATGACCTTCGCTCGCAAATCTGCGCGCATATCATTCACATACGGTGTTAATCCTGTAACGCTATGCAAGTTTTGGGAGGTACATGACGTAGATGTTCTTTCTGACACAACTTTGCACATTTTATGCTCACACTGAGAGCGTTTCTGTGCGAGGTCGATCCCTCGGCTCTGTTTGCAAGGTTTCAAGAGAATTCAAGATGCCCTTCTTGCATTTGTACACCGCGATATGTCTACCCCAACTTGAATATGCTTCGGTGATATGGAATGGGATCGCTGACTCCTGCAGTAACACCATCGAGTGGGTGCAGAAAAAACTCCTAGAAATGTACATACAATCAACACTTTCCCTCGAATGGGCTTTGGATCTTCCAAAAACAGCGTTATTATCCCTGCCATATCTTCAATACCACCGATAGCGTGCCGATCGGCTGTTTTTTAGATGTTTGCAGCTACCCTGAAGTGCTCCAGCGCATCAATTTTCGAAATCCTCTCAAGATATGATAACTAGAAAGCAAAGACCTTTTCCTGTACCCGCCTACATATGCCGACACTCGACCATCCAGAGCATACAGAATCTCTATAATACCTATTTTCTGAACCTTGATATTTTCCTAGACTTCCTACCATAGTTTTCATTCGATATTTGAACAGTTGTAAAGTAATATCGCATATTCTAGGTTCTTTTTTTTTATGCGACGTTGATGTTCCACGACTGCTTGATGTCAACAGCTTTTGACTTTGTCTATCTATATTTATGTTATTGTAGCTAGTTTGTCCTTCCAACTTGTCGTTATGAATCCCTTTCTTGTCCCTGTAATCTTGTATTTTGCCCTGTAGTGAAGATATTTTTAGGTTTTCTTTTCATTTCTTACACTTATTTGTACATGTTTATATTTTCTCGATTTCATTGTATAGCGTCGCCATTCCTTCGCGGTGCCACACGCATAACTGCCAGATGCCGATCACGTGTGTGTGACCGGAAAACTTCACAAACAGCGCAGTTGTTTTTAGGCTGTAGTCATAGTACAAGTCCCTTCTTCCTAAAGTAATAACACGCGCGTTTTAGGGCTGTCAAGAAGCCACCATCCATCTCTGTATTCCGAGAATACGAACATAAATACAGCGCAAAACAAAAGCAAGCGTAAAGAGAAAAATGCAGGCGTATAACCAGTCCGCGAACTCGCAGACATTGCGAGAAAACGGCGCTAGAAGCGCAGTCTTTTGTATGTTTCGTATTATTTTTACTTATTTATTTAAAATACCCTCAGTGTAGAAACGTACATTGCTTAGGGGAGGAGCGAAACTTAATACATCTATTAAATACTTGGGAAAATTAAAAAAAGTATAGAACTGCAGAATATTACAAGGATACAGTTCAGCAATTTCAGTCACAACGAAAAAGGCAAAACACGCCGACGGAATGCCACCGTGGCACTGCACCAACATTGCGGTGTGTGGCTACACCTATTTCGAGCGGCGATAGACGTTCCACTTCCAAGTAGCTCCAGAAACAGCATTCAGAAGTTGAATTAAACTGCGTTCGGAAGAGGAACTGCGTGTGCTTAAACGCCACATTTGGTTTCTTTCTTATTTTGCGCTGATAAGGAGGCCGAAAAGTATTATTTAGAAAGTCAGCCGAAAGCACGCCACATGGACGAAAGGGCTGGACATGATAAGGACACAGTACTTCTATTTTCGAGAATATTCGGCGAGGCTTGTCTTTTGTAGATATCTAGGCGTTTGTATCACGAAATGAAGGCATTCTTAATGGAATGTTCTTTTCCGTATTCCAATAATTCCATATGGCCCCGCCACGGTGGTCTAGTGGCTATGGTACTCGGCTGCTGATCCGAGGGTCGCGGGATCGAATCCCGGCTGCGGCGGCTGCATTTCGATGGAGGCGAAATGTTGAGGCCCGTGTGCTGTGCGATGTCAGTGCACGTTAACGAACCCCAGGTGGTCGAAATTTCCGGAGCCCCCCACTACGGCGTCTCTCATAATCTGAGCTGGTTTTGGGACGTTAAACCCCACAAATCAATCATCAATAATTCCATATGTTTCGACATTGGGACGATACATGTTCCGCATATTTGTCTTCTATGTACCGTGTTGATCTTACAAAACAAGTTTAATTACTGTAGCAATCATAGGGAATGCTTTAGAAGGCTTGTATGTGTCCTGTCCTTTTTCTTTAACCGCCTAAATATTCTGAGATATCGCTAGCGGACACGTTCTTTATCACTAGGGTAGTTCGAGCTCTCCTCTTGTTCTGTTTCGCTTCCATGACCGTGGTTTTTACTTTTCTATTCCATGCAGTCAGCGTTCTGGAACACCTTTAGAGTGGCAGAGCTTTCTTGCCTAACTATTCTCTAATTTATCGTAGTTAAACTAGGGTTTCCCTCGAGATTACCGAATATTCGTGCGTTGTTAGCCGGTAAACACAGAAACTTGAAAGACGGGTAATTTACGCGTTCTAGCGAACATACGCGCTTGACGTAACATGCCATCAGGTTATTCTCTGATTGCTATGGTAGTTAACTGCCACGCCATGTAGAATACTTGCGCTAAGAATAACGAAGAAAGGCCGTGAGCACTTATCGCTGGGGTGCCTAGATGTTTGTGCAGGGTAATGTCGCCCTCTGCAGCGTCCTTCTCGTCGCATATACAAGATCGTTGCTTTTGCATGCTCTCGAAACAGCAGATATGATAATGCGGTGTAGTGCCAGCTTTAAAGCTAGCATTGAAAATCATTGCTATATGCGTTCGGCGCATCAGCCACTTTCCAAACGGGTCATCGGAGGACGCACTGCGTGAACTCGGATTAGTTGGGAGTAACAGGAAACGGAAATGCTTCATGGTCTACGTGACGATTCGCAGCAATAATAGTGTACCGCACTCGACGCTATGGCTACGAGTGGCGCTGGCTAACACTCCCAGGATTACATATTCATAAATACCCAATAAAGCTGACGGGGGGACAACCGCCTTCGTAGCTCAGCGGTAGAGCCTCTGACGCCTTACACGAAGATCGTGGGTTCAGTTCCTACCGAAGGCAGGTTTGTGTTTGTGTTCGCTTTATTCCTTTTTACTTACTCCAATTACAATGCCACAATTAGGAACTTGAATAACTCGTGCTATACTTTCCTAGGCTTCAATGTTTGTTGCTTCATTAAGTTGTTATGATACTTGGTGTTTTAGATGAATATCGCCGCGTAGAAAAAGCACTGCATTTCCTATAGTCTACTATTACATTCGTTTTTCAGGGCGTTAAAGTAGACGCCGTATAAAGAAGATTACGGTGGTCTGCAAAAAAGCGCCTAATATTGTTGCAGCGGTGACATCGTCCACGTGAACCAGTCCAAAAGGATCAGCATCTTGAGCTTGGGATCCTCAATATGATTTTTCTTAGTTAATATCGACTGTGTGGTGACACAGAACGTCGATTTAAACATATAAAGGTTGTGTACAAGCTAAGTAAAATTGGAAGTTTGCAATTATTTGAGCCATAGAATCGCAATAGCTAAAATAAGAATCAAGTGCTATCCAGGAGAGCCTGCTTGTTTGTTCATCTTCCCAGCAAGTAATCTTGAGAGCAAAGAAAAAGTAAGTGTGATAACTTAAAAAAAAGCGAAATGCTACCATGAAGAAGGAGTGTGCTGAGCGCCTCCTTGATTTTCATTTGCCTCTCGGTAAATGCGCACTCGTGTCTCGGCGAAAGTAAACGCATCTGGTGCTCTTGAACTGATTAATGTCACACTTAATGCGGCGCAAGGAGAACACACGTAAAAGAGCAAGAAAAGAAAGAGGAAAGGAGCACGAAATACACGAAAATAATCGTTTGTAAATTGCACTCACCTCCTCTTAAGGGGGCTGACGACTCCTTCTGCTGCGCTAACGAACTGTCGCGCGCTAGCAAGAAAACATAAGCATGCGAGAGCTTAGAGCTAAAGCAATGAGAGACCCACCGACCATTAAGCCGGAGCTAATTAGGGAAGTTCCTACTCATGTGGATGCGACTTCTCGCGAAGAACAGTGCGCTCCTGATTAAGTCACTAAAGAAAGAAGGGTATTTAAATTGAAAGGGATATCTAAGAGAATTCGCTGTTCTCGCTAGAGCAGTAAAGTCGGTTGGGGTGCTACGTGTTACCTATAGTTGTGCGAATTGGCACATAGAGACATCCGGCCTGGAGTTATTGTATAGGACTGTGAGACACGTAGAGTAATTTGCTGAAGCTCCCATTTTTTTGTTTACGTGTTTTTTGAGTAGGGTAGTAAATTTCGAAGCGTTAATTTCTTAAAATATCCTTGCAGATATTAAAGGTGTGGTGACCGTACGTGTGTTTCATTTCATTTCATTTTATTTTACCCTCAGGACCGAAGTATTACAGAGGGGAGTGGTTAACAAAACATACAAAAGAAAAACAAAAACAAAGCAGCAAAAAGTGGCTAGGTAACACAAAGAATAATTGGTCAGTTGAGTCCCGGAGTGATGATGTCCGAAATGGCCAAGCGAAACTTTGAGTGGTCCTTGATAGAGACAATGGTGCCGGGAAGGTGGTTCCATTCTTGAGACGTCCTGGGAATAAATGATTCGTGACAGGTTCTGGTATGGTAGTGCATTATCCCAACCTTATGGACATGATCAATGCGAGAAGAAATGTAAGAAGGGGATGATATAAGGTTATCACGAAGGTAGGAATTGTAGAAATATAAACTATCGAATAAAGCAAGGCGAAAACACTTACGTCGGGCTGAGAGGGGAGGAAGTAGTAAGGAGTTTTTCATGGAAGTTACGCTTGATGTTCGGCTGTAATTGATATAAATGAAACGAGCGGCATTATTTTGGATTAGTTCAAGCGATTGAATATGGGTTGCGGAGTGAGGGTCCCAGATGGATGATGCATAATCCATTTTACTCCTAATGAGTGTTTTATGTAAGATTAATTTTAATGAGGAAGGAGCAGAAAAGAAATTTCGCCGGATATATCCTAACATGCGGTTAGTATTGCTAATTAGCTTATCAATGTGCAAAGACCAGGAAAGTGTCGAGGTTATGTAGACGCCGAGGTACTTATAGAATTTTACGGCTTCCAGGGGAGTGTTATTTAGATAATAGTTAGGCGGAGGAATATTGTTACGAGTTACACGCACAGCTTTACATTTGGACACGTTAAGTTACATTAGCCATACATCACACCAGTTAGAGATAGCGTTAATATCGTCTTGTACAGACGTGTTATCGTTGTTATCTGAGATTTCGCAGAGGATAACGCAGTCGTCTGCGAAAAGATAAATGTTAGAGGAAACATCGTTTGGTAAGTCATTAATGTAGATGAGGAAAAGAAGAGGGCCTAAAGCGATCCCTGTGGCACACCAGAGTCCACAGGGTTAAATGAAGATGTATGACCGTTTGATGCAACGTATTGTGACCGATTTAAGAGGAAATTCTCAAGCCATCTAAACAGGTTAGGATCAAGACTAAGTTTACTAAGTTTAAAGAGAAGAAGTTGGTGACATACTTTGTCGAAGGCCTTGGCGAAGTCGAAAAATACACAGTCAGCGAAAGAAACTTTGTCAAGAATAAGACGGAGGCTGTGAGTAAAAGAAAGAAGTTGTGTTTCGCAGGACAAGTTTTCGTGAAAAATGAATTACTGTCAAGGTGCTTTGCTAAGTGTGAGTACAGAATATGTTCGAGAACCTTACAGGGAATGCTGGTGAGGGAGATGGGGCGGTAGTTGAGGGGTTAATTTCTGCTGCCGGACTTGTGAATCGCAACCACCTTCCGGACCTTCCAGTCAGCAGGTAGCTGATGGGTGTCTAAGGATTGCTGAAAGATTCTTGAAAGTAGAACAGAGGAATAAACAACAGTACTTTTCAAAAATTTTGCATTAATTAGATCTGAACCAGGATTTGATAACAACTTGAGACGCTTAATTACATTTTCAATCCCAAGAGGCTGAATGATAATAAAATCCATAACAGGGTAATTGTAACACTCAAGATGAGGAAATTCGGGTTTAGAAAATAGGACAAAGTTGTTACAGAAAGCAGAATCAAGAAGCTGGGGGCATACATCATCAGGTACCGGTAAACCGGTGGAATCGATCAATGCCACGGAATTGTCACTAGAAGGGTTTATAACTCGCCAAAATTTTTTGGGATCATTTGCAAGTATTGTCGGCAAGGTGTGCACGTGGAATGCCTTTTTGGAAGACTTTATTGCCGCTATATACGCGCTGTTTGACTCCATGTAGGCATCCCATTTCGAAGCCAAACCACTTTTTTGGCTATTCGATACATTCGCTTTTTTTTGTTAGAAAGCCTTTTTAACTGTGCGTTGAACCAGGGCTTCTTAACACTACAGGATATTTCACTCGAGGGGACAAATTTGTGGGTCAGCTCAAATATTTTATTTTTAAACATAATCCAGTTCTCGTCTACCGTGCCATAATTAAAATGGTTCAAAAAGGGATCAAGGAAGCTGGCTAGCTCAGCATTAATGTCGTCAAAGTTCGCCTTATCATAGCGATAAATTAACTTCTTTTCGACCTTTGGTTTTAGCGTGGGAAGTAATAAGTTGAACGAGAGACCAAGGTGATCACTTAGGCCTGGTAGGCATGCAACATTGGTAACTATGTCAGGATGAGAACATAAGATTAGGTCGAGGAGATTAGCGGCGTTGTTAGAGATTCTTGTTGGTTCCACTACTAATTGTGTCAGTGAAAATAAGGAGCAGAGATCAAGGAATTCCTTACATTGTGAAGAGAAAGGATTACAGCATGGAGGATCAGTATCCCAGCATATGTTGGGAAAGTTGAAATCCCCCAATAATATAATGGGGTTAGAAGGGTACCGCAAAGTCAGTGTGTTTAACACATCATGAAGCTCAGCAGTGAAAGTGGACGGGTAAGACGGAGGACGGTAGCAAACAACTATCGTGATTTTACGGTAGCCAACATCGACGCAAGCGCACACAACTTCAAGGTCACTCTGAATGTTGACGTGATGGCATTGTAAAGATTTAGAAGTAGCTAGTAGTACGCCTCCGCCCTGACGAGCAGTGCGATCGCAACGAAACATACGAAAACGTGACAAGTCAAAGATTTCACAATCTTGCACATTGGAATGTAGCCACGTTTCGGTCAATGCAATGATACTGGCATTACAGCTATCGACGAGCGAAGTGAGCTCTTCGCGCTTGTTTATCACACTTCTAGCATTAGCAACAAGCACTGAGGCTTGTGCTATAAAAGGTGCGCCACTGCCCCTCGCTCGTTCCTATGTAGGAGAGCGATTACGCGAATTGACAGGTCCGCTTCCGCGATCCGGAACACGACTTTGAACCTGCTGAACGCTGTCACTTGTTGGGTCGTACATGAAACATTGCTTATCAATGAAAAGTTTGTTAAAACGTAGTTTTAGTGATGAGGAATCAGGCTGGTTTTTACCGAATTCTAAGGGCTTTTTCCTAGCAAGCCTTGTAGCCGGCGAGTAATCCTCGGATACTGAAATGTTTTTACTCTTCAGCATACTGCGCGACGAAAGTATGTTTTCGTTAACTTTCAAGTTTGATAGCTTCATAATGACAGGGTGGCATCTTGCGTTCGAAAAACTCCCAATTCGATGCGCCCGTTCAACCGAATTTGGCGGCAACGCATTTCCCATCGCAGACGATAGCGCTTCCAAAGTTTTCTGTTCAGTTTGGAGCCACGATTCACGGGAATCTGGTATGCCGTACACAATCAAATTATTCCGCCTGGATCTGTCCTCCAAGTCATCCAAGCGCGAGACTATGTTGTACTGCTGCTCTTGCAACCGCTCAGTCCTCTCTTCAATTGCGGCAACATGTTTGCAAACAGTGTCTAGTGCTGCAGATTTACTTTCCAGCGACTTAAGACGGCCAAAAATGTCGGTTAGCTTTGTTTCGATAGCGTTCTGGCTGGTTTTCACAGCTCTTATATCTAATTTCAGCTCTGACTGACCTTTCGTTAGTTCAGCAGTCGCCTTCTGGATGTCTCCAAGCATTAGTAAGACAGTGCTCAACTGATCAGTTTGTGACTCCTGGACACTGTTCGAGGAAAGCACGCCCGCTGGCGATTTCAGCCCCCTAGGTCCCGAGTTTACCTCGGCATCACCGCATTGTAGTAACAACAGCGCTACGTCAAGGCAATCACAAACAGTGGCATACAAAACAAGTGGGCATGGGAGCAGCAAAAGGGAGCGATTATCACTCCGTTTAGCGTGTGTGTATCCTTGAGGTAGTTATAAACAAGGAGGAGGGAATAAACCGAGGGCGTGCTTTTTGAGAAACATAGCGCGCAAAGCCAACAAATAACGGACCGAAAGAAAGCTTAGATGAAGTTGTAGTTTTAGACTGAGGTGGGCGTAGAACCACATATTAAATTGAAGTGTGAATAGCGTAGACAAAAAAGGCAGTTTCGTTGACAGCCTCTCAATGGGGTATTACACACCAGAGGTGGGCTAGCATATAAAACTCAACTTGCTGCCCCCAGCTTTCACTATGAAAGATAAGTAGCCAGATATACAGATATTGATGGGCCATAAATGGCGACAACGTTATGCGGAAGGTCATTCCAGTCTTTTCGCTGTCCGCATAATGAACCACACAGAAAATGTACTCTTTCTTTAGTATTTGGCTGCTTCAGTGAAGTGCATGACCAGTGCCGTGATATTTGTCGGCTGGTGAAATAATATCTCCTCTTATATACTGGGGTTCCCACAGTAACACACTAACCTCCTCTAACGAAGCAAGTAGCCCCGCCACGGTGGTCTAGTGGTTATGACACCCGGCTGCTAATCCGAAGGTCGCAGGATCGAATCCCGGCCGCGCCGGCTGCATTTCGATAGAGGCGAAATGTTGAGGCCCGTGTGCTGTGCGATGTCAGTACACGTTAAAGAACCGCAGGCGGTCGAAATTTCCGGAGCCCTTAACTTACGGCGTCTCTCATAATAAGAGCTAGTTCTGGGACGTTAAACCGTACAAATCAACCAATCAATCAACGAAGCAAGTAAACAGAAGAAGCGCGCCAGAAAAACACCGTGCACTTAACTTTACCCGCAGTGCTTGATTTGAGGCCGCAGCCCTACTCACACAGGCACACATGTTCCAGTCTTTCGAAGTTCCAAGCGCAAGCAAAAAAGACAAAATGGCACAAAAACGCGCCAAGTAAAACAGGACGAAAAGAAGCACACAGCGAAATCTCTAAGCTTTCGAATGCAAGTGGGTCGTGACGGCGGCAATGGCATGCCCTCACCAAGGTCATCAGTCTGATCTATCCAGTACAAAGCCATCCAATGCGCGATGCGAGTTTCTGCATCTTATTTTTTTTTCTTCTTTTGCGATTTTCTACTCACTCGCTCGGAGTCGGAAAAGACAGGGCCTCAGAGGGTTTTTTTTTTCTTTTTGAAAGCGAGGCCTCATCAGACAAGACCGTAAGGTAGCCGTCAGAATGACAGATATTTTTTTTACAGTGCAGCTGACAATACGAAAGTGCTTTAGAAGTTTGCATCTTTTGTTCACTCCCGTCTCTTCTGCTGACCTCACTAGGCACTTCAACATATCGTCGGTTGCGTATGGCTGAGCTTGCCAACAGTACCTTTCCGATGCCTTCCATGCCTATTCATCTCCACAATTTTATCTATTTGGCGTCCGGGGCATATTACGATCTCCTGTAGCGCAGCGGCTGTCAGCCTATGGCAGGAGGCTTTTGCAGACATGGAAAGTTGGGCTAATTGGCATCGTAGCAGCGCAAAAGACGGAGACAAAGGTGTAAAGTCCGAGGACTTCGATGAGAAATAGCCAGGCTTCGGAAAGGTGGCGGAAGACAATACGCCTGTAGAGAGCCGAGCAGCGAGACGCCACGATGCCTTTATTCCGCACAGAAAAAAACCAAACATACATACACGTGCCACGCGCTCGCGGTCGTACTTCCTCTTCTTTCGCGCCGGCTAATTCCTTTCTCTTTTTAACAAAAGGAACATAGTACACACAGGAGAGGGCTCGCCTTGTGTGCTTTATGTTCCTTGCTATCCGGCTGATGATGATGATGAGGAGGAGGATTGTAGCTGGCTGGCAGTCCGGTAACGAAAAGTGTTCATTCAGTGAAGTGGGCGATATAAATACATTAGGCAGTCAGTGACGTTAGCGTCAGGTGTTAGTGGTTGGGGCTGTCAGGATGATAGCACAATCTGGCTAAAATGATGATGATGATGATGATCCTCTATTATGGTGCTCACCCACTGAGGGGGATAGGCCAAGAATCGGGCGGCAGTAGTCAGTAAATCTAGGGTTGTTTGACGAGGGATTGAGCCAATAAGAATAAGAAGAAGCAAAAAGAAAAGAGAACTACAGAAAGAAAGAAAGAAACAAAACTGAACGGTCCAGTAGTGAGACTAACAGATGGAATGGAAGGGATGCAAGAGTAATGAAACCTTTCGATATGAAAGCAACGAGGATTGATTTTGGCACAAAACGGCTTTCCCTGGCCCCAGGCCTTCTACTTCTACTTCGCTTTTAGTCGAGTGCCGCGTATTTGTTATTATTATTATTATTATTATTATTATTATTATTATTATTAGATTTTCTTGCTTTTAATTCTCTACAGCAGCACAACAGTATCATCAATTCAGCGGTATCGTCTTAGATCTGTGTATTTCTAACAATCAACCTATCTTAGTGTCACACTCTCACATCTCTCTTGTTCGGTCTCATATATATTTCACTCACCACTCAAATTAACACTATGTATGTCAGCAGAAAAACGAAGGTTTCCTGGAAAAATGGACAAATCGCCCAGATTTGCTTTCAAGCGAGGTGACTACGTAGGCTTGTGCGACGACTTGTCCGTCACAGATTGGTCACTGGTAACTGATAAACCCAATGTTGATGATAAAGTGGATGAGGTTACAGAACTTATCTTTACCGGCATGCGCAGGTTTATTCCCCAGTATACACCAAATCGTTCTAAATATCCCTCCTGGTTCTCATCAGAATTTATAAGTGCACTAAAGCATAAAGACCGCGCACACAGGAAGCATAAATATTCTCCATCAACTCATTGGAAGGAAGAATTCTGACGTTTTCTTACTCTCTGTAAGCGCCTATATAAACGGCATCATAGTCTACATATTTCATTGTTAGAAAAGAGTGCCTCTGACAGGCCGGCTGAGTTTTGAAACTATGTGCGCAAATGGTGGAGCAAAAGTGGCCAGTTCTTCGGGATACTGGACTCAAATGGAGTTGAAGTTCGAGCCGTCGCTGGCTGTTTTGCCATGCATTTCTCATCTCTTTATAAGTCCCCAGCCTCCATAGCTAGTAATGTCCGACAGGTTAAGGCAGTTGGCATTGCTGATGCTGTGTCGCTAGATGATTCCATTTCAGAATGCACTAAGCGCTTGAAACCGTCCTTTTCAAGTGGCCCGATGGCATCCCCTCTGCCATGCTAAAAGCCTATGGCAGTATACTTGCACCAGTGCTGACTACAATATTTAATGACTGTCCGCATGCTTCAACATTTCCTAGCATGTGGAAAACTGCTCGTGTTTTCCCAGTATTTAAGCCTGGCTGTAAAAGTGACATCCCGAACTACCGCCCTATTTCCATTCTTTGTGCCGCAATGAAAATATTTGAGCTTGCTCTTCATAGAATATTGTCTTTTGATGTAAATAAATAATTTGTTGTGAATCAGCATGGATTTCTTGCTGGCTGCTGAACTGTGACTAATCCTGACAGTTTCATGATGCACAGCAAAGAAGTAACAGCGCAAAGGAGCACAGACGACGAAGAAACGAAGACCACAGGACAAGCGCTGACTGCCAACTGAATGTTTATTGCGTGAAGACCAGCCTATTTATACATTCTCAGAAGAACACGCGCACATCAAGACACTCACAATCACAAATACAATCGTTCTTTTATGAAGTCTATCTCATGCAGTCTATCTCATGCAGGTCTCCACGCCTGCATCGCAGGGAGGACAGGTTGACGCTATTTACTGTCACCTTAGCAAAGCTTTCGACGTCGTCAGCCATTCATTGCTTATGGATAAACTTGTGCATTTCGAACTTGATTCTTCAGTTGTGAGTCTCCTGCATAGCAATCTTCTTGATAGATCATGTTATGTTGCCGTAAATGGCCAAACCTCTTCTTTGTACAAAGCTGCTAGTGGGGTTCCTCAAGGCCCGGTACTCGGCCCACTCCTTATTTAATTTATGTTAATGATGTTTCTTCTGTCATTCGGAATTCCTTCCTTTAGTATGCCGATGACATCAAGATATTTAAAAGAAATTCATTAAGTTATCTATTATCGCTTGCTGCAATTTGATTTATGTTCTTTTTCTGAATGGTGCAGGAGCAATAACCTCGCCCTAAATATTTCAAAAACCAAGGTATTGAGATCTCGCATCCGATGCTCTACCAACTGAGCTACAAAGGCGGTCGTCCCCCCGTCCACTTTATTATGTATTTATGTACGTATTATCCTGGGAGTGTTAGGCAGCGCCACTGGTAGCCAAGGCGGCGTGTGTAGAACACACTTTCTTGCCAGGAGGCGTCACGTAGAACGTGAACTTAGATGAGATGGCTGCTGCCCAATAAGCCCTCGCATGCTACCTAAGGCACCAAGTCTGCCGCAACGAGGCCCAAGCTGTGAAATAACGAAAGGGAAGGGGTCAAGGACTCGTTCTTTATTTGTTAGAAACAAGTTAATGAGCAAACAGACCGTGAAGCCTAGGAAAGCATAGGGGAAGTTACTTGTGGTATTGTAATTGTGGAGGAAGTAGAAAGGAATTAAAGTGGACGAAAAGACAAACCTGCCTTCGGTGGGACCCGAACCCACGACCTTCGGATGTCGCGTCCGATGCTCTACCAACTGAGCTACAAAGGCGGTCGTCCCCCCGTCCACTTTATTATGTATTTATGTGCGTATTATCCTGGGAGTGTTAGGCAGCGCCACTGGTAGCCAAGGCGGCGTGTGTAGAACACACTTTCTTGCCAGGAGGCGTCACGTAGAACGTGAACTTAGATGAGATGGCTGCTGCCCAATAAGCCCTCGCATGCTACCTAAGGCACCAAGTCTGCCGCAACGAGGCCCAAGCTGTGAAATAACGAAAGGGAAGGGGTCAAGGACTCGTTCTTTATTTGTTAGAAACAAGTTAATGAGCAAACAGACCGTGAAGCCTAGGAAAGCATAGGGGAAGTTACTTGTGGTATTGTAATTGTGGAGGAAGTAGAAAGGAATTAAAGTGGACGAAAAGACAAACCTGCCTTCGGTGGGACCCGAACCCACGACCTTCGGATGTCGCGTCCGATGCTCTACCAACTGAGCTACAAAGGCGGTCGTCCCCCCGTCCACTTTATTATGTATTTATGTAGCGTATTATCCTGGGAGTGTTAGGCAGCGCCACTCGTAGGCCAAGGCGGCGTGTGTAGAACACACTTTCTTGCCAGGAGGCGTCACGTAGAACGTGAACTTAGATGAGATGGCTGCTGCCCAATAAGCCCTCGCATGCTACCTAAGGCACCAAGTCTGCCGCAACGAGGCCCAAGCTATGAAATAACGAAAGGGAAGGGGTCAAGGGACTCGTTCTTTATTTGTTAGAAACAAGTTAATGAGCAAACAGACCGTGAAGCCTAGGAAAGCATAGGGGAAGTTACTTGTGGTATTGTAATTGTGGAGAAAGTAGAAAGGAAGTAAAGTGGACGAAAAGACAAACTTGCCTTCGGTGGGAGCCGAACCCACGACCATCGGATGTCGCGTCCGATGCTCTACCAACTGAGCTAGGAAGGCGGTCGTCCCCCCGTCCACTTTATTATGTATTTATGTGCGTATTATCCTGGGAGTGTTAGGCAGCGCCACTGGTAGCCAAGGCGGCGTGTGTAGAACACACTTTCTTGCCAGGAGGCGTCACGTAGAACGTGAACTTAGATGAGATGGCTGCTGCCCAATAAGCCCTCGCATGCTACCTAAGGCACCAAGTCTGCCGCAACGAGGCCCAAGCTGTGAAATAACGAAAGGGAAGGGGTCAAGGACTCGTTCTTTATTTGTTAGAAACAAGTTAATGAGCAAACAGACCGTGAAGCCTAGGAAAGCATAGGGGAAGTTACTTGTGGTATTGTAATTGTGGAGGAAGTAGAAAGGAATTAAAGTGGACGAAAAGACAAACCTGCCTTCGGTGCGACCCGAACCCACGACCTTCGGATGTCGCGTCCGATGCTCTACCAACTGAGCTACAAAGGCGGTCGTCCCCCTGTCCACTTTATTATGTATTTATGTACGTATTATCCTGGGAGTGTTAGGCAGCGCCACTCGTAGCCAAGGCGGCGTGTGTAGAACACACTTTCTTGCCAGGAGGCGTCACGTAGAACGTGAACTTAGATGAGATGGCTGCTGCCCAATAAGCCCTCGCATGCTACCTAAGGCACCAAGTCTGCCGCAACGAGGCCCAAGCTATGAAATAACGAAAGGGAAGGGGTCAAGGACTCGTTCTTTATTTGTTAGAAACAAGTTAATGAGCAAACAGACCGTGAAGCCTAGGAAAGCATAGGGGAAGTTACTTGTGGTATTGTAATTGTGGAGAAAGTAGAAAGGAATTAAAGTGGACGAAAAGACAAACCTGCCTTCGGTGCGACCCGAACCCACGACCTTCGGATGTCGCGTCCGATGCTCTACCAACTGAGCTACAAAGGCGGTCGTCCCCCTGTCCACTTTATTATGTATTTATGTGCGTATTATCCTGGGAGTGTTAGGCAGCGCCACTCGAGGCCAAGGCGGCGTGTGTAGAACACACTTTCTTGCCAGGAGGCGTCACGTAGAACGTGAACTTAGATGAGATGGCTGCTGCCCAATAAGCCCTCGCATGCTACCTAAGGCACCAAGTCTGCCGCAACGAGGCCCAAGCTATGAAATAACGAAAGGAAAGGGGTCAAGGGCTCGTTCTTATTTGTTAGAAACAAGTCAATGAGCATTAACTTGTAACTTGAACATGATTACAAGACCACTCCAAGGACAAGGAAGCGGCCTCGACGGGAAGTAGGAGATGACGCTTCTTTAGCTCCAGCGAACAACAACGCACCATGTGGCTCATGAGAGTCTGCATGAAGATCTCGAGCCTGGCATCAGAGATCAAAAACAGGTCGCTGCACCGGGCGAATATTCCGAGGCAACGTCGAATTGTGGGTTGCCTGCTGAGAGTATGCGCCACGGATCGATGAAATGTCTCAAAAGGACCTTGATGTTAAGCGGGTAATAGAGGATTCCAAGAGAATAACCGCCTACAGAAGAAAATATCTCGTCTCAAGCAATCATGACAGACATTGCAAAGCAAGTATGATACAGCGCGTGAACGGCTGACACCTTTCGAAAGTAGCAAAGAAATAGCGTCTTTTTTTAATTTGCTGAAATCAGCCGACGCAGGCAATAAAACCGGCCAGTTTGCCGAGAACCAAGTGTCAAATTTTTGTTTCAAAGAAGCCAGAGTACAGTTAATCAATTCTGAGGGAGTACGTGCTTCGGAAAGCTCGCTCCAACAAAGGTTACGAGCACGTGAGGACGAGAGGCCTGCTTAAGTTGCCTTGTCGTGCCACAATTCAGAAGTATGTCGGGCACACAACAGGTGAAGTAGGCGTCGCATCACTAATAACAGGAAGTCGGGAGGTACTACAGACCAATTACGTCTCTTCAAGTATTGCATGGTGTGTGTTGCAGTAATTGTGTTACAGGAAGTTGAGTTGATAAAGTGCAGGCCGCTGTGTTGACTGAAGGCGATACGCCTAATATCGATTTTTCAGTACACACGCTAAGGAGGTGTGCACCTCCCTGCTTTCCATAAGCCGCTTCTTAGTTGATAAACATTTCTTTGCTGGGACTCGAATTGAATTTTTTTTACTAGAGCCAGAAGATATACGCTGCTCGTAATTATCGAATAGGTAATCACTGCATGTAGCAGCCTAGATCATTACAATAGAACACATTATATGTAGCTGGCATGCTCTTCAGTACAATATAATAATAATTACGAAGCTCTTCCCCGCATAAGAACTGCAATTTTTCACAATATTTGTCATAAGATTCGGAGTCAAACACGCTACGTGTTCTAAACAACGACATCGGCGAAGACAAAATAATTTATCATAATTACCGCTTTAGCTCTTTTAGGGAACTTGTTGAATTTGTTTGTCTGAGCAATGTAAGCCACTGAAATATCCTGCACACTCCTGTTACACAGCACTTTTGATTCATATTTTGCTTTGGCTTGATTTGATTATTTGCAGTTGACCTGTCATGCTTGCAAGGTTCTCCTGCAAGACCCAAATCCTTGCGGTGGTATTTACGAGTTCACAGCAAAAAAAAATTATAAAGGAAAAATTCTATATGGACGAGATCGCACAAATTTGCAAGCTGACACGAAATTTTGTCACTGAGGTGCTAAAGCACGCAGAAGTTCGCGAAGACTTCCTCTACAGACTTCCTCATTCAGCCCTCCTCTCACATTCTGTAGCCTGTCCAGCATTACGGTGCGGTTCAACACCCTTGAGCACACGAGCCACCTCTGCGATGTTTTTTTGAAGAAGCTGTTGCGACCGTTGCTGGCTAACTGGACGGGAAATATAAATGCAACTGTGCAACGCCTGGTGAGCCTGTCACACAAGCCCCTCTCCCGAAAAGTTCTTTGCCTGTGAGGGCGATGAGCGCAAACACCTCTGATATTTGTTTACTGCACCAGTAAACACGTACTGGTAAAGAGCTTCGCTCAAGAAGCGTACTATTGATTTTTGAGGCACACCTAGTATTTTCATTTCTGTATGCGCAGACAAGACCACAAATTTTTTCTCATCACCTTTCGAACATAATTCACGCAAGACATTTTTTTATGTAACAATAACTGCAAAATAAACTAGAATCAACTAAAACCTCATGTATTCACTGCCCTTTTAGTAGAGAAACGCAAAATCAAATCACGGTAGCCATTCAAGCACGTTTTTAAAGAGAAGCGAAAAAAAAAAGAATCTCCCGAAAGCATGTGCCAGTACATTTGTGAAAGAACATAACAAAGGTGTAATAATAAAACTGATCCTACAAAAGGGAAAACCTTGTCATAAACGCTTTAACTGTCTGTCGCAGAGATGGGCATGCTTAGTCAAAGCCATTTCAACTCCTGCAGGAAAGGAAAACCACTTGCCATTATGAGAAAAATGTACTGCCGTAGCGTAGGACGATGCGCTGAGGGGGTATCGAATTCGGCATTTGCGTATGCAGTACCGCGAGCGCCGCTGAAACATCATACGGTTTCGCGCATACACCGCTGTGCAGGCGCTCTCACTATCCTTGACTGGTGGCGCTACGGCGGCCGCCGAACGAACTAGTCCTCTCCCGCCGCCTCCGGCGCACGCAGCTGGCCGTACCTGTGCGCTTTCATCCAGCGGCCGTGTAAATACAAAATAAAGTGGACGGGGGGACGACCGCCTTTGTAGCTCAGTTGGTAGAGCATCGGACGCGACATCCGAAGGTCGTGGGTTCGGGTCCCACCGAAGGCTGGTTTGGCTTTTCGTCCACTTTAATTCCTTTCTACTTTCTCCATAATTACAATACCACAAGTAACTTCCCCTATGCTTTCCTAGGCTTCACGGTCTGTTTGCTCATTAACTTGTTTCTAACAAATAAAGAACGAGCCCTTGACCCCTTTCGTTATTTCATAGCTTGGGCCTCGTTGCGGCAGACTTGGTGCCTTAGGTAGCATGCGAGGGCTTATTGGGCAGCAGCCATCTCATCTAAGTTCACGTTCTACGTGACGCCTCCTGGCAAGAAAGTGTGTTCTACACATGCCGCCTTGGCTACGAGTGGCGCTGCCTAACACTCCCAGGACAATACGTACATAAATACATAATAAAGTGGACGGGGGGGACGACCGCCTTTGTAGCTCAGTTGGTAGAGCATCGGACGCTACATCCGAAGGTCGTGGGTTCGGGTCCCACCGAAGGCAGGTTTGTCTTTTCGTCCACTTTAATTCCTTTCTACTTTCTCCACAATTACAATACCACAAGTAACTTCCCCTATGCTTTCCTAGGCTTCACGGTCTGTTTGCTCATTAACTTGTTTCTAACAAATAAAGAACGAGTCCTTGACCCCTTCCCTTTCGTTATTTCATAGCTTGGGCCTCGTTGCGGCAGACTTGGTGCCTTAGGTAGCATGCGAGGGCTTATTGGGCAGCAGCCATCTCATCTAAGTTCACGTTCTACGTGACGCCTCCTGGCAAGAAAGTGTGTTCTACACACGCCGCCTTGGCTACGAGTGGCGCTGCCTAACACTCCCAGGATAATACGTACATAAATACATAATAAAGTGGACGGGGGGACGACCGCCTTTGTAGCTCAGTTGGTAGAGCATCGGACGCGACATCCGAAGGTCGTGGGTTCGGGTCCCACCGAAGGCAGGTTTGTCTTTTCGTCCACTTTAATTCCTTTCTACTTTCTCCACAATTACAATACCACAAGTAACTTCCCCTATGCTTTCCTAGGCTTCACGGTCTGTTTGCTCATTAACTTGTTTCTAACAAATAAAGAACGAGTCCTTGACCCCTTCCCTTTCGTTATTTCATAGCTTGGGCCTCGTTGCGGCAGACTTGGTGCCTTAGGTAGCATGCGAGGGCTTATTGGGCAGCAGCCATCTCATCTAAGTTCACGTTCTACGTGACGCCTCCTGGCAAGAAAGTGTGTTCTACACACGCTGCCTTGGCTACGAGTGGCGCTGCCTAACACTCCCAGGATAATACGTACATAAATACATAATAAAGTGGACGGGGGGACGACCGCCTTTGTAGCTCAGTTGGTAGAGCATCGGACGCGACATCCGAAGGTCGTGGGTTCGGGTCCCACAGAAGGCAGGTTTGCCTTTTCGTCCACTTTAATTCCTTTCTACTTCCTCCACAATTACAATACCATAAGTAACTTCCCCTATGCTTTCCTAGGCTTCACGGTCTGATTGCTCATTAACTTGTTTCTAACAAATAAAGAACGAGCCCTTGACCCCTTCCCTTTCGTTAAATTTATATTCAGTAATTTTTGTGTCGTTGTGTAAGGTACGTGAGATCAATGATTTAGATGATTTTTTTTTCTAGCACCTTGCATTTTCTGCTCACAATAAGCTTGTTGCTTTGCGGGGTCTTCGTACTATAGGCAGTCTTTGCAGAATGTCCAGAGAATTCCGTTCTGCTGTGCCCTTCCTCAAATTGAACACCCCGATATGTCTTCCTGAACTTGAGTATGCGTCTGCGATCTGGAATGGCATTTCTAATTCCAGCAGTAAGGCCATTGGGCGAGTCCAGAAGAAAACTCATGAGCATCTATAACCATAGATTGGCTAGAAATTTCCGTGATTGTTGCACTGACACTGTTGGGTCATTATCACTGCCATCACTGCACTAGCGGAGAAAACGCGCTGATCTGTTATTTCTTTACAACCTTGTGCATGGTATCATATCCTGCCCTGTACTGCTCAACTGTCTTAATTTCCGAATTCCACGTAAGCTGACCAGACGGAATGTAACCGCCTGCCTCTGTGAACATTCGACCGTTCACAAGGTACGTCTTTACAATGCTTACTTTTTAGACTTCGATGTTCTTCACGGCTCCCGTTCGCTGTTCTGCTCCGAGCTCTGCACTATATTAATATAGTGTCGCATACTGTTGAAATTATTTCGACTTTATGCTGCTTGTGTAGAGCTGGATAAGTGAAACTTTATAGCGTTTTTGCATCCCTGATATTTTCTTATAAAAGATGGCTTTTGCTGTTCTTATTACTGTTTTGTTCTGTAGAGTGTTCTTATTTTAATGTTTCTTGTTTTTTGCGTGCACCAGTACAAAGACCTTACGGTTGTTCCTGGACACGCCAAATAAACTGTTGATTGATTGATTGATTGATTGATTGATTGATTGATTCATTCATTCATTGATTGACTGATTGATTGAATGAATGATTGATTATACTCACACTACAGTGAAGCTTCATTTATTTAAACTTTCCTCCTCCTCTTATTTCCTGCCGGAAAGCGTTCTTCAAGAAAGTGGCAGTACAAAACTATGCTCAGATTTTTTCAAGCTACATAAAGATATCCAACCTCGTTAACAGTGGAATATTTCATGGTAGTAACGCATAGAGAAAAGTCAATATATCGCGAAATATAGCATTTTGTTTTGCGGGAGAGTATCCGTAACAGGCATCAGCTACGACAGTGGCGGTCGTTTGCTTAAAGGTACACTGAAAGTAAATAGCTAATCGACATAAAGTGTTGAAATAACAGTGCACAATCATCATGATATTCGTTTTTTGGGACACAACTGCTTAGTTTGAATGAAAATCACGTATTTATCACTTGGTCCAACGTTGTGGCATTCAAGCGGCCCGCCGTACGAAATGGCTTGTGATGTCACGTCCAGGGCTCTCACTCTAGACATGGCCTCCGTGATCCCGCAGGCAGCCACAGAAACCTGTCGCGCGCACAGTCTCAGAGGCCGCGCACTCGCTGCACTTTATAGCTCTGAAAAGTGCCAAGCGGTGCCGTGAGCGTGCAGCGCCGGTTGAGGAACTGCCGTGGTGCTCCTCAGCTGCCTCTCCTCGCTGCTGCATGCGGCGTGGGCCATTCAGCCATCCTACAACATGACAATGACGCGACATTTTCTCTAATTTGTAGTTAGAGCGAACCTTGCCAGCGAGAAAACGCCGCGCAGTAGTGCGTGATAACAAACTACAAGTGTGCATGTGGCGCGGAGCAATCTTTATTGGCATCATTCTCAAGGGTAACCAGAACAAGTTCTTTTTCCATGAATCGGAAAGACATAAATCAGTAACATTTTTCTCCGTTTTGTAATGCAGTAGAATATACTTCTTTGGTGCCTGTAGGTTGATATCTTGGGGAATATTCTAAATGGCATGCGATGTCATCGCTTATAGTAGCCGAAACTCTTACTCGTCGCGCAAATCGCGTTCTGCACTAAGCTTAATTCCTCGATTACCAAAGCGCTGTTGCATGTAGTATTGACGTTTGAGGAGTTTTCAAGCACTGACTTTTTAAATGAACACAAAGTGTCAATTCACTTTAGTGTCCCTTTCAGGTACGCAGTCCCCAAACCAAGACTATCTCTTACGGTACAGAGCTCGCGACCCAATACAGCTACTGCTGTCCCTTCTGAAACGCACATGCAAGTGCACGCAAATGCAAAGAGCGTCTCTTGCTCCATTGCGGGTCCGGATCGCCACAGGGTTGCCTCGATCTCCTCTCTGCGGCATCCCTAATTAAGTCAGCTGTCGAAAGGCCCGTGCCTGAGTTCAGCTATGGATAAAGATGCACTCACTAACGAGCGCGGGGCGTCAGCCACAGGCGGTTGTTGTGGGACAGATGGCTCTAGAAGGCTCGGTCTTTCCTCCCCCGCCCATCGTCCTCCCCAGTAATCCCTTCCGACCCCTCTCTATGTGGTCGGATAACGAGGTTCGGGATGGGCGACATCGCTCGTGTCATCGCTAGGTAGAGTCAGCGCAACGCCGGTTCTCGTTCTCTGCTTCCTGTAGAGAGCGACGTTAGGCTGTGACAGCCATGCCCCGCCACGGTGGTCTAGTGGCTATGGTACTCGGCTACAGATCCGAGGGTCGCGGGATCGAATCCCGGCCGTGGCGGCTGCATTTCGATGGAGGCGAAATGTTGAGGCCCGTGTGCTGTGCGATGTCAGTGCACGTTAAAGAACCCCAGGTGGTCGAAATTTCCGGAGCCCTCCACTACGGCGTCTCTCATAATCAGAGCTGGTTTTGGGACGTTAAACCCCACATAACAACAACAACAACAAGGCTGTGACAGCCATAGTTCCAACTGGCGCAACGGTCCATGAAAGAGGTATGCGCGAGGCAACAGGCAGCCACGAGTACGGTCTTTGTAATAATAATAATAATAATAATAATAATAGCAACTCGTGTTCGAAGTGCCAAAACAAGGGCATGTTTCTGAAGCATGTCACAGTGTAGGGCTACGGCAATTTGGACCACCTTGGATCCGTCCAAGGACGTCATCCGTCCAGCCGGATGACGTCCAGGAAGCGTGGAAGTACGTCAAGTGACACTGACAGTGATGCCACGGAGATGTGCTCCGAGAGCTACGACTCCTCGGACGACGACTTCCAAGTCGTGCTGAGCAAAGCAGCGAAAAGAAGACTACTGCAAGCATCTTCGCCGGCGAGCGCTGCTACCGTGAAGAGTGCTCCGCAGCGTTGGCCGCACACAGTGCTCTTCAAACCTCTTGATCCAACGGCCAATCTGCGGCTCCTAAACAGGCAGGTCCTCTCTCTGCTGCTTGAGAAAATCGCACCAGATGAGATTAAAGATGTAAGAATAAATTCACGGAAGAATGTCCTCGCAGTTGACGTGCTACACCGGAGCGCTATAAAAGGCCTTCGCAGTATAACCGAGATCGACAATATAAAGGTGCAGTCAGTCATCCCTCTAGGCGGTGACAGTGCTGCGGGCGTCATCTACGACGTCGACGTTGCCATCTCAAATGACGACTTGCCAATACTGATCAAACCAATTTCAGAAGGCACCTTTATTACGAAGGTCACCAGATTGGGGAGCTCACGCTGTGTGAAGGTTGTCTTTGAAGGAGATAGCCTTCCTTCCCACGTCAAAGTAGGACATGTTCGCCACCCGGTACGACCATTCGTGCCCAAGCCCCTCCAGTGCTTCAAGTGTTGCAAGATTGGCCATGTGAAGGGTGTCTGTGTGAACAACACCGTGTGCCCGCGGTGTTCAGAGTCCCACTCAGAAGACGCCTGCAGCGCTGATGTTTTCAAGTGCCCTAACTGCAGTGGTTCTCACAAGGCCTCATCAAAGGATTGCCCGAAGATGCGCAAGGAAGCTGCCATTCTCAAACAAATGGTGCGAGACAACTCAACACATCGAGAGGCTGCTGCCACTCTTCGGCGACGTCGGCGTCGCCACCGAAAACGCTCACAGAAAACCGCAGAAGTAGATAGTGACGCGACATCGTTGGTCAAAAAGGTTGCCAGATCAACGCATAGCACCGACAAGAAAGATACAGAGACAACGAGCAAAGTGGACCGAGTTGCCCGTCCGGACAGACTGTATCAGCCACCGAGGGTACAACGCGCTACAAAAGTACCTCAAAGTTCACCAACCTCGAAGACGTCGGCAACTAATGAAGAGGCGTTGACTAATGATGCCCAGGTCATCAACATTTTACGATCCCTTATGAGTGCCATTCGTATTATTCTGAGCAACATGAAATCTTCGTCTGCGCAAAGCGCGCTACAGGTACTGGACACACTGAGCCCAGTACTTGCAGCTCTTCGTTGAAATCATGGCTCGCCAGGCGTCGTCGTTCCGTGACGATGTCCGGAACGCGTCGATATTTCAGTGGAACGCCAGAGGTCTAAAGTCGCGTATGTCGGACTTTCGACAGTTTGTTTTTACGAATCACTTCCCCATTATCGTCATCTGCGAGCCCCTGACAACTCATATCAGGCTGTCAGGGTATGAGTGTTTCGTATCCGCCACGCATGGAGAATGCAGCAAGGTCATCGTTTTCATGCGTCATGACCTTACGTATGTTCATCATCCGGTGCCACCCGACTATGGAAACGAATATGTGTGTGTAACAGTGAAGAGACGTAAGCTCACTTTCACAGTTGTCGGAGCCTACATATCGCCCTCCAGCCGACTAAACTGCGAGCGGTTACGCCGAATCCTGACAGCGACTCCTCAGCCATGGGTGATGACCGGAGATTTTAATGCTCACCACCATCTCTGGGGAAGCTCTAACACAAATTTGCGGGGCCGAAGATTAGTGACATTTGCTTCCGAACAAGAATTATGTTTGTTGAATGACGGCAGCCCCACCTTTCTGCGTGGAACTTCATATAGTAGCTGCTTGGATCTCACCTTTGTTTCACGCTCCTTCATGAGAAAAGTTAGGTGGTTCTCAGACATTGAAACGCGGGGAAGTGACCATCTCCCCACTTATCTTAGGATTGAAGGGCTAACGGACTTCAAGCCTGCTAGCAGCTCTCACCATATCGACTGGCCGACCTTCAAATCAATTATGGAAGACAACTGCCGTGACGGCTTGACCTCTAGTCTTGAGGACACTATAAAGGGAGCCTTGCAGGCTGCTACACACTCCCTTTCAAAAACACCTACACGCGCTCAATATGACATCGAGCTGGAAAAGCTCCGTGCAATTCGTCGCCGCGCAGAGCGTAGGTACAGGCGTACAAAGTCTGTACATGACTTGAGGTTGGCCAGAAGGACTCAAAAGAAAATTCATCGTCGTTTAGACAAACTCGCATCGCAAAGGTGGAGATCTTTTTGCGAATCTTTGGACCCAAGAAAACCTCTGTCTCTGATATGGAGAACTGTTCGCGGCCTCCGTGGGACCCCTCAGCAGCGTCACCCTTTCAGGTCTTTGTCCCTTCACCAACAGTGCAGCGAGATAGACATCGCAGACAGTTTCTGCAGGGGGATCGCTGGAACCTTTACAAGCTCCGCTGGGACTCTGATGCCCGACCACCTACCCACATCACGCGACCCCCGCATGGACTGCCCTTTTACTATGGGTGAACTCGAAGCTGCACTTGCTTTGTGCAAGCGTTCGTCATCGCCAGGACCAGACGATATAACCTACCGTGCCTTACGTAACCTAGGGGAAGAGGCTCGGAAGGTGCTGCTCCTCTTATACAACAGCTCGTGGGAGACGGGCATGGTTCCCAAGGAATGGAAGACGAGTCGCATAATTCCATTGCTTAAGCCTGGGAAGTCGCCTTTAGACATTGCATCATATCGACCAATTGCACTTGCAAGCTGCGTTGGAAAACTAATGGAGAGAATGATTCTAGCACGGCTGGAATGGTACCTTGAACACTACCAGATATACCCAGACGCGATGTCCGGGTTCAGGCGTGGTCGCTCCTCCATAGACAACGTGATTGACCTGGTGACATATGTGGAGCACGAGAAGTCCCGCAAACGATTATCTGCTGCCATGTTTCTAGATGTTAAAGGAGCATACGACAGCGTAACACACGAAGCAATTTTGAGCACGTTAGAAGCAGTTGGACTTGGTGGCAAGACCTATTTGTGGATCAGTAGCTACCTAGAGCAGCGATCATTTTACATACTTACAGAGGATGGCCCAACCTCTCAACATTACAGTAGCCGTGGAGTTCCCCAGGGCGGAGTACTGAGCCCAACTCTCTTCAATCTAACGCTCATTGGACTCGCCGGCATCCTTCCTGGCACCGTTCGGCTCTCCATCTATGCCGACGACATTTGCATATGGGCATCGGCTGTGACACGACTTCAGCTTCGTGCGCGGCTTCAGAAGGCAGGTTCCTTGACATCATCCTACCTCCGTGAGCAAGGTCTGCAGCTAGCCTGTGAAAAGTGTGCTGTGGTGGCATTTACCAGGAAACTAATGTCGCCATACGTCATAACCCTCGACGGGCAGGTGATCCCCTATAGCAAAAGTCACCGATTTTTGGGAGTGATTGTTGACAGAAATCTGTCCTGGACACCCCATGTGAACTATGTGAGGAAACGGTTGACAGGAATCTGTCACATGTTTAGATTCCTAGCAGGAAAGACCTGGGGAGTGTCAATTACATCTATGCTACAGCTGTACCGAGTCCTTTTCATTGGATTCCTGCGGTACAGCCTACCAGTGATCGCGAACACCTGCAAAACTAACTTGAATACACTCCAAGGCATCCAAGCCCAAGCCCTGAAAATATGCCTTGGTCTGCCAAAGAGCGCGTCGTCGACAGACGTTATAGCAATCGCTCGCGATCACAATGTCAGAACGCATGTAACCATTGAAACAATGCGTGTGCACATAAGACACTGTGCCCGGACCCCTAATCACCACCTCGCAGGTCTTCCAGTGGTACGACCCCGCACAACGTTCAGTTCAAAGGTCCTCGCCCACCGTGCCTCTCTTTCGTCAGGGTATGCACCTACAACAAAGGCTTCAATTCCTCCATGGTGTGTGAACCATCCTCAAGTTTGCCTCAACATCCCTGGTATTCTGAGAAAGTCGGACTTACCACCATGTGCACTCAAACAACTAAGCATGTTACACATGTATGCGAAGTACAGGGGCTGCACAGAAGTTTATACCGATGGCTCAACCACATCAACCAGTTCCGGTGGTGCTATAGTTATCCCTAGAATGGGAGTCACCCAGCACTTCAAAACTTCCCACGTCACCACATCTACAGCTGCAGAGCTCGCGGCTCTCCGCGGAGCGCTTCATATTATACACGCTGAGAGTCCTGGAAAGTGGGCAATCTTCTGTGATTCAAGATCAGCTCTACAAAGTATACAGTCGTTTCTTCGACACGTGGAGCAAAACCACCTTACATACGAAATCGCGGTACTTGTGCAAAATTTACAAGAACAAGGACATGAGATATATTTTCAATGGATACCAGGCCATTACGGTATCAGTGGAAATGACTCCGCAGATAAGGCAGCTCGGACATCAGGCGATGAAGACCGCTGTGTTCCCATTCCGCTCTCAAGGACCGACGCTGCAAGACAACTTCGCACTCTTGCGCGAACCATGTCCTTAACTGAGTGGAATACCCCATACACGAGGCGCACCAGACTGCACCGGCTAAACCCATCGCTGCAACTCGGACCTCCGGCTGGTTTGCACCGACGTGAGGCTTCGCTTCTTTGCCGATTGTGGTTGGGAGTGGCCTTTACGAACGCTTACTCTGCGCTGATTGGAATGGCTGATAGTCCTGCGTGTGCTGTCTGCGGATGCGCAGAGACCATAGATCACTTGTTGTGCCACTGCCCACAATTTGAGGAACATCGACTGCCTATGACCGAGTCCTTCACAAAGCTCGACGATCGTCCACTTTGTGAACAGACAATCTTAGAATACCGTCCTCACGGTCCAACGGCTCAGAAAGCAATGAAAGCGCTTTTGGCCTTTCTAAAAGCATCTGGCCTAGCCGAGCGCCTATGATATTGTATAGGACTGCCCTGTAGGCATTCCCCCTCTCTCCTTCTCTTTACTTTTATTCCCCTTTTCCCATCCCCCAGTGTAGGGTAGCAAACCGGACTCATGACTGGTTAACATCCCTGCCTTCCCTTCCTTATTTCTCTCTCTCTCTCTTGGATTCTTCGCCACGCCCAGAACTCGCGCTGTCAAAGGGCCTCCAGTATTTCGCGCCCAACGAAATGCGGCAGCCGCGTCCGTGAACATACTGACACGTGCGGTTGTTTTGATTTACGTGGAAAGCCGTTATCGCTTCCCAGTGACACGCGCGCTGGTTTTGATTGATAGCGGGGAGCGCCGTTATCACTTTCTGTTACGCGCAACGTAGGCCGCGTTTATCCTGCATGCCACTTCTGGAACCGTGTCGACCACTCTTGAAACTTTGCATGCTCGACGCGCACATTTCAGTAACTTCTGAGATAATGCGAGAACGCTTTATGACGCTTGTATAAGAGCCGACGCATTACGCCGCTTGTCAGTCTTTCCGTCAACCGACGACTGAACGAAGAAGCCGTGGCCGCGGCCCAATAGGCCGCGGCTACGAAGAGGCCGCGGATTCGTGACGAACGTCACTATAGGTACGCAACGCTAATAAATACGGGTTGTCTGCTGCCTTAATCACTACACATTACGCAAGCCCGCTATATTCATCATGCTGGGTGAATTTCGGCAGCTCACGTGAGAGGAGCGGGCAATGAGCCCCTTTAAAACGCGGGTTCGCGCTAAGTTAATGAAATAAATATTGAATAAAGCGCTTGGAAACTGCGTTTTCTGCTTTCTCGTTTTCGGGACCTTGCCATACTGGGGCTTTGGGAATCGTTCTGCTAGTTTAACTGTTCATAGATTTTTGTAGTAATACCAGACACTGCACCGTACTTGAACGCGGAAAATTTCATCAAATTTTGTTGATTCAATTGGTACTAATAGGAAGGAGATACTTGGAAATCTTTGACGTCGTGCTTACTTTCTAGTGCCTAGTTTTCGGCGCTAAATTCAGAAATGAGTCTATAACCTCCGTTTTCACTAATAACATTGAACTTGTGCGCCAAATTCAACAACAAATTTCTCGAGTATTAATCTATCGGTCTCACCGAATTGATTGTTCCTCTTTATTTTCCCTTTAAAGAAAGTGTATGACTAGTATACGTATACATCTTTTCTACTAAATGCAATACCACATTTTCAATAAGCAGTTTTTTTTTAATTCCAGGTGAATAACTTTTCCAATAGCTTGTTTCTTTTCTGTTTCCAGTTAAGGTCCTCATCTGATAGATAAAGGCAGTTCAGCGGAAATTTTGCGAATAAAAACGAGAACAGTTTACCACCCATATTTTAATGAATAGCAACTTTGAAGACTTCACGCTATACTCATTTTGCTATTCTTTGCTGTTCACCATGTATACACTATTGTTGTGCATTTGGTTTCATATTTTTTGCAGGCTGTGCTACACTACCGCTGATGCGTGAAAGCTTTGCCCATCAGCGCGTCGTTCGATGTATTGAAGAGTGCTCCAAAATCTAAGTACCGCAGCAACAGCTTGTGCTCCTGGTGGGTCATTTTATTCATACTGGTGTATTAAATTCTATGGTGGTTTTTGTTTGCATTTTAACAATTTCCAGCTGAGTGAAATCTAATTGTTGTGCAATCTGGTCTAGTACCTATAGAAAAATAAAAATAATAAGCGTAGAGCATCACACGCACCAGCTGTCGCCCTGAGTTTAAAAGTAAAACTCCTTGCTGGAGCTCGTGTATAGAACGCAGAAGCCCCTGTTGGACGCCACTCAGATGCGACCTATTCAGGCAGCTTCCTTTCGTTTCCCATTTGCCTCACTTTCCATTACCGTCTCCCATGCAATTCTCGTTTGTACGAACTGCCTTTTTTTGATCTTGTGTATGGCGTCCGAACTGCTGTTGAATGGATGTCGTATTAAATGCGCCGGTTTTGATTTTTTCTCAAGGATGATAAATCTGAAATGCTTGCTCCACACGCTTTGGCTTTTGAGAAGCTACACTTGAAGAAGATACAACAAAATGTACGAGAATAAGGCTGCAAAAGGGCATTTATAGCGAGCCTATACTGTGGCCCACACGTAGCTGAAGATGCCGATCAGTATTCCACCGCTCGGTACAGTTACCTTTGGCTATGCTGCGCAGTGACGTTTTTTGACGTGTGAATGACCGCCTGATGCATTATGTGTCAGACGCATTGCACGTACTGCGGGGTGTTATGCTTAACTCTAGCACACTTGTTCTCGATGGCAGCATAACCGTGACCGCAAATATTACTCCTGCATGACGACAGCCTCGCACCCATGCCTTCCCACGGCGTTATGACCCAAAGCAGTCCCAATAATAATAATAATAATAATAATAATAATAATAATAATAATAATAATAATAATAATAATAATAATAATAATAATAATAATAATAATTATTATTATTATTATTATTATTATTATTATTATTATTATTATTATTATTATTATTATTATTATTATTATTCCTTGATACACATACAGAAAACAAACCAGAAAACGGGTCTCTCTAAGTATGGGAAGATTTAGGCAGGCCCGTTTCCTCTGGTTCGCCTCCCTTAGGCAGGGTGGTTAACGAGAGAAAAATTTCCGGTTTGGTACTGTGCACTGGTAAAAGAGTAAGGGGACGCAGAAAGGTAAGAGGGAGTGAAAGAGGTCTCTAAGCTCGCACACACGCAAGCACGGCGGTGTCCAAGTCGTTCTTGTTCGCACGAACATTTCGTCGATTTCTGTTGTGGAACTCTTACGTTCTGCCATTCCAGTGCTTGCTGAGACATCAAGGCATGCCAGGCATCAAAATACTTGCGGCACTGCATCACTAGGCGGATATGATACCCGCATTTTGTTACTCAGTGGCATATTGCTACACATGAAACAGTGGCATATATTAATAAATTTGACACAATCGTATAAAAGAAGAAAAATCTGCAGATATGATATCTATATGGGGGAATGAAAAAAATCGGAGGTGGCGTCACGTGATTACGCCACCTCTCCGTTAGAATCCAGTCCTTCATAGTTGCCGGACTGCTCGAGGTTGTTTGGAAGCGGTAACATGTAGTGCCGCTCGAACGTGCATTATACTCTCGCTTGCCTGGCACGTGACCACGACCTCAATCCCATAATTCTCTCCTTCAGATTTTTTACAGCTAGGCTTGAACGTTTTCACATGACGCCCCCTGTTAGTGCTTTTCTTTCCCTCCATGGTTAGCATAAAAGGCTCTAATAGTTTTAATTCGGTTACCCTGTCCTTGGGCGAGCAAGCTATGTTGCTATGCTTCAGCATCATCGCTGCGCCACAAGATACGTCGCAAAAAAGGGTGATCCCAAGCAGTTGTAATTATCCGAGGAATTCAACGTGTGAGTTTTGCTGTGACGAGAAAGACAACGTCACACTGAAATTGTTATGAAGAATATGCGTACCTTGAGAGGGGTGAATTTAGGTGCATACAAGGCGTAACTCACCATGAATTTGCTGGCTGCGTCGCAATCCCCGTCAAATTAATTATCCACTTTTCACCTTCCACTGGTCGTGATAACGTAACTGTATCGCACGTGTTCTTGTCCCTAATGGCGCCCTATCACATTCGTCCCAAAAATGCCGCAATAAATCTCACAAACTGCAGCTCAGCTTACTACAAAAGGAACACGAAGAAAAAGCCAGAGAGCAGTCAGTGACACTCGAAGCACTGTTCGCACTCTATGTGCAGGGCGGAAGGCGTGGGTTACGGAGCCGCGTGGTATAACATTCGGACAATTGCTTTTCCTCCAGGAAAGAGCACTACGGCCACATAAGGGGTTGTGCTTAATATTCCCTGAGCAGATATACTGCTGCAAAAGCTGAGTAGTTCCATGACGAATCACGGCTCCTAGCAATGCTCGCAAGTCGAGTTGTGTGGTGTCCCTTAATGTAATAACAGCCTCTCCATGAAACGTGACAACGAGTCAGGTTTATCTATCCAAGGATTGCAGGGTAATCATGTTTACGTTCGTTGAAGTTACTCCTCTGCTTGCAGTCCTTATATAGAGTGTGGCGCTTGGTAAACTGGGTGTAATAGGATGAAACAATCGCGCTGTTTCGTCCTCGTAGTCACCGCGCCTGAGTATTTCTCGCCCGTCGAGGTAGCTGTGATTTTAAATGAAGCTTCACTAGACAGAAAATAGGTGAGAAATATATGAAAGATTGATTACTACCAAATCAAATGTAGATCTTGATTATAGTTTTCTAGGCTGTGTCAGTAGGAACGTTGTAGTATTGGCCGTTGCCTTCCGCAAAGCGAGAGATAAATGGCCGCGTCCACATGTTTCTTTTACATTGCATTTTAGGGAAGGAATTATAGTTTACACGTACAACTACATGAAGTTGTTGCTGCATGAAGCACTTTAGCGCTTCATCATTTTGACATAATGTTTTGCTTGCGCGACTGCTCGTAGAAGTTTTCAACTATATTTCATTTCATAGTTTTTAATACGTCTGATTACACTCCATACTTTTCGAACGGTCGCCTATTAATTCCCGAAAATTTACACGCAAACCATAATCATGAACTTCACTTAAACTTCAGGCGCGTCTACTCGGAGGTATATGCGCGTTAAAGAACACAAGGTAGTCGTAATTTCCGAAGACCTCAGCTAAAGTGTAGCTCCTGAGACCCCCCATCGTGTGGTACGCAAAATCCCAAGAATTATTATTATTATTTGCATTCGCTATTTATCCATGATTCACAACATCAAATTTGAAGAACTCAATCAAGCATCGTATGCATGAACTGATACTTTCCATGCGCGTGCATAAAATTTTGGCATCGGTTTTCTGCGAAATTTGAATGTTCTATTTTCCATTATTTATAATCAGGACCTGCAAACGCAGTTTGCATTGGGCATTGCAACACACACACACACACACACACACACACACACACACACACACACACACACACACACAAAACAACGTTCTTCGTTTCACGACGCTAGTTTATCTTTAGGTGAGTGGTATGCCGTTTGCTATTACCAGCTGAAGCAATTGCAGTACCTTTAGCAAGAACTAAAGAAAAGGACATTCAACATATATATTTTACTGAAGTAATACATATGGAAGAGTCAGTGCATCATATCGTGCAAGTTAAAACAAAGCTTAACTGTTCGATATAGCCATACCCTAACCGCTTTTGGGACCTCAACGCAAACCCTCCAGCAGTTCAACTGAGGTTGTCAATACGACCATTTGACTCCTCTTCCTGTTTTCCATTCGAGGGGCAGATAACGGTGCTCAATACCTTCCATCAACAGGAATTAATCAGCAGAATGGGTTTAAAAAACAAACTGGGGCACGAAGTGCGATTACCTCGAATGTCGCGCATAGCTGGGCACTGAACCATGGATTTTAGAATACGTAACGTTAATCTTGCATGCGAATGAGGGAGAAAAAAATGACCTGTCAGGTAACCCACGAGCTGAATCCCGGATGACTGCACGCGCACATAGCCGGCAGCTATCAGGCAGCTATCATTCGTCCGACCGGAAAGTATTGCTCACCGGAGCACCGAACAGTAGTCCAGCTGACCATTACAAGTCGTAGTCATGGTTCGCTTAAATTTCCGGTAAGCAGTCACGCTTGGCAGGCGTTCGATACTTCGATTGATTGCGAAAGCCCGCTCGAACAGTGGAGCTGCTCTGACTACCATATTGATAAAAAATTGCACAGTATGTGTGCCTGTGTTGGGTTAAAACGGTCCGTTGGTATTGAACGCCCTTTGTAGTCGCCATAGCGTCGTCATGGTGGAATGATTCTGCGGGCCGCTAAAGGCGATCCACAAACGAAACTGAGTGCTATGGAACAGTCGATCAACTACACCAAACTATGCACAATGACTGTTCTCTGTGCACCAGGTACGAATATGTATCTCTAAGGAAACCAAAATGAAATGGCATAAAACGGGGCAGGTGGAAGCCAAGTTGCAACAGCACAGCTCGCTGTAGCGACGACGATTACCACATGTCTATACCACCATCATACCCCTTTTGATCATTGTGAACTTCCTATATGTCTCATGGGTTCAGAAACTGGTCGTAGTAGGTGTAGGCGTCAGCACGAAAAAAGAATAAAAGGGCCAGGCTTGCGCGGAACCGCAGGACAGTGGCAGCGTAAGCTGGAGGAGCGACCTACTTAGGTGCCATTTTAAACGCTTGGGGAAACTAGTGCAACTAGAGGTGGTAGGTATCCCCTGCGCCATATGTCTTATCATTTCGCCAAGTAGGGAAGTACCCACTACGCGATAATTACCGCGGTATTGTAACGTGCAAACCTGTATACTCCACATCTTAGTCTCTTGGCGCCGTTTTCCCGAGAGCGAACCGAACTCTCGACCCGGCGTCGACGGCGTGCTGTGGTTTGGGCTTCTCTCTGCACAGCTGTCTGTTGTGCCCGACGTTGCCTTGCTGCAGCCGCGCGCGTAGCTCTGCGATTCGCTTCTTCAGCAACGGTCAGCACCTTACGAGGAGGCGCCATATTGTATATCGAAGAGCCAAGTAAGGTTGGTGTCCGAGCTGCGCACGTCGCCTGCCGCACGATACGACAAAACTGCTTCAAAGCGCAGTGATTCGTAATATTGATGACGGAAATGTTGAAGAAGATTGTTTCATAATTATGATGGTGATGATGTCTCTGTAATAGGTACAGAGCTACAAAACATGCAGCCGTGTGTTCTTTCAAATTATTCCTCGAACTCGTTATGGAATCCACTTTCCCCGACGTGTAGTGGCGTATTATTATTCTGCTACGTAACATTACATATGTTAGTGCGACTCCCGTAAGACGTTATACCTTTTTAGGTCTTTTAGCGAAGATTTTTCAAGCACGGCCTGGGTCAGTGGTAGAATGCTCGACCTCCACGCAGAGGGTGTGGGTTCGAATCCACGCAGAGGACGTGGTTTGAATCCTCCTCGGAGCTGGTTATTTTTTCTAACATTTGCACGATGGCGCTTACGGACACCGGCGGCGGCGGCGGCGGACAACTACGGCGCAAAAACGGGCGTTGTTGTGACCTCATAACAGCTTACGCCGCAAAAATTATATCGCGCCGTGCCTAGACTGCTGTAATATCTCTCACGGAGTCAAGTGAAAAGAAAGCAATAGCGATTTCAGAATAAAACCCTGCTGGGGTGTGTATGACTCGAATGTAATACATCAGCGGAATTTAGCAAATCCATACCGGCTACTCATTCCCGTGAGCATCTCTTACAGCGTAAGCTGTTATGAGATCACAACAAGGGCCGTTTTTGGCAGCATGGTTGTCGTCCGCCGCTGCCGCCGCCGGTGTCCGTAACCACTATCGCAAGAATAACGAGGATCTAGGAGGATTCGAACTAGTCCTCTGCGTGTGAGTCGAGCATTGTACAACTGAGCGGCGCCTGTGCTTGAAAAATCATCGCTAAAAGGCCGAAACAGGCATAACGTCTCCGGAGGAATCGCATTGACAAATGTAATCTTAAGTGGCAGAATAATAATACGTCACTACACGTCGCGGAAAGTGGACTGCATAATGAGTTCGAGGAATCATTTGAAAGAACACACGGGTGCATGCTTCGTAGCTCTGCACCATAACAGAGGCATCATCAACATCATCATTATGAAACAATCTTCTTCAACTTTTGCGTGATCATTATTACGAAGCGCTGCCTCGTGAAGCAGTTTTGTCGTATCGTGCCACGCATCACGTGGCACCCGACGTGTCATCGGAAGGTGCAGACCGCTGCTGAAAAAGCGAATCGCAGAGCTACGGCGCGGGGCTGCATCAAGTGAACGTCGGGCACAACAGACAGCTGTGCAGAGAGAAGCGCAAACCGCATCTCCCCGTCGACGCCGGGTCGAGAGTTCGGTTCGTTCTCGAGAAAACGACTGTAAGACACTCTCTAAGATGTGCAGTTATACAGATTTCCACGTTACAATACCGCAGTAATTGTGGCGTAGTGGGTACTTCTCTACCTGGCCAAATCATAAGAGTTATGGCGCAGGGGATACCCAGCACCTCTACTTGCACTAGTTTCCCCAAGCCTTTAATATGGCCTCAAAGAAGGTCGCTCCTCCAGCTTACGCTGTCACTGTACTGCGGTTTCGCGCAGGCCAGTGAGAGCGCGGAACCGCAGGACAGTGAGCGTAAGCGGAAGGTGCCCGTTTCTTTCGATTATCCACCGTCGAATTCGGGATGCGCCTTCTATTGAACACCTTCGACGTGTGCCTCCTCCCTTGATCAAATTTCGAAGTCGTTCTTCAGCTATAGCTGTTAAATTTCACCATGAATGACTTTCTCTGTAGCTGTAATGTACGAGGGGGCAGGCGCTCCATATTGCCGCAATATGTCGGGCTTATTTTCTGTATAAAGGCGTGCAAACATCGTGCGCACAGGAAAAATAAAAAGAAGAGAGACAGAGCGAAAATGTGGGCAGCCGGTACTAGTGGCGCAAGGCTCGACTACGACCGAAGTCCGTGGCCGACCTATCTTCTTCTGTCTTGCACAATCTCAACTGCCACCTGGTTTCTCATCTTGTTAGCTGTTACACGGCTTTGCTCTGAACATACAGTGATGTCATGCTACATTATGTGAGTCACGTGTCTAGGTTCAATTTGGCCTGGCGAGCAATGTTCGGCTGTGGCGTCTTCCTTCTTTCCATCTTCACCCTCGCATCATTCCTCTTACCTTCACCCCCCTCCTTTTTCTCACACCTTGCTATACCACACCGTGCATGTCCATGCTATGCTGCAGCCTCTCTCGTCCCCTTCCCCTCCTCACTCTCATTTCCCTTTCCCATCCCTTGCTATATAAACTAATCGATGCTATTCTATTGTAAACGAATCCGCCTTTATGTTGTATAGTGGCCTGAGGGCATGCGCGCAAGAGAGAAAAGAAGTGCCCGCGCAAATGACATGCACGCATGTGATGATGATAGCCGTTTTTCTGCTCGTCGATAACAACCGACGGTTGGCTCAAAGAGCTCCGCTCTTTAAGCCAAGCCAACCTACCCAAACACCTAGCACCTAGTCGGAAAGAGAAGCCTTATGAGGTGTGGTAAGGTAATCGTCGTATAATATTGCAATAGTCTGCACATGTCAAATATTCATACTCTTAGCTAGGCGCAGCGTGCGATGCTGCTTATAGACCATTCTGTATATTAATCGTAACAACTTACATTCACTTTCGCAACATGCAACTGTTAAAGCGTTATGCTTTAAAGGTGGCGCATTTAATAGCAAGCGAAGCGATCGGGGAAATAGGTATTGACAAGGGGGCAGTGCGACGGGATTCATTAAAACAGGGTTGGCTGTCAGCGCGCTGATAAAGACTTTGTTCAATCCAACGCCGCGAAGGATCGACATCCCTGCACGTAAGAGAGATGGTGTTGCGGTCACGTTAATAGCTACTTTCTCTGCTAATAAAAAAAACAGAACAAAGTGATGAGCTGAACGCAGCGATGCATCGCTTCGCCACCTACAGCACTGGACTTACGTACGTATATAAAATAACAAAAATAATTTGTTGAAAAAAAACGGGAAGGAAAGTAATTTCCGTAGGTGGATAGGTCATACCTTCCAAGAACTTTTGAAGGTAAACATTCGACAGAAGTCTGTCTGGTTGGGTAATTAAACTAAGAAAACTTCTAGAACTCCAACCACACTCAAGAAAAGGAAAAGAAAAAGAAAAAGAAACCCGACGTTTCGCGGCCGACTCGGCTGCTTCCTCAGGGGTGACTGGGGCTACGTTGCAGTGTCGCCTTGGAGGCACCCACGCGGTTGACAACACGTCCTTCCGCGGAACGCAGTCCATGCACATACACTGGGGGGAGGGCACCCAGAGAACGATTGATGTTTTGAGCAGTTCTCTGTATATGCCAGGATTCAAGAAGAACTCGTTTCTTCCAGTTTGTCTCTATTTCCAGGATGGTCACTTTTTCGAAGCTAATTCGGTGGTCACGCGTCTCGGAATGTTCGGCGACGGCACTCCGCTCTTTGTTCAGCTTCCGGACATCGTTTGCATGTTGTTTGAGCCGTTCCGGGAAGTTTTTCGTCTCGCCGATGTATGAACAAGGGCAGTCGGCGCAAGGGATTTGGTAGACGACCCCGGGGGCTCTGTCTATTGTTGGCCGGTCTTTGGGGCGGGGGAGGAGGCGGCCCAGCGTGCACGAAGGCACGTGCGCGATGCGCACCCCCTCTTTTCCGAAAATCCGCGCCAACGCCTCGCTGGCTCCTTGAACATATGGAACGGGTACGCGTTTTTGAGAGCTGGAAGCTGATGCTGATTGGGATTTGCGTAATCCCTTTTGCTCTGCGCGGCGGGTGACGGACCGAATGAAGTTTTTCGGGTATCCGTTTTTCCTGAGGTCCGCAATCACGTAAGCCCCTTCTTTCCTGCGCTCGGTGTCACTGGAGCATACGTTTTTGGCCCTCTGAAGAAGAGCGGTCACAACCGAGGCCTTGTCCCGCCAGGGACAACCGAGGCCTCATCCCGCCAGACAAGACGTCGATGTTCCGTCGACAAGACAAGACGTCGATGTTCCGTCGTGGGATTACCTCAGCCTGTGTCGCGAAAAGAAGCTTGCCGGATAGTTCAGAAAACTGATTATCAAGCAAGGCGTGTGCAGTATCACTACAGTATGCGAGCTCTCTCAATATATTCATTCTCCTTATGAATAATTTCAGCATGCCTCTGTCAAAGCCGGCAGCACATTTACACTGAAATATGAAGGTACAGAACGTGGTCATTATCTTCATCTTTATAATTTGCGCTTTCAAGACAGCTGTCTCTCTCTCCGAGATAGTCCCCTTTGCCGTCAAAGCGGTGCAGCTTGCGTAACAGTGACTTGGTCCACTGTGCTTGAAAGACGAAAGGAAGATCGATTTCCTCGCGCGTGTCGTATAAAAACCACAAATAAAGCAAAAAATAACGGACCTCCTGTGAATTTGCGCAACATACTGCAGCGACGTCATTGGGAAAATGTCCCGGTTCACGCCGATAAGGAAAACTGATGACTGCTCGCAGGCACATGCCACATTCTGCGGTCTACAGCCTAGCCGACTGCGCATCCTTGGCCCTTCCCTCACCGACACCTCTCCTTTTACTCTAACAGAGCCGAGCCATTGAAGAGGGTTCACATCGTTTTATGTGCGCTGTTGTTCTTAAGGCCCCTCAAGAGTCGTAATTACGAACACTCCACTTTTAAATTGATGTAATGACGCTTCTTTTGGCATACGAAATTCTGTACGCCTTCTGTAAATGCCGAGCACGCTAGGACAATTAAGGAAACTTATTCAGTCCATGACCTTCCCTTTCTGCTGCAGAGAGATTTTGTTTCCCATCATTGAACTTCATTGAGCAAAGTTACTAGAGAGCTTCACTCGCAATCCTGTGAGCGTGTCATTTTTATGTGGATTCCCCTGATTAATTTCTGCAAAAATGAACAGTTTCTGTAAGGGCACCTTCTATCAGAGTTGGATGTCAACTGTGGATTGTTTTGAAAATCTGACGAAGCTGGAATGTTCACAAGGTCCGGAGTCTTTCTCTGGACTTTGTGAACATTCGTTATATTGCAGGATGCCATTCAGCTGCACAACTTCATCGTGAGTCAAATAGCTACGAAAATTAAGGTGTGTGCCTTCACGCAAGAAACAGCCTGGGCAAATATTTACGGCATATTATGCAGGGAGCCTTCGCACGCACGTATCTCTGCGCCTTTGACAGTTTGTGTGTGGGGGCTGCAGTACATTCTATGTCTAGTGACAGACCAAGTATGAAAGTGAATGTTAGACGAACGCAATGATTGGGCGTAGAAAAGGGGCCAATATGCAACGGATGAATAAGGCTTAGGTTAACAACCCCCTAAGAGATAAGCGCGTACGACCCTCTACTTGCTGGAACGCTTAAAGCGTCCGATTAACCTGAAATTTTTTGAAGTGTTTTCTCCACACAGCACTTATGTAGCACTTTAAAAGTAAACCAGTGCGCAGTAGGGTGTTTTATTGTGCTTCTGTGTTTAGTTTATCTAAAAATTACAGCATATCCACGGAGTGAATGATGATGAGTGGGCGAAGCTCGGGATGTTTATCGTAGATCGTGCCGAGTTCCGGATCAATTTAGTTAACGCGCATGCTACGAATCCTCGGTTCAACTATGCACAATGCACAAGTGAAATCTCCCACCCGCACTTCATCTCCCACCGGCACTTCATATATATATATATATATATATATATATATATATATATATATATATATATATATTCCTTTATATATTCCTTTATATATATATATATATATATATTAATTCCTTTCTACTTTCTCCACAATTACAATACCACAAGTAACTTCCCCTATGTTTTCCTAGGCTTCATTGTCTGTTTGCTCATTAAGTTGTTTCTAACAAATAAAGAACGAGCCCTTGACCCCTTCCCTTTCGTTGTTTCATAGCTTGGGCCTCGTTGCGGCAGACTTGGTGCCTTAGGTAGCATGCGAGGGCTTATTGGGCAGCAGCCATCTCATCTAAGTTCACGTTCTACGTGACGCCTCCTGGCAAGAAAGTGTGTTCTACACACGCCGCCTTGGCCTCGAGTGGCGCTGCCTAACACTCCCAGGACAATACCTACATAAATACACAATAAAGTGGACGGGGGGACGACCGCCCTTGTAGCTCAGTTGGTAGAGCATCGGACGCGACATCCGAAGGTCGTGGGTTCGGGTCCCACCGAGGGCAGGTTTGTCTTTTCGTCCACTTTAATTCCTTTCTACTTTCTCCACAATTACAATACCACAAGTAACTTCCCCTATGTTTTCCTAGGCTTCATTGTCTGTTTGCTCATTAAGTTGTTTCTAACAAATAAAGAACGAGCCCTTGACCCCTTCCCTTTCGTTGTTTCATAGCTTGGGCCTCGTTGCGGCAGACTTGGTGCCTTAGGTAGCATGCGAGGGCTTATTGGGCAGCAGCCATCTCATCTAAGTTCACGTTCTACGTGACGCCTCCTGGCAAGAAAGTGTGTTCTACACACGCCGCCTTGGCCTCGAGTGGCGCTGCCTAACACTCCCAGGACAATACCTACATAAATACACAATAAAGTGGACGGGGGACGACCGCCCTTGTAGCTCAGTTGGTAGAGCATCGGACGCGACATCCGAAGGTCGTGGGTTCGGGTCCCACCGAGGGCAGGGTTGTCTTTTCGTCCACTTTAATTCCTTTCTACTTTCTCCACAATTACAATACCACAAGTAACTTCCCCTATGTTTTCCTAGGCTTCATTGTCTGTTTGCTCATTAAGTTGTTTCTAACAAATAAAGAACGAGCCCTTGACCCCTTCCCTTTCGTTGTTTCATAGCTTGGGCCTCGTTGCGGCAGACTTGGTGCCTTAGGTAGCATGCGAGGGCTTATTGGGCAGCAGCCATCTCATCTAAGTTCACGTTCTACGTGACGCCTCCTGGCAAGAAAGTGTGTTCTACACACGCCGCCTTGGCCTCGAGTGGCGCTGCCTAACACTCCCAGGACAATACCTACATAAATACATAATAAAGTGGACGGGGGGACGACCGCCCTTGTAGCTCAGTTGGTAGAGCATCGGACGCGACACCCGAAGGTCGTGGGTTCGGGTCCCACCGAGGGCAGGGTTGTCTTTTCGTCCACTTTAATTCCTTTCTACTTTCTCCACAATTACAATACCACAAGTAACTTCCCCTATGTTTTCCTAGGCTTCATTGTCTGTTTGCTCATTAAGTTGTTTCTAACAAATAAAGAACGAGCCCTTGACCCCTTCCCTTTCGTTATATATATATATATATATATATATATATATATATATATATATATGGGTTGCCGGTGAACGCTTCTCCAACGCGAGCAGTCGGTATTTCTCAATCAAGAAACTCGCTAGGAGACGCTGCCTGCGCCAACGTTGTCTCTCGCGTTTGCCGGGGCAGTGTCGAGTTTGCTGGGGAGCGCGTGGCTCCCGGCGCTCGCCGCGAGGGCGCGAGCCGTCTCGTTTTGCTTTTAGAAAACATCTGGCGTTTTTCGTTGGTTTATTTCATCAATCAACGGCGTTTTGAACAAAATTTTTATTGTTTAATCACGCACAGGAGAAATCTCACCAGGCACTACCTTGGAGGTAAACAATGGCTGCTAATGGGAATGAGAGACAGAAGAAGTCGGCTTTTAGCTAACACTTACACTTCTACTTCTACTAACGTTTCCTACCGGAACATGCCAATGGCTGCTAATGGGGAATGAGAGACAGAAGAATTCGGCTTTTAGTTAACGCGCACGCTGCGAATTTTTTATTGTTAAGCAACGCACAGGAGAAATCTCCCACCGGCACCAGCTTGGAGGTCAACATCTGGTACTAGCGTTAAGACTGGTTACACACTACTACGACGGGGGACGAAAGGGTGCCGCTATAAGGAGCTTCGCCCCTAAAACGTTAATATTATTTTCCTGAGTCAATGCGGCCGCAGAAAAAGAAAAGGAAAACCTATTTTGCGTAGATAGAAGCAATGTAAAAAAGAAAGAGCATAGCATGGCTTTGAACTTTGAACTTTATTGTTAATAAACAAAATACAGTAAATAAAAACATGTTAACAACATCAGGATCCTTAGCAGAATGCTAGTATATAGTAAAGTATATAGTATATACTATAGTATCATACTATACACTATATACTGTTGTGCCTCAAGTTCCCTTGCCAGCACGTGCAATTCCACCAGCGACCGACCCCACAGCGGGCATCACCGGAAGGCGCTCGTGTGTCATCCGTTGACATCTTTCGGAAGCCATCTCACCGGTCGCCGGTCGGCGAGAAGAAACAAGGGACGTTGGGAGGACCCCCCGGCATGACTGCAGGCACGGACCGACACCGCACTCCAGCCGCTTCGTGGAAAAGCGCGAGGAGGAAGCGACCGAACGAGAGGAGAAAAGCGGGTGCATCGGAGGTGCACCGGCGACTGCTCAGGAAGACCCGGCCGTGTCAAGAGCTCTTCACGGAGACACGGCCGTGGGTTATGTACAATATTGTATAAAGTCTTTTGTCAGTCTTCTTCGATCGGCCGTCTTTCCTGGCTCCTCACTCCAGCGCCTCTTCGAAGCGGTGGGGCTACCAAAGTCCCCGTACCCCACCCGTCTTTCGTAACAGTGGATGGCAGCTAGATGGGATCAACCAGCGTCAGCTACCTTGGTGTGGTGAGTGCTCGAAGCTTTCCAATCGTATTGCCAGACCTATAGCTAACCCACGTTGTTGTTAGAAATAGGGTTGGACGTTTTGTCTTGGGAACGCTAACTTTTGAGTCAGCCAAGGATCCTCTGACTACTTGGTTACAGTTTTTAGACGAGGCGTGGTGCAAAGTCGAGATGGACAAGTTCAAGGTTCAGGACCTCCTAGAAATTTGCAAGGAGCTAGGTATCGCGGTTGGCTCCACAAAGCGGAAACAGCAAATTCTCGCGCTCATGGAGGCAGAGGAGGTAACGGTCGAAGAGGCCCAGGAAGCTCAGGAGGCTGTGCAGGCTAGGATTGCCGCAGCAAAGGAGCGTGAAGAAAAAGAGAAAGCTGCAGAGAGGCAGCACCAATTGAAAATAAGGGAGTTAGAACTGCGGTATTCCCCCGAGAACATTGCTTCTACCGTGAGAGAGTCGGTAAATGTAAAAATGAAAGACCTGTTGCAGCCGTTCAGGGTTGGCGAGGACATCGCACTTTTTCTTGTCAATTTTGAGTGGACATGCGAGAAGTCTGGGTTCCCTACCGAAAGTTGGCCACAAAAATTGCTGACACTCCTTCCTTGCGAAGCCGCCGACGTCATAGCTAGGCTCAGCAGAGAGGACGCCGAAGCGTATGACAAAGTTAAGGGGGCACTGTTGCGTAAGTATCGTTTGTCAACAGAGGCATTCCGGCAGCGTTTTAGGTATGCGCGGAAGGGTAACGAGTCACATCAGGACTTTGCCTATAAGATTAAAGCCAATTTGGAAGAATGGCTTAAGAGCGCAGAGGTCTATGGTGACCATGATAAAGTAATAGAATGCTTTGCAATCGAGCAATTCTACAAGGGCATCTCGGAAGAGATGAGGTTATGGCTCCAAGATAGGCTCACCGACATGAACTTGATCAAAGCCGCCGAGCTTGCGGAGGAATACGAAACGCGTCGGAACGTGCGCGGAAGGGCAGCACAGCCCGTGAAAAGCCAGCAAAGGGAATTTGTGCCTAAGAGGTTCGAAGGAAAAAGGTTTTCACCGCGTACAGACGGTAGAAAGGCATCCGAGGAACGCTTTAACGAGCAGCCGAAAGGAGGGTACAGCGGGGAGCCTAGAGGGGCAGGCACTTCAAAGCCGTCCGCTGAAGTGAACCGCGCTTTTGACGCGCCGAGACCGGTTGTGTGTTACAACTGTAAAGAGGAAGGCCACTTGTCCAGAAGCTGCAAAAAGAGAATGGTATTTGCAAGCATTGGAGAGTCGGACGAAAGTGTTCGCCTTTTGCAACCATACACGCAGGAAATGATTGTAAACGGCAAAAGGAGGAGGGTGCTTTGCGACTCAGCAGCAACGATGGATGTCGCACACCCGAATTGCGTTTCTCCTCAGGATTTCACGGGAGAATGCGCGTGGATCCGACAGGTGGCGGAGCAGCAGAGTGTTTGTCTGCCCATAGCTAGAGTGGTTCTTGAAGGCCCTTTCGGCCAGCTGCACACCGAGGCGGCGGTGTCGGAGAACTTGCCGCTGCATTTTCCGTACCTTTTCTCAAATAAGTCCACCGAACTTCTGAAAGAACGAGGCCAGTCGTTTTCAAACGAAGTTGTTTTCATGGCCCTCACGCGTTCTAAGGCTCGTGAGCTTTCCGAAAAACTAGAGTCAACGGGAACTGATGAGTCACCCTTGCCACCGGCAGTAAGCGCTGAAGCTGAAGTCGCGGAAGACAGTGGTAGGTCGCTCGTGTCGGCTAATCAGGGGACAAATGAGAAAAGAGGGAAGGATGCTAGTGTGCACGCTGAGTGCCGCGAACGTGAGGAAGGCTCGGTTTTAGCCCCCACATCAAGCACCTGGCAACAACTTACTGAAGTTGATAAAGTGAAATTTGTCGCTGAACAGAAGGCAGATTTGTCCCTGAATTCCCTGCAGGAACATGTTAAAGAGGGGATAGCGAAAAAGAACATTTCGTTCTACAGGCATTCCGACATTTTGTATCGAAGGTATACAGATGCCAAGGGTCGCTCATACGATCAGCTCCTCGTACCGGAAAGATATCGCCGACAACTCCTTGATCTTGCGCACGGCAATGCATGGGCCGGTCATCTCGGGATCAAGAAAACCAAAGCTAGGCTAGCTCAGGAATACTACTGGCCAGGTTGTTGGAAAGACGTAGAGGAGTTCGTCCGGTCGTGCGACACGTGTCAGCGTGTAGGCAAATGCACTGACAGATGGAAGGCACCGATGAAAGCGGTACCGATTATTTCAGAGCCGTTTCGTCGACTGGTGATCGATATTGTAGGCCCCTTACCCGAATCGCCATCCGGCTGCCGCTACGTTTTAACCGCGTTATGCGTTGCGACGAAGTTTCCGGAAGCGATCCCGTTAAGGGAGCTAAATTCAGTCGCTGTCGTGGACGCTTTATTGTCTATTTTCTCGCGTGTTGGATTCCCTTCGGAAATACAAAGCGACAATGGAAGCGTCTTTACTAGCAACCTCACAACCACTTTCCTTGAGCGGTGCGGAATCAAGTTGGTGCATAGCTCGGTGCACCACCCTCAGTCGAATCCAGTCGAACGGATGCATTCTATATTAAAGCGCATTTTGAGAGCCCTTTGCTTTGAGCACAAGCGTGACTGGGAGGCCTGTTTGCCCGCAGCGTTGTTTGCTATTAGGTCGGCCCCTCACGAGAGCACAGGTTTCAGCCCCGCAGAGCTGGTTTACGGACGCGGACTGAGATGTCCCTTGCGCCTGCTTCGAGAGTCATGGGAAGGACACGGGGAGGATCCCACCGTCGTCACATATGTGCTGGATCTTTTAGAGAGGCTAGGTAAAACGAGGAATCTCGTAGAAAGCAACATGAAAGCTGCGCAGGCCACGTCGAAGACGTACTACGACAAATCGGCCCGACAACGCACGTTCAGCGTGGGCGACAAAGTAATGCTGCTGCGCCCAGTCCAAGAAGAACAAACTTGACGTACAGTGGGAGGGGCCAGCAAAGGTAGTGTCAAAGTTATCCGACACCAACTATGAGGTGAAACTAGGGAGGAAACAAAGCAGAGTCTTTCATAGTAATCTCATGAAGCCATACGTACAGCGCCAGGCTATCGTAAATATGACTTTGAACATGCCGGTTGAGGAAGGTGCAGAAATTCCAAGCTTGGTAGACGCTGAGAAGCCTGCCATAAAGGGGTTACTTGACCAGATAGGTAGAGCCCAGGGTCTTAACGAAGAGCAGAGAAATGACTTGAGAAGGGTGGTTCAAAATTTTACAACCGTGTTTTCCAATAGGCCAGGGAAAACCACAGTAGTTGAACATGATATTGAACTGTCTAGCGATAAGCCCGTTCAGAGCAAAGCCTATCGTGTTTCGCCGAGGCTGAGAGAAATAATGGATACGGAGGTAAGGCGCATGTGCGAACTGGGAGTGGTTATTCCCTGCGAGAGTGACTACACGTCGCCACTCATCCTAGTAGAAGTTCCAGGAAAGGACCCCAGGCCATGCGTGGATTACCGCAAGCTAAATGCAGTAACAGTAGACCAAACGTATCCCATACCGAACTTGGAGGAAAGGGTGGAGACCGTGTCTAACTCAATGTACATCTCTACACTGGATCTGGTTAGGGGTTATTGGCAAGTCCCTTTGACGGAACGTGCTAGTCGTTACGCTGCTTTCATCTCCCCTCTGGGAACGTTTCGTCCGGTAATGTTAAGCTTTGGCTTGAAAAACGCTCCATATTGTTTTTCCGCACTGATGGATCGTGTGTTGCACGGGTTGGCGGACTTTGCGCTTCCCTATCTGGATGATGTGGCAGTTTCCTCGGACAGCTGGGAGGAACATATAGAACACCTTCAGATTGTGCTGGAAAGGCTAAAAGGAGCAGGGCTAACAGTGCGGGCGGAAAAGTGCCACTTAGGCTGCGCTCAGGTAAGCTACCTAGGACACATTGTCGGGCGTGGTCAGCGCAGGCCGTCCGAACTAAAGGTAGCGGCGGTAGTTAAGTATCGTCGACCGGCGACCAAGACTGAGGTCAGAGCTTTTCTTGGTTTAGCTGGGTATTACCAGCATTACATAAAAGATTACTCTGATATCGCTAGCGCTCTTACTGACGCCCTCCGAAAAACAGAGCCGGTAAACGTCGTATGGGATGCAAGGAAGGAGTGCGCGTTTCAAGAGCTAAAACGGGCATTGAGTGAGGGACCCGTTCTCATGGCACCAGACTTTTCAAAAGAGTTTGTCATCCAGTGCGACGCTAGTGACCGTGGCTTAGGAGCTGTGCTCTGTCAAGAAGATTCCGAGGGCAGAGAAAGGCCTGTATTGTATTTGAGCCGCAAGCTCAGTAGCCGAGAGGAAACCTACAGCACCTCCGAGAAGGAGTGCGCGTGCCTCGTATGGGCAATTCAGAAACTGGCGTGCTACGTCGCAGGGTCGCGGTTCATAGTAGAAACCGATCATTGCCCTTTGACTTGGCTCAACAAAATGTCTTCAAAAAACGGCCGTCTCCTCCGTTGGAGCATAGCACTTCAGCAGCACAATTTTGTTGTCCGCTATAAGAAAGGCAAGCTGCACACTAACGCTGATGGGCTTAGCCGTGCATTTTGAGATGAGGTATGCCGTCCGGGATATTTTGTGCCTACGTGCAGTTTAATTTCAATGTAGTTAGTTATATCAGTGTTTATTTTCTCTCATGAATATGATTTTGTGCATAAGCATATTGATTTCAGTGTTACGGTTAAACTTATGCTTCATCTGAGTATTGTTCATTTTTTTTCATCGTGCTTAGTTTTGTGAGAAATGTACGTTACCTTGGGTGCTTCGCAGGGAGAGAACAGAAGCTATTTATTATTCGAGCAAAGCTTTTGAGCATCTGTCGGCTTCATCGATCGTCTCCTTTGCCGGCCTAAGCACGTCTAGTTCGATTAGTCATCTAATCGAGATTCTTGAATTCAAGGATAACTGTTGAATAGTAACAGTAGAAATAGAGGTCCGATTTTGAACTTGCCACCATTAGAGGCTGCATTTCGCTAAGTTTCCCTTACGAGCGTTAATTGCAATTCTCATATTACTCTGTTTAATGGTGGTCTGGCAGTTCGAGGGGTGTGCAGAGGGCACTTGCTGCTCTGGGCGTGGTTCGACAATGGCTGTCTTGTCGAGTCTATCTCTACTCCAGGATCCGTGAACCCCTGTGAGCTGTGAGTTCGAGTGGAATGCCAGGAGAGGAACCTGTGCACCTGAGAGCTTCGCCACCGGTCCATGGATGATCCTGCTGGCCCGTACGTCGCATCACTTCAGACGAGCCACGTTGAGCCGCTCGTCCTCCTGATGCAATATTTGGTGGCGGGGGTGCTGTTGTGCCTCAAGTTCCCTTGCCAGCACGTGCAATTCCACCAGCGACCGACCCCACAGCGGGCATCCCCGGAAGGCGCTCGTGTGTCATCCGTTGACATCTTTCGGAAGCCATCTCACCGGTCGCCGGTCGGCGAGAACAAACAAGGGACGTTGGGAGGACCCCCCGGCATGACTGCAGGCACGGACCGACACCGCACTCCAGCCGCTTCGTGGAAAAGCGCGAGGAGGAAGCGACCGAACGAGAGGAGAAAAGCGGGTGCATCGGGGGTGCACCGGCGACTGCTCAGGAAGACCCGGCCGTGTCAAGAGCTCTTCACAGAGACACGGCCGTGGGTTATGTACAATATTGTATAAAGTCTTTTGTCAGTCTTCTTCGATCGGCCGTCTTTCCTGGCTCCTCACTCCAGCGCCTCTTCGAAGCGGTGGGGCTACCAAAGTCCCCGTACCCCACCCGTCTTTCGTAACAGTACGCAAGGCTCGTGTGCTGTGCGATGTCAGTGCACGTTAAAGAACCCCAGGTGTTCGAAATTTCCGGAGACCTCCACTACGGCGTCTCTCATAATCAGAGCTGGTTTTGGAACGCAGGGGTGAGACAGCTGCTCATATTGCACAGTTTTGATACAATTCCGTTTTCCTGCTCCGAGCTGCTCCAAAGTCATGAAAATTGGGAAAATTGCTCCAAACTGCTGCAAAACAGCCTGAAAAGCAAGTATTTTGGTGCTCACATCAGTTTCAAAGGGGAAAAAAAGCGGAGTTGCGCAACATGCATCACGTAATTGAATCTCGGGTGTCCGAGATTTTCTGCAGACACTTTGATTTTGGTGTCAGTGTACGTTGGCAAGAAAATCAAGAAATGTGCAGCCAAGACACGTGGAAGCCATTATCTGCTGCAAATGGAGTATCTTTCACGATTAGTTGCCACCACAGTATTGCAGTGTTACAGTAGAGGGCAATGCTCTGGTGAAAAACTCAGGTGAGCTTCTTCGTAATGGTGTGAAGCAGGAAAATCTTGATAAAATCTAAGGTGACCAGACTCTCCTGACAAAAGAGAACACTAATTAATCTACAAGAAGTGCTAGGGATCCTTCAGAAGCTAAATATTAAAATCTACAAGAAGTCAAAGCAATAATTGCCGAAATCAGGTAAGTGGTCTTAACTAAAAGACTATTGTGTATTGACAATTTTGGTGCAATGAGTATTTCTTTTCATTTTGAGAAGTGTACTGGCCCCTGGTTGTGGAAAAGATACTTGACTGCCTGGGCTGCTCCAAATTTGACTTTTTGAGCTCTTAAGACATCACATTAACTGTTGTGAGCTGCTCCAAATCAAGGTACTCCTGCTCCAAAATGAACATTTCGCTGCTCCAAAAACTGCTCCCAAGGCTCTTTCTGCTGCCTCACCCCTGGGAACATTAAACCCCATAAATCAATCAATCAGCACATGTACGCAGGACCGACAACGATGGCATCTGGTAAGGAACTTGATCATTATTCTCAAACCCATCGCGTGCCTGAGGGCAGTGCGTAGCGACACGAGAGAGAGAAGGAAAACAAACATGCCCCCGAAAAGTCTGAAAGATGGGTGCGTGGTCAAAGGTTACATGGCTGCCAGCGCGAGCAGTTTGAAGCTTACAAAAGCCATGGGCAAAGGAGTTTCAGAAATACCCTGTGCCTGTGTTGACTCTGGCAACTGGGGACAGCATGCACATATGCATGTTCAGTCATTTAGACAATCCGCTACAGAGCTCCCCCCTAAAGAGGTAATTTCAATGAATGGTTACTGCTGTAGTCAAAGTGGGTCCTGGTGGACCCTCCACACAGAATGGGCTGGGGATGCCGGCAAAAGGGGGGGGGGGGGGGTGGAAGGAGGGTGGCTCAGAGTAAGGTTGGATGACGAAACGGAAGAGGCCATCTTTTTGCTGTACACGGGCTTCAGGCGCTCGAGAGTGATTTTTTTCCCATGAGCCATTCACACCGATAACAAAGTTTGAGGGGAGATGCTCAAGGACACGGGAAGGTCTGAGGTAGTGTGGCTGCAGTGAACCATGCACAGGGCTGTACTGCCAAACGTGTGCTGTTGTTTCCAAGTCTGGAAAAATGTAGGTCACTCAACGCTGGTTTCGTCTCGTCGGTTGCAGTCGAAGATCTTGCAAAGCTGTGCAAAGCAGGTGCACATATTCGCTGGCTACAGGTGTGCTGGGGCATGTGGTGGCTTCGAAGAACTCGCAAGAAGTATTCTTTGTATGCTCATTGGATGTCGAGCGGAGTGAGGGGAAGTGCTTTTACGTTGTTTTGGGAGCCTTGTGCTGTCAGCGCTGCTTTCAGGTGGCAACGAAAGCGCTCAACAAGGTCATTTGTTTGGGGGGGGGGGGAGGTTACAGCTGTTCACAGGTGAGCCATTCCGAGTAGTTTGAGAAGCTCCGTAAACAGCAAGGATTCAAACTGGCAGCCCCAGTCAATGATTATGGTTAGCCAAACCGTACGATCGAACTAAAAAGAAATGCGTCTGTGACTGTGGCGGCCATGATGCTGGGAATTGGTGTCGCCTCAGGCCTGCAGGTAAATCGATTGACGCATGTAAACAAATATCGGTGGCCTTCGCAAGGTGTGAGCTGTCAGACAATCAATGTGCACCACAGCAAACCGTTCGTCAGGTGGTAGAATACGCCGGGGTGGCGGTACTGGATATCAGTGAACATTAGCATGCTGGCAAGGTGTACACGCATGTACCCATTCTCGAATGTCCGCTTTCATATGAGGCAACACGAATCGAGCTGTAATGTGCTTTCGGGTAGCTCGAATTCCAGGGTGGGTGAGGTTGTGCAGGCAGTTGAAAGCCTGCTTGCGGAAAGCATCTGCCAGAAAGAGGCACGGTGTGTCTGTAGAGGTATCGCAGATGATCGGTATATTGTTGACTTGAGGTGGAGAGAAGTGGGCATTTCATGTAGGTTAGGCAAATCAGGACAGTTCTTCTGCACTGTGGCGAGTTTTTGGAGGTTGAACGGGCACGAAGTTGTTGAATTCTTTGAGAAGCTGCGTGTGATGATGTCCACGCAGCTGAGAGCACCAGCTGGGGTGTTATCACAGCCACTGATGTGTCGAATGTCCGTAGTGAATTCCGAGAGAAAGGAAAGCTGGCGCACCTCATGTGGTGTGTATAGGGACTCGGAATTACCGATTGAATATGTTAAGGGTTTATGATCATGCAGCGAAACTGAAGCCACACGTTTAAGTTAGAAATCTCAGTAGAAATAGGGTCTGTTTATCTTTGCAAGATGGTTGCCCAATCAAATTTCAAACACTTCTGAGTCCTGCAAGGTGGAAGCACCTCTGAGTGAGCATGCATCATGAGCAGTCTGGAGG
>CM023483.1:131819728-131878761 GCA_013339685.2 Hyalomma asiaticum | reverse complement strand
GCTTTTGGTTTTTGTTCTGTTCCTCTAAGACCATAGATGACTAGGTTGTTTCGGCGACTCCTATTTTAAAGGTCTTCGATTTTGTTCCGCATCACAGTAAATTCACTACGCATGGCCGATACAGTTGCTTCGCAATTTTGAACGTTCTCATGACACTGCTTTAATGACGTAGGCGTACATTCAATCTATGAGAGACTTAGCTGAACGTCGTTAAGACCAGTTTCAAAAGCTGAATGTGATATTTTAAGTTCGTCGGGAGCCTTTAGTACCTGGTCTGTTTTGTCAGTACGTGGGTTTTACTTCGTCACCGCTCATTTTCAGTAACAAAAATATCACACAGACACACTCGCGGTAGCAAAACATGTGTCGTTGGCCTGGCAGCACAACTAGGCCCACATGACTAGTTTTTGTACATTTAACAAGAGAACATCTATCCCTAGCGTGTAGAACGAAGTGCACGTAGTTTATGATGGTGCTCCGGATGGTTCTGCCAATAAATGATAGGAAATAAGTAAAATGAAACGGAAAGAATGCACAGAAGGTCTGAATTATAACACTTAAACAAGGACGTGTGGCGAGCCTACCTAAACATTTACATACATACATACATACATACATACATACATACATACATACATACATACATACATACATACATACATACATACATACATACATACATGTGAGCATGAATGGTTATATTTGTCACTGGAGTAGAGCCACATTATTCCTTCAATATGTCAACTAAAGTGGCATTCTGTGTAAATGCAGTGATTTAAGATACTGGCTGAATGCAATTCCGTTGGCTGCGGAAACGAATAGGCCGCTCCTACAAGGTCCTTGCGCTTCTGCCATTTCCAGGGAATTCAAAGGAGCAACGCTTTCACGACCCAGCGCAGGTAACGAGTCCAGAATACACGAACACGCCTCTTTGTTGTTGCTATTTTGTCATTTATTGTCTTTCTTTGTGAAAGCTACCACTACTTTTATTCGCGCACCTCCCTTTCCAGCTCCGAGAGTAGAATTGTTTGAACATGTTCCTATCATTCCCGAACTCCTCTGCTTTTGCTTGCCGCGTTTGTTTTTTTTTTTTTTTTTTTGCGCACAGCAGTGCCTTTTTAACAGATCCCTTCGATAAAAAACAATACTTTTAAAATTCTGTAGGCGAAACATGCTCCGAAACGTCCAATGCGCAGAATCAGCGGAGTGGAATTTCTTTCGATCACGAAAGTCCTTCCAAGCGATGTCGCTACAAGAGCGCTGTCGAAAACGCCCGCCATTTATTCTGCTCATGCTCTTGTACCAAACGTGCTTCCACAGAAAAAATATCGAAAGAAAGAAAACCTCTGGAAGATAGTGCTCGAAAAAAAAATGCTGCCTACGGCAACGTCAAATTGGAAACACGAGGAACGCTTTGTACGTATTACGCTACATTGCAGGAACAACTTCCCAGTGCGCCTGTCGTAAGCACCGTTACTTCCGTTCTTTTTATACGCTGCCTTACGAAGAAACGGCGAGAGCTAACGCTAAAAAACGCGTTCTTCAAACATCAATAAAACGCTCGTAAATTAAAAAAAAAAACTAAAAAGCGGAGGACAGAGGCCACTTCTCTGAGAATTGACGAGAAGACATCAGGTCATCAGCAGCAATCCACAACTCTCACAAGTTTACCTTCGGTGTGAAGGAGCAGTGCTTTTCCTTTAACGGCACAGAGCGACGATATTCCTAAAAATGAAAAAAAAGGCAGATCCCACGTGCAGTGGGAATCAAGGAAATGCGAAGCACGCATAAGGAACGTAAAATGGATTTGCATTGTTGTCTCACTGTACCGATATTGCTACATATGAAGTTAACGAAACGGCCGCAAGAGTACCATGACTGTGGCACGTAAACCATCCCGCTCACACACGCATGTCATGATTCTAATCTTACGACCTGTCATTTACGTCCGTCATGCTGTCGTGTTGTGCTATAGCAATTTTGGTATACATCACATTAATGAAACGCCTGGAATGTAAATCATGCCGCTCATGATATGCATCTCACGATTTTCACATTATGACCTGTCATTTATGGTCGTCATGTCATGTTGTTGCATACCAATTTTCGTATATATCCCGTTATCGAAACGCGTGGCATGTAAATCATGTGGCTCATGACATGCATATCATGATTTTCATGTTGGGACCTGTCATGTTCGCCATGCAGTCATGTTGTGGCATACCATTTTCGTATACATCCCACTAACGAAACGGCCAAGAGAGCACCAAGACCGTGGCACGTTAATCATGTCGTTCATGATATGCATGTCATGATTTTCATGTTATAAGCTGTCATTACGTTCGTGATGCAGTCATCTTGTGGCATGCCAATTTTCGTATACATCCCGTTAACGAAACGCGTGGCATGTAAATAATGTCGCTCATGACATGCGTATCATGATTTTCTTGTTGTGACCTCTGAGTCATGTTCGCCATGCTGTCATGTGGTGGCATACCAATTTTCGTATACATCCCACTAACGAAACGGCCAGGAGAGCACCAATACCGTCGCATGTAAAAACACGTCACTCATAACATGCATGTCATGATTTTCGTGTTATGACCTGTCATTTATGTTTTTCATGCAGTCATGTAGTGGCATGCCAATTTCCGTATACGTCCCAATAACGAAACGCGTGGCATGTGAATCATGTCGTTCATGACATGAATGTCATGAACTTCATGTTATGACCTGTCATTTATGTTCGCCATGCAGTCATATTGTGGCATACCTATTTTTGTATACATCCCCTTAACGAGACGACCAGGAGAGAACCAAGACTGTGACATGTAAATCATGCCACTCATGACACACATGTCATGATTTTTATGTTATGACCTGCCATTTATGTTTGTCAGGCAGTCAGGCCATGCCAATTTTCGCATATATCCCATTAGCGAAACGGCCAGGAGTTCACCAAGACCGTGGCATGTAAATCATGCCGTTCATGACATGCATATCATGACGTTCATGTTATGACCTGTCAGTTGTGTTCGTCATGTAGTCATGATGTGGCATACCAATTTTCTTAAACATCCGATTAGCGAAACGGCCAGGAGAGCACAAAATCGCAGGTGGCTAGATAGATAGATAGATAGATAGATAGATAGATAGATAGATAGATAGATAGATAGATAGATAGATAGATAGATAGATAGATAGATAGATAGATAGATACGCTCAAACTCGCCGAAGTTCGCTAAGAAACGCTTCGCATTTAAAACATGTATATAGTATAGAAAACAAAGCGTTCAGGGGCTGTCGCGTGCAAGCGGAAAGAAATGAACAGCTAGGTTTGATGTCGCATTTGAAGCGATCAGTCACTGCTTGGAAGTGCCTTCGAAGAAATCTGGGTATTGTTGAGAATTTCTGCAAAACTGCGACATTACTTCGCCGTTTGTGAGCCCCAGCGGTTACTGCTTTTGATGAAGACAGTGCGAAGCGTTGCATCTATAGCGTGAGATGGCCGTGCGTTGCGGTAAGCTCTATAGCTCACCATATGTTGCCACGAGTAGCTGCATTATATGAATGATATTGCCATGACAAGACACTTGAAGCGCAAACAGACAAGGACTAGGACGAGTAGCGCTGTGTGTGTCTACTCGTCCTAGTCCTTGTCTGTTTGCGCTTCAAGTGTCTTGATATGAACCAACAAGCCCCACTTCACACGCTTCTAAAGTATATTGCCATGAAACTTGCTTAAAAGTACGAATCGCCATTGAGTGTCGATTCGAAATTTTCGTTATCTGATCTTCCCATTTAAAATATTCACTTGCCCCACCACGGTGGTCAAGCGGCTATGGTACTCGGCTGCTGAACCGAGGGTCGCGGGATCGAATCCCGGTTGCGGCGGCTGCATTTCGATGGAGGCGAAACGTTGAGACCCGTGTGCTGTGCGATGTCAGTGCACGTTAAAGAAACCCAGGCTGTCGAAATTTCCGGAGCCCTCCACTACGGCGTCTCTCATAAACGAGCTGGTTTTGGGACGTTAAACCCCACAAAAGAACAACAACGAAAATTTCATTAAAACGGAAAGGCGGGCTAGTTGGTTTGGCTGCATAATGAAACCTTTGTAGCTTCGTGTTGTGTGGGAAAAAGTTTCATTATGCAGCCAAACCAACTAGCCCGCCTTTCCGTTTTAATGCACTTCATTTCTAGTTTTTCGGGGTCTTTTTCTATGTACCCTCATTTGGACATAAAAAATCCCCCAGTACTGGTCTGCGCTAGTCCTTGTGTGCTTCTTTGTTGTGGCTTCATGTTGTGTGCGCAAAAGTTTCATTATGCAACGAAAATTGTCACTTGTTTTGCAGGACACTGAAATGGCCACGACTAGAGGCGCTGACATGAGCCTGGTTGAGGAACACGTGCTCTGTTGCACATGCTCTTGGCATTTTTCTTTCTAGTCCGCCGTGGTCGTGCAGCGATCATTGTGTTCGGCTTGAGTTCGAAATGAAGGACGCAAGCTCAATCACGTCTGCGGTGGTCGCATTTCCGATTGAGGCTGAATTGCTAAAGGCATGTGTACAGCACGTCGTCATATTACTCATTAAAGGACCTCAAGTGGTCAAAATTTCTGACGCTGTCTACTACGGCCTCTCTCATAATCGCGTCGCGGTTACGTAACGCGAAACTCAAGTAAGTGTTATTCGTTTCTTCGTATCTTATGTTCCGTTATCTGTGTGGCCTTCGATGTACTTACGTGTTCTGGGCATACTCTTTTTATTTTGTCCAATATTATCGTTAAAACTTCCGGTACTTCTTGAATTCACTGATGATATTGTTACTCGAATTGTATTGCTTATGGACAGGTTTGTTTAGTTCCTTGTCATTTGCTGTTTTCTTTGTTCAATCATATTCTTTTCTGTACTACTGCCACGTATGGATTGCAAGACAGGCTGCCGGCAGGAAATTCAACAACTGTTTTGGCGCTTTCAAATCTCGTGTAAACGCTATTGAAAAGACCGTCGCTGACCCTGTTGTCTGCTCTGGTCAATTCTGCTCTCACATAAGTTCTTTATCTCGGGCCGTTTCGGACTTTGCAAGGAGGAATGACGGCCTTGAAAATCGTTCCAGGCGTAGCAACACAATGGTATGTGGCATTGACGAAACGAATAATGATAATACCAAGAGAAGTTTGGCTAAGGTAACCCAATTTTTCGTAGAAAAACTTGGAATTGCATGCCCACCTATTAAGCGTTGTTACAGAATTGCCACTAAACGAGATAGTCGATAGCACCCGGTTATATGGCGATTGCTGAACTTCCGTAACAAAACTGAAGTAATCAAGAGTGTCTCAAAAGTGAAATGAACAAAATTTTACATCAATGAAGATTTTTCAACTAAAATGCGTAAAGAACTTGGGGCAGCGACCGTTTCGTGACCGTGGTTCTGTGGTAAAATTACGTTACGAGCACGTTTGCATAGACGGTGTTCGGTACAGTTGGGACGACACATCAAGCTCCCTAGTGAACGATTCTGGTTTCTCTGCAAACACAACACCCCAGCGAGCCACACCAGTGTCCTTTGAGGAACTCCAGACACACCGGAAACTTCATCCTCATCGGCGTGACACGCCTGCGACTCGCGCAACGTTAGTTTCTTGTATCCTAATATAAAACGTCTGGTCAATAAGTTCCAGCAATTTCCTTCTCTGGTGACGTATTACTCCCGTCATTTCAGTGGTGTCACTGAGACTTGGCTTCATGACGAAGTATTTGACTCTGAGTTCACACCACCCGGCTATGTAGGTGTCCGAACAGACCATCAATTTGGCTAAGGTAGTGGAGTTGCCCTTTTTTTAAAGTCTGATTTAAAGTTTTCTGTCATCTCTCTTCCTGCGGAGCTTGAGGGCACTTGGTGTAATTTGTATATAGGCAATAGACCAATTATAGTAGCTGTTCTTTTATTTCATCCGCTTGTTCGCCACGTCGAAAACTCCACACTCGTTGATTATGTCACCATGCCCGATTTTGTTGCAAATAGTTTAATCATAATGGGTGATTTAAACATGCCCGGCATTCGTTGTCCTTCCTTTTCATATTATGGCCCTTCTGGTAGCAAACTGGTTAATTTTCATTGCCTTTTGCGCTTACGCAAGTGGTTCACGGTACAGCAAGATTAAACGCATTCCAAGACCTGGTGTGCATTACAGCAGCTCTATTTGATAAGCTGCCTGGGTGTGAAATAATCGATGAGATATCTGATCACAAGGCAGTGTTTATATCTCTAAATTGAGCGGTCAGCAAGTCACATATTCAAACTGGAACCTTTCTATACTGCGATCTCTCCCATGACAACTCCATTATGTAAGCTTTATCTCAAGTATATGAACTTTTTGCTACACTTAGTAAAGACTGCGACATCAATGCACTGATTCGTATGTTTGAGGACATTGTGATTTACGCATTCATCGGTTTGTTCCTGAAAAGGGCAAAAAGAGAAATCTTGTCATTCCTTGGATGACCAATGAGATTTTACAATTATAATTCCTTGTTAGGCGACTCAGGTGCTCGAAATCGAGCAACGATGCCATTGCTTCTAGGTTCGAATCTGCTGAAGAGGAATTGAAGCAGAAAGAAAAGCTCAGGAAGGCTCTGCTAAGAAACAACCCTAGATTTTTCGGTGTACTATGATGCCTGCTACTGATTCTACATCTTCAATCACAATCAAGGGTGAAAGTGTAAATGATCCTACGCTGATATCGAACGCACTTGACGAATATTTCCATTCTGTATACGCATTTGATTCCAAAGCATATTTGGTTTTTGATTGCACTTCAGATTAATATTCTATCCCAGACATCACAATTAGCGTTAACGGTGTCCTTAATTTGATTTTGGAGCTGGGCACCAATAAATGCAGGGGCCTAAATGACGCCTCAAAAACCTTTTTAGGTACTCCCAATGGACCTCTCTTTGCCTTGTAATCATATTTAAGAAATTATTAGAAAGCAGTACTGTGCCAAGGTCTTGGAAGCTTCCAAGAATAATACCGTTGTATAAATGCAGTAGCTACTGTGACATCGCTAGTTATGTAATCAGGTCCGCCGAAACGTACCGAAATAAACGGTTTAACTCCGTCCATATGGTCAACGCCATATACGTGTGGAATCTAAGACACATTACAAACACATAACGTTTTTTACTTAAAACCATATTTTAAGTAATGCTCAGCATGGCTTCACAAGTGGTTTTAGCACCGCCACGCAACCAACCGTGTTCACCCATGACATTGCTTATATGTTGGACCAGGACAACCAAATCGACTTTATCTTTATGGACTTCTCGAACGCATTTTATACGGCACTACATTCTAACCTTCTGCATAAACTACGCATCATTCTGAAAAATTCCTATCTGGCAGAGTGAATTGATAGTTTTCTTTATAATCGCACGCTGTATGTAGGCTTCAGTTCCACTTCTGGATGTGCGTGCTGGGGTCCCGTAAGGCTCTGTCTTGACCACAATATTATTTCTTATTTGTGTCAATGACCTCCCAAAAAATATCTCCTCGAACATTCGCGTTTACGCATATGTTTGCGTTTTATATTGCCACGGGGATAGGAATAACCAGAACAGTATAGAAATTATGTTTAACACTATATATGGAAGGAAAGACAGCAGCAGACAAGATGGCAGAGCCTCAGCACGATCGCTGCTCTGATCGTCGTCTTCACCATCTTCTCGGTGCATTCCTCCTGGCTCGGCAGGATGCGTTGCTAACTGTGCGCAATAGCGCGTAACATAGAACCCCTCCACCGAGAGCGCCGTCTCGGCGCTTAAGCAGCGGTAGGATCGTGTCCGGCAATATAAGCTTTAATTCGGGAGACGTGCACGATATCTGTGGAAGGCACGGCAGAAGATCGGCTGTGCACCGGAGCGATCTCATACGGGACGTCAGTGATTTGGCGCAGGACCTGGTAAGGCCCGGAGTAACGCGAAAGAAGCTTGGATGACAAGCCAACGTGGCGGCAAGGTGTCCACAGGAGGAACGGTTTGCCTGGAAAGCAATGGACGACTCTGTGGTGGCTATCGTACCGAGCCTTCTGGGATAGCTGGGAAGCATGAAGGTGATCTCTTGCAATCTGGCGAGCCGTTGCAGCCCGAGATGCTGCATCGCCGGCATATTCCGTAAGAGGGCGCACAGGTGCTGGTAGGAGAGTCTCGAAAGGCAATGTGGGATGGCGGCCAAACACGAGACAAAGGGGGAGAAGCAAGCGGTGTCGTGGAGAGACGAGTTGTATGCAAATGTTACATATGGCAAGGTGCTGTCCCAATCACGATAGTCTGAGGAAACGTACATGGAGAGCATTGTGGTCAGTATACGGTTAAGGGGCTACTGCGTATGCAGTAGTCAGTTTGTGACGTATGGAACACGAACGAAGAATGTCGTCGACGACTTTGGACAGAAATGAGCGTCCGCGGTCGGTCAGCAGTTGTCGAGGAGTGCCGTGGTGGAGAATAACGTCGTAAAGGAGGAATTCCGCAACGTCAGTGGCACAGCTTGTCTGTCGGTAGTGCTCGCGTGATGGCGTATCGCGTCGCATAGTCGGTAGCTACTGCTATCCACTTGTTCCCATTCAGAGATGTTGGGAATGGTCCGATGACATCAAGCCCGACGCGGTAGAACGGGACAGCTGGAATATCTATGGGCTGAAGAGGACCAGCTGGCGACCTGGACGGATGCTTGTGGCTCTGGTAGGACTCACAAGCAGCAACGTATCGGCGTACAGAGCGGTGGAGGCCTGGTCAGAAGAATCGATGCCGTACGCGATCGTGCGTGCGAATTGCTCCAAGATGTTCAGCAGTTGCGGCGTCATGAAGCTGTTTAACAACCGTCGAACGGAGTGTTTCAGGAATAACAAGAAGAAGCTAGGGGCCGTGGGAGGTGGTGTTTCGTCTGTACAAGATGCCATCATGGAGCACGAACAATTGTAGAGACGGGTAGGAGGAATGAGAACGCAGACAGTGGATAATGGACCGCAGATTGGCGTCGCTGAGCTGTTCGCTGCGTGTGTCGGTTGAAGTAGAGAGTGCGAATACACAGGCGTCCGAATCGTGTGCTGACAATTCGGGAAGGTCCACAGGATGGCGGGATAGGCAGTCCGCATCCTGGTGCAGTGTGCCGGACTTGTAACTGACATCAAAGATGTATTCTTGCAGCTTCAGTGCCCAGCGACCCAGTCGGCCAGTCGGATCTTTGAGGGAGGACAGCCAGCAAAGTGCGTGGTGGTCTGTGATGACCGAAAACATGCGGCCGAACAAATGTGGCCGAAACTTGCCGACAGCCCAAACTAGCGCGAGGCACTCGCGTTCAGTGATAGAGAATTTGCACTCCGAAGAGGAAAGAAGGCGACTGGCATAGGCAATAACGCGGTTTCGTCCTTGGTGATGCTGGGCGAGAACAGCGCCGATTCCATGTCCACTGGCGTCGGTGCGAAGTTTGGTGGGAGCTAAGGGGTCAAAATGGGCCAAGATGGGCGGTGACGTAAGTTGTCAGCCTGCGAAACGCATCGGCTTGGGCAGGACCCCAAGAAAAGGAAGTTTCCTTTTTTAGGAGTTCCGTAAGGGGACGGGCAATGTCGGCAAAGTTCTTGACGAAACGTCGAAAGTAGGAGGCCGACAAAGTTCCGTACGTCTTTAGTGGAACGTGGCAGAGGGAAGTCTTTCGCAACGCGAAATTTGTCGGGGTCAGGTTGCGCGCCTTGGACACTCACAAGGTGGCCAAGCACAGTGATTTCGCGGCGGCCAAACCGGCATTTGGCAGAGTTGAGCTGAAGGCCAGCTTGCCTGAAAACTTCGAGCACTGCCGACAGGCGGTTGAGGTGGCTTTCAAATGTCGGCGAGAACACGATGACATCGTCAAGATAACATAGGCACGTCGACCTTTTGCAGCCACGAAGGAGCGAGTCGATCATCCTTTCAAATGTGGCTGGTGCATTACAGAGCCCAAAGGGCATTACCTTAAACTGGTAAAGTCCGTCGGGCGTAACAAATGCGGTCTTTTCGCGGTCTTGATGATCGACGGTAATGCGCCAGTATCCTGACCTCAGGTCAATGGAAGAGAAGTAGGCAGATCCGTGTAGATAGTCGAGGGTGTCGTCGATGCGCGGCAGAGGATAGACGTCTTTGCACGTGACTTTTTTCAAGAGGCGATAGGCCACGCGGAATCGCCAGCTTCCATCTTTCTTCTTGACAAGAACGACCGGTTATGCCCATGGGCTGCACGACGGTTCGATGATGTCTTTGCTGAGCATCTTGTCCACCTCACGCTGTATTACGTTTCGCTCGGCGTGGGACACGCGGTAAGGACATTGTCGAATTGGGCTGGCGTCTCCGGTATTGATCTTATGAGTTACCAGTGATGTCTGCCCCAAAGGGCGGTCATCAATGTGAAATATGCCGCAGTAGGACTTTAATATGTGCCTCATATCTGCTGTCTGTTGTGGAAGGAGGTCAGACGCGATCATCTTGTCAATATCACCGTCGACGAGACTGAGAGAGGTAGAGGAAGTGGCCGAGGATACAGAAGCGTCGGCAACGAATGCAGAAACGGCGCAGTCATCGATAGGAGAGATGTAGGCTAGAGCCATCCCGCCTGGGATAAGTTGCGTGCACCAGCTGAAGTTCAATATAGGTAGTGATGTTCGACTGCCCGTCATTCTAATAAGAGCGTGAGGAAGAGCGACGTTCCTCGCCAATAATACGTCGCTGATTGGAGTCAAGATGTAATCGCCATCGAGTGTGCGAGAAAAAGACTGCAAGTCCACATATGTAACAGCTTGAGGAGGTAGGCGAATGAAATACACTGAGCACAAGCGCGGTTGGCGTGCATTAGGGACATCATAGTAGTACGGTAGGTCAAGCTGAAGTGAGCCCGTTCGACAGTCAATAAGGGCAGAATGGGCCGACAGAAAATCCACACCGAGGATAAGTTCATGAGAGCACTTCTCCAGCACGGCAGGTAGTATGCTTGTGGACCGGTCAGCGACACTTATTCGAGCAGAGCGCATTCCTAGCACCGGAAGCGTTCCGCCATCGGCGACACGAATGAGGGGCACTTTGGGGGGTGTTAGGACCTCCTTAAGGCGGCGACGGAGCTCTGAATTCATCCCTGATATTTGAGCCCCTGTGTCCACTAGAGCAACATCTACGTCATCCAGTTTAACGTCTATAAGGTTCCATCTAGTCTGCACTGTAGTCAGAGGATTTGGCAGGCTAGTCGTTGAGGCAGCATCACCTCCGGGAGCTCCAACGCCTAGTTTTCCAGAGGGAGGCGTTCAGTCGGCGACGTAGGGCGGCGGAACTGGGGCGAGCGAGATTGGCGACGAGAGAGCGGCGAGCGGGCCTGGTGACCATGCGGCGATGGTGAGCGACGGTACGGCATGGAGGGGACGTCGTTACCGATGGTCCGAGGAGGCTCGCGGTAGGGCTGAAATCGGCCACGGTCCGAATCGGGGCGGCGGTTGGATCCATACGGCTGGTGCCATACGGCTGGTGCCCGTACCACCGGCTGTTACAATAACGGGCCACGTGTCCAATGCGACGCCACTGGAAGCATACGGGGCGGTCATCAGCAGTCCTCCACTCGGCTGGATGGCGAGTACGGAACGGCGGCCTTTCACCCTGCGCGTACGATAAAGAGGGACGGCGGTCGATCGGCCGGTAAGGAACTGCGGCACACACTGTCTAGACCAGCATTGGAGAGCTACTGATGCACGACAGCTTGAACTAGCGGCACCATCTGGGAACTGTGGTCACAAGTACGGGCGCACGTGGAAGCAGGCGACACAACGTCACCTTCACGTCGGGCGATTATCTTGACGTGTTCGGCGGTGAGTGGCGCCGACGGCTCAGGTACGCCTTCCCACGACCATGTTGCTGCCGTGTTCGGAAGTCGAGCGAACTGATGGGCAATACGTCGACTTTTGGCGGCCTCAAAGCGCTTGCACTCCTGGATGATGCCATCGATGGTGTCGCAGTCTTTGCAGATTGGCAGATTGAAGGCGTCATCTGCTATGCCCTTTAACACATGGCCCACTTTCTCAGACTCCGCCATGCCGTCGTCTGCTTTGCGGCAAAGGTCGAGCACGTCCTGTATATAAGTCAGGTATGACTCTGCCGACGTTTGCGCTCGAGATGCCAACTCCTTCTTTGCCGATGCCTTCCTGCCTGCAGACTTGCCGAACAGGGCACACATCTTTAACTTGCATACATCCCAGCTCCCAATTTCGTCTTCATTATTCTCAAACCACACCTTCGCTGTTCCCTTGAGGTAAAATAAGATATTCGCCAACATGATCGTCTCGTCCCAATGATTGTTCTTACTTGCACGTGCGTACATGGGTAGCCAGTCTTCAATGTCGACATTGTCAGTCCATCAGAATGTGCCTGGGTCTTTTAGCTGAGCAAGGACGACCGTAGTTCTGGCAGCCGCCTCGGTGGGCGCCGATTCCTCTTCCGCCATTGTGCAGAAAGCCAAGCGCCGGCCGCTGCGAAGCTCCGTTGTACTGTGTGGGTATCCAGCACCTCCACCAAAAATGCCACTGGGATAGGAATAGCCAGAACACTATAGAAATCATGCTTAACACTATAATGCAAGGAAAGACAGCAGCAGACAAGATGGCAGAGCATCAGCACGAGCGCTGCTCTGATCGTCGTCTTCACCATCTCCTTGGTGCATTCCTCCAGTCTCGGCAGGATGCGTTGCTAGCTGTGCGGAATAGCGCGTAACAATATGACGTGATTGCTTCCACAGCTGGCCACAAGCGTGCGAGCGACTCCTTTATCTCTTTCCGCACGTGTTGTCCAAAATGGAAAATGAACGTGAATTAAAAAACGGTTCCCTTATCCTTTTAAAAGCTACTGCCAGTTATTGAAACGTACTCATTCTAAAGATTTCCTATAAACACAATTTCTCAGTATAACTATCTTGGAGTCACATTGACGCATAATCTCATGTTCTGCTCACGCTGCCTTAACATGTTCCGAAGTCTTAAAGCAAATAGGGACATTTTTGGCAAAATGTCGTGCTTCCGTACTTTACAGTTATACTAATGACGCTAACACGTCATCCAACACCCCTCCCTCCTGTTTTTCTCCCTCTCCCCGCTCTTCTCCTCCTCTCTAATGATGACGGGGGAGAGTTTGCAAAGGATGCAGAAACGAACGCTCGAGAAGGCAGTTGTCCTCCTGACGAAGGCAAGTCCACTTGTCGAAACGTTGGCTCCAGCAACATTCCCTGTTCTCCATCGTTTTGTCGACCGGTTCATCGATTGAAGCCTCCATTTTCCCCTGTGCTGCAATTATAGTTTGGATCTTTACCAATAAGGTAAATGGATGGGGGGGGGGGAGCAAGGGCTACACGGAACAAGTGTGATTACTATTATTGTATTAAAAATCATAACAGCAAAAATTCCTAGTGTTTTATTTAGCAGATGCGCGATATTAAAATGAGAGGCGCCTTGGTGAAACGCTCCGGAAGTTGCTACCACTTGTGGTTCTTTAACGTACTGGCATCGCAGAGCAAACGAGCCTCAAGCATTTCGCTTTCATAAGGATGCAGTTGCAGCTACAGGGGTTCCGTCCCGTTACCGTCTGGTCACAGCCACGAGATCATAAGGACGGGTACGAAAAAAAATCAGCAGAAGTAAAAGAAAAGAAGAAATCAAAGGGATGCTGTCCGTGCAAATACATGCGTTAAAATGTAGAAAATAACAGTCCTATAATGAATAATTAAAGAAAAAATGAATTTTCATTTTGCCATTTGTGCAGTGCTACGAACATGGGATTTATCAAAATTGCGAATTGTGGCGGATACAAGCCGATGCGAGAATTTACTCCATATGTTTCTGGCTAGAAACGAAACTGACCAGGGCTCACTCCCGCGTGTGCTCAAGAGCGGGACTCCGAGGCCATTGAACCACGCAGGACAGGGCGTGGATCAAGCATGTACCTGTGTATACGGTGAGCCGCACAATTTATATCCGTGTGGAAGAGGTGCGGGTGTCGTCCTCCTGGGCCAATTTTCTCTTGGATTGCAGCTTACTGTCCCGTGCAGAAGCGTCGTGGTTCTCCTTTGGCGAGAGCTTCGTGCCACGGTGGTTCGGGTCGATGGCACCATTTATTATCGGATGGCAGCGAGTAATTGCTCCGTGTGGTTGTTTCACCGAGGTGGAAGAAACAGCGGCTGTGATCTCTTGCCCACACGGAAGCGAGGGCCGATGAACACAGATCGCGAGCTTCATTCTTGTGATGGTACGTTGAGCCCCCGATCCTGCTCAGAGATATTGTCCGGCGATCATTGCTGGTGCCAGCCGCGGTTAACTCCAGAAAACAGCCAGATTGACCGGAATTAACGTAACGGTTGAATGACTCCAAGTGTGTCCCTGTGATGGCTGCATCTTTGTGTTAGATGTGTATTTGAAATGTCGGAACTTCGTTCCACGGACTGAAAACTCCATGTCCTGCTTATGGAAAATTTCAAGAGGCACCATAATACTATGCAGTATTAAATTTTTAAGTTTCAAGTAGGATGCCTTTTTTGGCGAAGCAAAGGCACCTTGACGCTACCCACTTACCTACCTACCGCCCCACCATGGTGGTCTAGTGAATATGGCACTCGGCTGATGATTCGAAGGTCCCGGGCACTGAATCTTTATTCCAACATATAAAAAAATAGCAAAGAAAAATCCTTGGATAGCACCGGACGTCATCCATGCCAAAAAGCGTCTGAAGCGGAAAAGGAAAGCACACTCAAAGAAACCTTGCCCTGAAGGAAAGAGAACCATTCACATTATGAGCCAGGAATTGAGGCTTCTTGTCAAAGAATTCAAAGATAATTTTTATAATGATGAATTAAAGAAATTCTTGCCCGAAGCACCCGATAAATTCTAGAGTTACGTGATTCCAAACACAAAAACCCATCTTAATCATGACAAAGAAAACGTGCATGCACGGGCCAAAAGCTTTAGTTCCTTTTTTCACCAGTGTTCACTCACGATGACAAGTCCCGACTTTTAATGAGACTTTTGACACAACCGCTATAGAAGAAATAGTGATTAATGAGGAAGGAGTACTGAATCCGCTTCTTAAAATCGACAAGAAGAAAAGCCCAGGCCCGAATGGAATACCAAATGAATGTTTCTCTAGGTATGCAGTTCGGGTTTCGAAGTATTTGACAATTATTTTCCAGTCCTCCATAACTACTGGTTGCTTGCCCAAAGCTTGGAAGGAAGCTAAGATTATACCGATACACAAAGGTGGTAAAACAAACCACTGCAGAAATTTCCGTCCCATTTCACATAGAAGTACTTGTTCCAAGCTTCTCAAGCATCTCGTGGCTTATCTTGAAGATCACAACACAGTATGCTCACAGCAACATGGATTCCGAAAAGGCCTATCCATGGTTACCCAGCTCATTGAACTCGTTCATGATCTCTCCTCCGTAGGAAACTCCCAAAGTCAGGTTGATATAATATTTTTAGATTTAGCGAAAGCATTCGACAAGGTGTCTCATGCGAAAGTGTTGTTAAAAATAACAGCTGTTTTTAAAAAGCCGTGCATAAATCAATGGTTTTCCTCCTATATCTCCAATCGGAAGCAGTGTGTTCAGGTCAGTATGGAAAACTCTACACAGGCTAACGTAATTTCTGGAGTTCCCCAAGGTAGCGTCTTGGGCCCACTACTGTTTTTGATTTTTATCAATGATTTGCCTAAAGACATTAGGCTCCCCATTAGGTTTTTCGCAGATGACTGCGTATTGTATAATGCAGTTAAATCTATTTCTGACCAATCGGAACTAAATTTAAACCTCCAGAAAGTAAATAATTGGTGCAATATTTGGCAGATGGATATAAACGCCTCAAAATTCGTTGCGATGACTGTACCCTGGAAAAAACGCATCTTAGAATGGACTTACTCCATTAGCGAACAAGAGCTTGCCAGGGTCCAACAACACAAATACCTTGGCTTATTGATAACCTCGGATCTACGATTCTGCATATCGACTCCATTTGCGCTAAGGCCAACAAAGCGTTGTGGAGACTTCGGAGAAACGTGTATTGTGCCAGCCCAGAAATCAAATGCTTGGCTTACAAGGCACTCGTACGGCCAATTAAGAGTACTCAAAGGTAGTGTGGGATCCCTATACAAAAGTTAGTTGCACTAAGCTTGACAGAATACAAAGACTCGCTTCACGTTGCATATTTAGTAAGTACAAGCATTTCCACTCCCCTACTGAGCTTTGTAAACAAGCCCACCTCCAACTACTAGAAAGAAAGACTGAGTATGAAAGGCTCGAATTACTCTTTTGTATAATTAAAGAACAAGTAAATATCGAAAAATCAAAGTACATAGAAATAAAACCTGTGGAAACATCAAGACACCGCCACACATGTACATTCCGCCCCCCCCCCTCCCCCATCTCCCACAACGATTGCTTTAATACATTTTCTTTCAGCGGGCGATCAGTGAGTGGAATAGGCTGCTAAACTCCATTGTGACATCTGAATGTGCACCTTCTTTTGTCAAAAATCTAAAAACGCGTTGTTCCGACATATATAGTTAATTTTATGCTTGTTTATGCTTGTAATATGGTTTACTTTATGCTTGTGCTTCTGAGTAGTGTTTTGTGGCTATCCGTTGTCTATCACTGTTCCATGTTTAATATAGATGATTTTATAGGAGTTCTTATTTCTGAATATGTATGTTTATATGCTTTATTCTTCCACCCCTGTTATAGCCCAATCAGGCTGACAGTATAATAAACTGAAAATGAAAAATGAAATGAAGTGTTTATTTGCATCTAGTGTATGTGCATTCATAGGTCAAGCTTCTAAGTGCAACAGTGCATATTCCCACAACAAAGTGTTCCCTTCGAACACTTCTCGCGATGGAAGCTTGATTGAGGCAATGGCGCCTCACGGACATTGATGCAGACGAAATTGCCTAATAAACGCACAAGCACGCTCATTGGAGTCATGAATTTGGGCCGCTTTTCCAACGCCTCAATGAACGTCGCCGTGGGGTGCGCGAACAAAAAAAATAATAATAAATTGGCAGATCCCACGTGCAATGGGAATCAAGGAAATGCGAAGCACGCACAAGGAACGTAAAATGGATCTGAATTGTTGTCTCGCTATACCGAGTTTGGTACATATGAAGTTAACGAAACAGCCGCAAGAGCACCATGACTGTGGCATGTAAGCCATGCCGCTCATACACACATGTCATGATTCTAACGTTATGACCTGTCATTTACGTTTGACATGCATTCGTGTTGTTCCATAGCAATTTTGGTATATATCCCATTAAGGAAATGAGTGGCATGTAGATCATGCCGCTCATGACATGCATGTCACGATTTTGATGTTATGACCTGTCATTTATGATCGTCATGAAGTCATGTTGTGCCTAACCAATTTTCGTATACATCCCATTCACGAAAAGGCAGTATAGCGCCGGGACCATGGCATGTAAATCATGCCCGTCATGACACGCGTGTCATGATTCTAATGTTATGACCTTTCATCTACGTTCCTTATGCTGTCGTGTTGTGCCATAGCAATTTTGGTATACATCCCATTAACGAAACGCCTAGCATGTAAATCATGCTACCCATGACATGCATGTTATGCTTTTCATGTTAGACCTGTCATTTATGTTCGTCATGCAGTCAAATTGTTGCATACCAATTTTCCTATACATCCCACTAACGAAACGGCTAGGAGAGCACTAAGACCGTGGCATGTAAATCATGCCGCTCATGACATGCATATCACGATTGTCATGTTATGACCCGTCATTTGTGTTCGTCATGTAGTCATGATGTGGCATACCAATTTTCGTAAACATCCGATTAGCGAAACGGCCAGGAGAGCACAAAATCGCAGGCGGATAGATAGATAGATAGATAGATAGATAGATAGATAGATAGATAGATAGATAGATAGATAGATAGATAGATAGATACGCTCAAACTCGCCGAAGTTCGCTAAGAAATGCTTCGCATTTAAAAGGAAAGAACCACAGCCGCCTAATCAGACTAAGGAAGACATCGAGCAATCAAGACGCACTGGCCAGGTCTGGCGTCAACGCTCGGAAGTCTAACATCTGTCCGAGGGACCCCCGTTCGAGCGCCAACGCCCGAGAGACCTCGAAAACGACACGTCTCCTGCTCCGGACGCCCAGCAGACGTCTGGGAGCTTTCGACGGGCCTTCGTCACCGCCTACCTGGCTGTTCTGAAGAGCCATCCACGGACGCTGACTCGACACCATCGACGCGCCGGAAGGCGTGAGCCCTTCGGTTCCTATAATTCTGAACAATCGCTGTACAGATGCTGTACAGCAATTTTTCATTGTTATAGGTTCAGAGTTATATCGTGTATATGTTATCAAGAATTATGCTTTATGTGTGCTCATGCTTAACTGCGTTTTTATCTGTGTGTTTCGGTGCTCGAATGTATGTCCGTTTGCTGTGCCACTTTACGTCTGCCTCTTCCTTGCTGCCCTCGGAGGCGTCTCTGACTCGTCTCCTTCAGCCTGCTCCCCGAACCTTGTGTCGTCATAGGCTGACTTGCGCAGGGCTCTCGCGCGTGCAATTTAGATTTTCCAGAGGAATATCAGTCGCCCGGAAACTTTCTCTCCTGTAAAACTGTCGAGAATCCCTGCGCCGTGTCGAGGTGCCGCTGATGTCTAGATTTAACGTGCTCACCTTTTCATTGTACCCAAGCCATCTCCCGCCCCTGGATTAGCCAGACTACCATGATGCACTCCACAACTTCGCGAAGACAGGTTTCACTTTCGTGTTATACAGATCCATATGACAGAGGGATCAACCCCATTTTTATGGCAGCTTTGCACAGGGCTTTGGCGCATGCTGTTCATTGTTTGTGATTCTTTCAAGGACCTCGCTTCCGGACAACTGTCGTGGAACTTTGTGCCCTGTCAAGGTGTGAGTGATGCGTACAGGCAACGTGTTCGCATGTACCTCCCACTCCTGGATTCTCCAGGCTACAGCTCAGGCATTCCGCAACTTCACCAAGACCAGTTTCACTTTCGTGCTATACTGATTCCTATGACAGAGGGACCAACCATACTTTTTATAAAATAAGTGTTTTATGCCAGGGTCCACAAAGAAATCAGCGACGTACTTCCCTAACGGAACTGGGTCCTTGAAAAAATGAACATACATTCACAATGAAAAATTCCACGCAGTCGGCCTCGAACACACTCAAACGTGACTTGACAACAGGAGCACAAGAGGAGCTGGATGATCTACCAATATCCCCCCACAAGATTGCTCATATATGGAACAGATGGGCCTTAGATGTTAACTAGAGCGCTTTACAAGTTGAGTTTAATTGTCGTCCGGTTAACATAGAGTTCTTTAATACAGTTGTGGGATCCCGGGTCTGTCGAAGCACGAATCCCACAGAATAACATAAAAATTGGTTTATTCACTTAGCTACTGCCGCGGACGAGCATACCGAGGCTACGCTCGTTCGGGTAGCGAAAGCTAAGAAGAAGAGTTTCCAAAGTGGGCAGCCTGCTTATGTAGCCACCGTCGGTGACGCCCACCTCCAGTGACGCTGCGATAGCACTGCATTTTATCGGACACGCGGTGCTGCGTGTAGCCGGGCTCCGCTGGGCTGGATGACACGGCTGCGCGGAAATAGGAGCAGAGTGTGTCGCCCCACAGTGAATTGTATAGTCCATATCAAGCAAAATTGCCCTTAAATTAGCATTGTCTTCCTTATATTGAACTTTCAGTTCGCTTAGGTTCCGTGCGGTGGTACCGCCATCTAAAACGATAGATAGAGCGAAGCACATTGCTGTGCTGATTCGCGCCAGCAGTCAGCGCTTCGGTAATCTTCGCGCCTCGAGTGCCGCGGAAGTTAGGGGCGTGGAGGCGTCGTGACGGTGCTTTCCTCGGGCGACATACAAACGCGGCCGCTACAAAATTCGCCTTGCAAGGCAAGGTGTGTTGAGTTGCGATGCGCACGGCTCCAAGAACGCAAGGACGGCCGTTGACAACCAAATGATTGACGTTTCGTTGCAGTGGCCTGTGTTTTCACGAAACGATTCGCCGACAATCTATTAGGTTTCGCTTGGAATGTGTGGCCGTTTATGGAAGCTCCTTGTTTATGGCAGGTTGCGGAGGGCTCAGGCGCATGCAATTTAGTGTTTTCGGAGCCACGTGAGTCGTTCGAGAATATTCCCTCGTGTACAACTATCGAGGATCCCTGTGCCGTGTAGAGGTGCCGCTGATGTCTGCACGTAATGTGTTCACAGTGCCCAAGCGATCTCCTGTACCTCGACACGCCGGACTCTCGCTTATGCATTCCACAACTTCGCGAACACAGATTTCACTTTCGTGTTATACCGATTGCTATGACAAAGGGAGCGCGCGTGTGTGTGTGCGTGCGTGTGTGTGTGTGTGTGCGTGCGTGCGTGTGTGTGTGTGTGGCGCGCGCGCGTGTTTTCCACGATCCGTCGCGTGGTGGAAGCTCGGCGGGCTTTTCTCGTATTGCTCATATTTCTCGTATTACAGCGCGGCGAGCTTTTCTCGTATTGCACAAATGTAAGTGCTGTACTGTCCGTACCCTAGTGAGTGTTGCCACCAAGGAGGTTTAAAAAAAGTAACTTTAAACAGTTTTTTAAAAATATCCTCCGTTGCCGCGTGAACCGTTTGTCATCCTGTCTATTTTTCGGCAAGGTAAAAATTCAGCAAATGTTACGAGTCCGTGTGTGTATGAACCCCGCGAAAGCCTCCGGAATAGACGCTACATACCACGCCATACTGCGATGGAAGTCGTGTTTTGAGGTTTACGGAGCTGCATCTGTGTGGCACTATGAGAAAGACTGAGGATAACTTGTACACAACGCTTTGGTTCACCGTAGCCGTACTCACTGAAGGCTGGGACGTACTCCAGGTGCGAAAGATGAAACAATTGAAAGACAGCGTTATTAAGATCTTCACTATGTGTTCTAAAAACAAATGGAATTCATTAAATTACTTGAAAAGTTTGCATTAAACGTGGCATTTTATGTATATACATAGTATAGTGCTATTTAAACATTGCCCTTGAGATGGGCATCTTTTAACTGTCTGCGCGGGAGGGAGTGGTTTAAACAGCGCATATGTAGTTCACCAGGCTCAGAACTTCATGCTTTAATAAAACAAAATGTTTAGCTTACCGGCCCCTGTTTAAAAATTACTGCAGCATTACAAAACACAATATCTCTAGATGGAAAATTCTGTCATTCTTTGGGAACACCTCACTCAGCTTCGTGAAGGGACGCAAAACAGAGCGCATTCGGACCTTGTACTTATTCTTTGATTGTAACCGAGAATAGTTGCGCCGAATATCAATCCCATCCGACATTCTTCTATGCAGGCGTGTGGATTATAGCAGAGCATTTTATGACGACGTCCTGATGGCGTTCCGGCTATGCGTGGTAGATGTTAAAACGGTAATGCTGGAACGACTTTTACATCGGTACTCTCTAGATTCTTCGGCAACTTCATGTCTGCTCTTTCATAAAACATAACGGCGATAACACTTCCTGGCGAGAAAGTTCCCCTGGCGTTATCCTTGAGTATCGCGGATTTGTAACGATGATCATCTCTACGGCTCAATAGCTCTAGAGATCACTTCAAGGAAGGAAGGAAATAACGCCTACGGTAATGCCCGACGTACTGCCTTGATGGAGTGGCACCACTTCCGGTAGCGCCGCGATAAAACGCGTCTTCCGCCTCCGTTCATTTTTCCAACGCCCATCAACTCACGATGAGCACGGTACGACGAGTGATGCGGACCCTTCACTCAAAAGCATTAATGACGTCTAGAAATCATGCGTGCTCACCATCAGTCAAATATCCAAGGCGTCAAAGCGTAGAAAATAAATAATAAGCAACTTACACACGGCAAGAACGCCGAGAAGTTATAGATATCGTATAACAAACAACGATAATCATCAAAAATGACATCGTCATTGAGAGACAGCACATGCACATACAAATGGGAAAACAACAGCAACGGATCCAGGCACGATTTCGCAAGACGGTATAAGGAAACAGGGCACTATATATCTTCTAAAAATACGCGCTTACTGCGGCGCCCTGATTTCTCAACTATCGATTTCGTATTAAGCACGCGCATAGCGCACGTGGCTCGAACGGAGAAAACAAAAGCAGGCATAGGATATATATTGCAAAGTTATGCCCCTAGCTGTTTTATTTATTCACTTTTGGAGTGAAAACCTTATCTACACAACACGCGAACTGTCACGTACCGGAATGCTGCTGTCCAAATGGCAGCTCGGTATTTAGCTGTATTCGTCGGTGTAGCTGATATTTCATTCCAAAGAGGGCGTCGCCTTCTGCTCAGAGAGGGCGACATGGGCTTTTATCGGGTGGCGTATGGCGCCATGGCAAAAGAGGCTTTACCTGCACACGCGTCCTCAGTGAACGAGACAACTTTTAAACATGGGGAAATAGAGATTGCAGAACAAGGCTAAATAAATTCACTATGAGAACCAAACATGTGACTTTCGAGGTTTTCGTCACCACCCTGAGCTATACAGAAATTCTAATCTCACACACGACGATAAATTTCCCATCGAGACAAAAACAAAAACAACCGTGCTGCATTTTTTTACTAGCGTAGGAATTAGCGAGGTTTCTGCAAGATTCGAGATCTCTGAATGGCAGTGCGAGCCATTCCTCCGCCACAGTAACGTAAGAATATAATGATGTCCGAAACCCTAATGAAATTCCGCGCAGAAAATCCGCAAGCTAAGAAATTGGCCGCGTATCTCCGTGCTTCGCTGCAAATGCCGTCGAAAGACGATAGTCTTCTACCGGCCGTACTACATGAGTCCCGGTTCATCTGCGGTTCGGCACGAGCTTAGGGCGTCTGTTCAGCCGCCGGGTACGCTCGCTTAGCCTCTCGGTCAGTGACAATTCGCGCATCGCGCACCTCGTCTGTTTCCTGTTGCCTGCGGGCGCGCCTCGATCCACGATCTTTCGCTAGCCGCTGGGCTCGTTGCTCTGACGTTTCCTGGGCACACTTGAGACAGCGGACATTGGCACGCCGCGCTTCTCCGCTGCAATCTGCTCGTCGGTCTTTTCCGTGCGTTGTCTGGGCATGTCTTGTAGAGTGTGTTATATAATCAAACGGCCATTTATGTTTTGCCTTGCCTCAGACAGCGACCCATCTATGTTGAATCGGCCTCACGTGGCTGGCGTTGATGAAACGGAGGCAACGCTGCGTGAGATACGGACGCCATCTGGCCATGATATCGGGAAACGCAAGAAGCTTGCGTAGTACGCAAAGCTACCGGTAGGTGACAGCACCGTGTCGTTTTACCTAAGCGTAGGAAACGTCCGCTTTTCGTTCATGAACGCAGCGTAAAAACACAGTGGTCTTTAGAATTACATATCTATGCATTTTCTCAAATAAGGGAATACACCGCCCAATACTCACGTAATGATGTTGTGCCTCAGATATGCGTAATATTCGATTTTTTATTGACAATGGTTTCTGCGTATGAACGCAGAAACCAGATCAAGATGGGTGGTCGTTGAGGAAGGGGTTAAAACTTTCGCCATTATACTGAATCTGGTGACAGACAGAAAAGCAGCACAGACACACACACAGACAGCCCGGGCAAAATTTCTGCGTTGAAGTATCCCAAGAAAGACTATCGTCTTTAAAAGCTCCACAAACGAACACACTCTATGGTTCCAATAACCAGCTTGCTGTGCTGTGCAGCGGTTACTTAATCCGACGCGCAGAAATCTGACAACATCCTGCAACTCCAAAATTGCTCAATACATAATGGAAGCTTCCGTGCGCGAGCTCCCTTATTATCAGCGGCAGTCAACTGACTGCTATAACCGAAAACTTCACACTCGTAATCTGCCTGACAGGAATGGAGAGGAGTATTCCTTGAAAGTATTTCATGAGCGTGCACGCTTTCTGAAAGTCGTGTCACATTGAATGCCATTATACTGTACAGGATAGAAATAATTACGCGGTACCCACCGATGACGCAAATATATAGAGTAGGTTATTAAGTATGCAACACAACATACTGGTCATGTGCAGTGCACAAAGACTTGAGGACGGGCGACCACCAAGCTATAGCTTTGTGTAGCAGTACCTTCAAGTAAAGTTGGCAACTTACCTTGCGGAACTAAAGTTTTTTTTCTCTCTCTCTCTCTTTAAGTAAAGCAAACAGAAATAATAAAGAAAAACGAACTGCCCGCCTTACTGTCACACATCTCCCGCCGTCGTAGCTTAGCAGCTGGGTGTTGGTATGCGAACTTGTGGTCGAGGAATCGGATCCCGGCTGCGGCCGTCGAACTTCCATGGGGGCAGAAATAGACAAAAGTAAGGAAAAAAAAACAGGTACCTGGTACTTAGATTACAGGCACACGTTAAACAACGCCAGGCAGGTAATTACTTCGGAGCCTTTCACTACGGGGCGTCCCTCAACACCACAGCTGGTTTTCGGCCCATAAAAACGCCATAAATTAATGTCATTATTATGTCATACATCAGCAAAAAGAAAACATTGCCATGCGGAGTTACGAAGTTGAACGCAGTAAGAAACGACCAACTGAGCCTGATTTCGTATTTCTCGGCACATAATACGCGACAAAACTTTATGAAGAGCTGTGTTTTTGAAGAAACTGCACTTGCAGCTAGAAAGTTAATCCCCCCCCCCCCCCCCCCAAAAAAAGAGAAAAACTACACAAATGCACTTCGCCTAGTCCTCAAAGAAAAAATATGCTTTAATAACGATCATCATGATGCATATACCGGCGCTTGATGCGAAGTAGTCATATTAAGCAAACAGCTCTATAATAAATGTAGAATTATTCACTTGCCGCCATACAAGCACATGCCCCATCGGGTCTTCCTTGTTTCTGAATGCGAAGTGTTTCTTAGCGAGGTTCGACGACTTTGAGCGTATCTATATGTCTCTCTAGCCGCCTACGACTTCGTGCTCTCCTGGCCGTTTCATTTATGGGATGTGTACGAAAATTGGCATGCAACAACATGACTGCGTGACGAACATAAATGACATAACACAAAAATCATGACATGCATGTGATGAGCGGCACGCTTTACGTGCCATGGCCTTGGTGCTCTTGTGATCGTTACGTTAACTTGATATATACAAAATTGGTTTGACGAGACAACAATGTGTGACGACTATGCGTGAGACGTTCTAAGAACATCAAAGTTGCGACATGCATGTTATGACCGACATGATTTACATGCGACGAGTTTCTTTAATGGATGCACACCAAAATTTCTACGACACAACACGACTGCATGAATAACGTAAATGACAGGTCGTAACATTAGAATCACGAGATGCGTGTCACGAGCGGCATGGTTTACATGCCACAGTCTTGGTGCCCTTGCGGCCGCTTCGTTTACTTGATATGTACCAAAGTCTGTATACGGAGACAACAATCCTGATTCATTCCCTTGATTCCCACTGCACGCGGGATCTGCTATTTTTCTTTTCTTGCGTTCGCGGCGATTTAGCCGAATGCGGGTCACAACCCTTGCGGAGATACATTGTAGCCGCATGCACCTGGTCACCCTTATGGGGAGATATTTGGACGAGGACTGCAACTCCTTCACAATAATGAGTGGCCACGCTAATTTCTGATAAACAGGCTCAACAGTGTCACGTTGTTCGTACCTTCAGTTTTGTTCACTTTACTTTTGGTCCGAATTATGTCATATCCACGAAGAGACGTAACTTGCCTCCGACTGCTCTTGACTGCGAAAAGCGCCTGTCCGATGAATCATATATTGAGGTTTGTATAGCTGTAATTACGGGCTGTGTACCGATCATTTGAGCGTCCATACTTCCCTTGGGAGGTTTTACCTCCTTGTCGCAGTTACTGTAGTAACTCTTACAATGTCCCTGCTTATCGCTCTATATAAGAAGCATCTCGAGATCGCATCATGAAATAAATAAGGTTAATAACCAGAAAGGTTCCATTAAAATTTGACAATTATGTGCAACTAGGTTCGGAGCGCTTGCGCTCAAACCTGCAGAGTCCTGTTAAAGCGTTCGTCGACGCGTGGCTGTTGCCTCGTACGACTTCACCCCTTTAGAATGTTCCCTGCGCCACAATGATTACTTCATTGGACCGACTTTGCTGATTTGGTATACTTCACAAGCTTTGATGACTTCATGAGTGGTTCAATGCGACAAAAGGCCTTCAGGTTGAGCACAGATGAAGTGCCCTTGTCGCTTTCATTTCCCCTGCTTATGTTAGTCCACTATCCTTTCTTTCTGTTTTAACAGTAGAAAGATGGGCGCTTAGCTTCGGCAAATGCACTGTTTGCACTGCTGTCATTCATCTTTCCCGTATAGACCCGCCCCTGTTGTCTATTGGTTATAGTACTCGGCTTCTTATCCGAGGGCCGCGGGATCGAATCCGGGCAGCTACGCGTACGCGGCTTCGTTTCAATGGAGGTGGGATGTTGAGACACGTATACTGTGCGATGTCAGCGCACGTTAAAGAACCTCAGGTGGTCGACATTTCCTGACCCCTCCTCTGCGGCGTCTATCATAATCATATCATGGTTTATGGACGTAAAACCCCTGAAATCAGTCATCTTTCCCGTATTTAATTCGCCCAGTGGGAAGCCGTGCGATAATATTACCAGAACGCCTGTGTGCAAAGGAAAGGCCGGTGGCGGAATCATCCTAACGCTTTCATTGGCCTCATTGCCTGTTACGTTCATGAGGCTGTTTCTAACAAACGAATGAAGCCTTTATCCTTTTTCCTGTTTTCCTTATATCATAGCGTGGGTCGCATTCTGGAGGACTGGGTGCCTTAAGGAAGCGAGAGTTCCTTGGTGAGGTGCCACCTCGTGTTGAGGCCACGCACTACGCGACCATGTCTGACAAAAAGGGCGTTCCACACTCGCCGCCTTGGCTTCGAGTGGCACCGACTAAAACTTCCAGCAGTAAATGTACACAAGTACCCACTGAAGTACAGGAGAGAACGACCGCCGCCGTAGCTCATTTGATAGATCATCGGAGGTGTTTTGCGATGGTTGTGGGTTCGGTTGCCACCGACGGCTGGTGAGCTTTTTTGTCTCCTTTTATCCCTTTCAATTTACGTCCCATTTATATATTTCCGCTAAAAAAACTATAAAGAGATTTCACAACACCTTCCCTGGCGTCATCGCCTGTTGAATTCATGAAGCTGTGTCTAACAAATAAATGAGCTTTTGATCCTCTTACCTTTCGTTAAATATGCTTGTACGGTATCAAGGTATTCCGTGGCACAAACGTTGGAGCCATACTGCGAGGACACCGGCGCTACGCGAGGGACTTTTCAAGGGATTGCTGCATATAAAGAGCGCGCTGATGCCGCTAAATAAAAGCAACAATATTGGTGCCCATGCGAAGTCTTGTCACGAAAATGGCACCATCAAGCACGCCAATAAAAAATAAAACTGGAAAGTACAATAACAAATGTGCAGCGCCGCCTCCGGACACAAAGGCTGCACATCAAACGAGTGCGCGGACGTGGGTCCCCAAGGATAAAACTTACGATCCTATCACTGTCGTTGATCCTCCCGAGATGTTTGCTGAAAGAGTCGCCGACGCACTTATTAAAAGATTGCAGCATCGCAACATACTCAAAGAGAAAACATGCATCATGGAGTCGTGGAGAGGAAGAGAGTTGGGTCATATGGCTTCCTCCCTCTCAGTATTTGCGTTTCATGCGCTGCCACATACAGACAATGTCCGTACGCAATGTCATTTTTTTTTTCATACTGACTTAAGCTGTAAGATTCTCTTAGCGGGCTGTAACGTCCTCGGCGGTGGCATAGGACGTTATGTGTCGAAACGCCTTCAATATTTTGCTATATCAAGCACCACGGGTATGCCGGCACTAGTTGCAAGTGCACATTTCCTGGTTTTGTGATTAAATGTGGTTGGAGGTAATGTTTCGAAAAGAAGACTTCCAGCTATGGACAGTGATGCGCTGGCGAAGACATGTCCCTTTCTCGACAGGTGGTGTCCAGCTACTTTTATTTTTATACAGTTTATCATCAATGCAGGTTTCAATATTCCCCTGACATAATACCTTGCTTCGATTTGTTCGGAATCGTTGTATTACGAGGGATTTGGCATCTATTCGAAAGAGGCGCGGTATTTAATTAATACGTCGAATTGTAATTTGCATTTATTCAGTGCGCAGTGCTCCGCTGTTTGTGTTTTATTGCTTGCAGGAGACTGGCAGAGCCAGATGTCAACAGCTAAATCTATGGAAATGCGAAAACATGCCTTGCGGTAGAGTCTCGCGATCGATCGCAAACAGTTGAATGACCGGGTGCTTTTAGTGAAAGTTACTGTACCTGCTGGTATAATTCACTTCAGCTTGATATGCCTCTTTTGCTTCATCGCAATTCTTTCTGATTTTTGTGCGTTTGTTAAATGAATTCGTCGTTCAGTTCGCGTGTACAATAAAAATTACAATTTACAATGCAGGAGAGTTGACGAGCCAAAATATTAACGATAATGAAACTAGACGGAAATTATACGCTGAATAGTAGACAAACAATGTTAAAAAACTGTAGGTCATACGAGTAGCAGCTAACAAAAAGCACTTTATTCAGAAACACAAGGGTATACATGAAGGACATTGCGATAATCGTTGAACGTTTGGTACATGGGCACTGGTTGACCACGACACATGATATCGCGCTCAAGTATATTTTCCCTTCTTTGAAAAAAAAAGAAAAACAAGGACATTGATGGATATTTTCATTCGGAAACGCAGCTTCGCTCTCTTTTACCTTCTCGTATCGGATGACGTTGCGGCTGCCGGCGTACCCCTTCACTTTCGTCCGTACTTGGCGCCGCCTGTCTTGAGGTTTCGCCTTGCGACATAGCAGGCTGAGCAGCTTTTGTGGACCTGAGATGCGCTCTCGTGCGGCATAACTGCGGTCCACTTTCTCTATCCACCACGCCACCACGTAGGATTGCGGTGGCACTGCAGGATTAACCACTTATGGCTAGAGCCCACGTTCTGCTGTGGGTATCGTACACCCACACGCTGTTTCAACTGTGAAGGTCTGGCAGAGAACGTGTCGTTCCGTTCTAGTAAGAATTACGCTGTTTATGTTGTATTTCTTGCAGTCGCTGTCGGACCGATATCATGGGTATCGTCTTGGCCTTCAGGTGACGGTTGAGAACTGGGAGTTCGCTTCTGGGGTGACTTCCTTTCAGCTGGCGACAGCAGCTGTTCGTGCCTTGGCGTGTTCCTTCATTCCAAGAACGCACTGTAGAATTCAAGGATGGGAAACTGGCACTTGCTTAAGAGCTGTTCAGCTTCCTCGACTGCGAGTTTACCAGAACCTTGGTGCGCTGGTAGTACGGGCTAGAAGTGGTGTGACTGATGTTAAATTGAAATGTGAATGCTTAGAAAGTTGCATGGTTGAATGGATGGCCGTTGTTACTGCAAAGTTTGGCGCGAATGTCATGTGTCACGGAGATTTCTGCGCTGGCAGTGATTACAGCAGCAACAGTAGTCCGATTAAGCTTGCGAACATTGAAGAAAAATGAGTATGATTCTACCACAATGTGGTAATCATTGCCTGCGTGGTGTGAAAGATCGACCCTGACAAGCTGCCATGGCGCAGTTCGTGGGCTGCATTGCTATTCGTTTTTGTACTTGTCGCAAACTGGACATGACTTTGCTACATCAGAAATGTTAGCCCTCATGTTTTGCCAGTACACTGCGTGTCTTGCTCGCGCCTTCATTTTATATTTGCCACAATGTACAGTGTGGTGTAAGACGACAACTTCTCTGCGTTTTAAGGGGCGAAGCTCCTCTTAGTCTAACATTGTCCCTCGTCAGGCGTCAGTCGTCAGTCGCAACCCGCGTGCCGGGAGGCACACGCTCGCCCTCGGCGCGTGCCTCTCGCTCTCTCACTCTTCCATCTGCTGTCTTGTGAGAGAGAGAGACAGAGAGAGAGAGAGCGAAACCAACGCCACCTAGAAAAAAATTTCCGGCCCACTCACTCTTCCAGCTGTGGGCTGTGACGTCAATCATTCTTGACCGTCGTGTTTGACCGCACAGACGTGCCTACGCCTGCTCATCCCGTTGGAACAGCTGTATTAGTAAGCCTCACGAACCCTTTCGCGTTCTGCTGGTGGTGCTGTTGGCGAGTGAACAAGACCGTGTCTGTGTCTGTGAACTGCGGCATGGATGTGTGATGCGCTTTGTGCACGGGATATTCACGTAGTGTACGGCTGCAAACCAGCACGATGGGGCGGTGCTGCGTGCCCAACTGTCGCGGCAACTATGACAACGGACCGAAGGTTCGCGTCTTCTCCTTTCCAAAGGACGACCGAAGGGCGAAATGGGAGCGTGCCGTTCGTCGAGACGACATCCTTTCTCTCCGTGATCCGAAGGTATGTGCACATGCATGATGCATGCTTCTGAGTCATTCCTAAGGGCACCATCTGATACATGTCGCGTTCTTGCCCCAAAGTAACGATCTTGTGTGCACTTCAGAGCAGACTTAGGGTAAACCTTGGCATTAGAGGATTTTTAGCTGGGCGTCGCTGACGCTCACCACCGCGATGATGTAGCGTCCCGAGACAGTGATGAAAACAGCATGGATTTCGCGTCTTGCCGCGACGCAGTCAGCGTGGCTGCAAAAGGACGGCGTAAAGCAGACGCACCTTAACGCTCCACTCAATCGAATTCATAGGCGGTGCGAGAAATGCGTTCTACGTTACGCCGCTCGCACCTCGCACTCGTCAAAATAAAGCAGTAAACGCACGTAGCAGTACATCCTCAAAATAAGCGTTTTCACTTCAGTGTCAATATTATTTCGCTAGCCAGCACGGCGAGCTTCTTGTAACGCCTCTGATTACTTGATTGAGAAACGGGAAGGTGTGCTAGTGTGTCGAGTCGTGCATCTGATTTGTACATAGTATTTCTTACCGCTAGTTGGCACCTGTTCGCGGTACTATGCGCCATTCTCGCCGGAACGTTTGCCTAATTTGTTTCCTTGAAATATGTGCTACTGCAAGACAGCTAAATTTAGATGCCAGTAGAGACCTCAATGCCTTCCTTGTTTTATGACGTAGTAAATAAAGGGCGTGCGGAGCAAAAAGCCTGTGATAAAGCGCTTTCTTACATGGTTTTCAGGTGTGCGAGCTCCATTTCAAGCCGCAGTACCTTAGGACGACAACAAAATACACGGATCCAAGAACCGGCAGGATAACAGAAACTCCCATGGGTGCTACTCGGCTTACTCCGGACGCAGTACCGACAATATTTCTCAATGCCCCAAGTTATTTGAGCAACTATGCACCAGTGCGAGAGGGGCCAGACCAAAAGAAAAAACGCCTAGAAGCATCCCATCTAGAAGAAGCCATTCGACAGTCGATAGCACTGCATGAGGAAGAAGAGCACCGCAATAAGCTGTCGTCGTATGAGGACCTCGTATCGCGCCTGCAGGGTCTCGGCCTCTCCACCTACTGGGCCACAGTAAAAGCAGAGAATGCTGTGCTGTTTGTTCACATAAGTGGCGAAGATCCACCAGTCGTCGAAAGGTCTGTCATTTTTAGTAGGAACATGGAAATTACGGCCTTCTGGAAGAAAGTGAAAGTCCCTGCCAAGGACCTCCTCATTCCTGCTACGCTGGACGATCTGCGCAGCCTTCACACCATACTAGACCGTATGAGCAGTTTCAAGGCTCCAGACGTTTGCGACAAGGAGGAAAAAGTGAAGGCAACCTTCAGCTTGCTTTTCTCTTTGCTCGACGACCTCAAGTCGGGTGATCTTTTGCCGCAAGAGAAAACAGAAGCACTTGATTTCATAAAGGAGCAGCTTGACCTACTGCACAGAAAGGACCACTCATTGCGATACTCTGCAGAACTTTTAATATTCTCCAGTATTCTACACACTATTTCTCCACACGCCTACCGATTCATTCGCGGTGCTGGCAAGATAGCACTGCCACATCCATCTACGCTCATGCGAATTTGCTCGCAATATAACGTGAACCCTGCTAATGAGCAGAACGACGAGGGGTTTTTCGCGTTATGTGAAGAAGCGCTCAAGCCTTCTCAAACCACATGAAAAAATTGTCACTATAATGATGGACGAGATTCATATTCAGCCGTACTTTGAATACAAAGGTGGCTCAGTGACCGGGGCAGCTTCTAATTCCTCCGAAGTGGCCAAAACTGCGCATGTTTTTATGATTCAGTCGTTGCCATCAGCGCACAAGGATGTTGCTCACATTCTGCCAGTAGCCAACATTGAAGCAGTTCAGCTGCATGCAGCCCTGACAAAAACAATTTTAGAGCTTGAAAATGCAGGCCTTACTGTAATCGCAGTAATAACAGATAACAATTCCATAAACAAAAAGGTGATGTCCTTGTTTTCTGAAACACGGACAGTTGACATTGTGTACCCTCACCCAGTGGACAAAGCAAGACCCCTTTTTTATGTAGTAGACCCCGTCCACCTTCTGAAGTGCATCAGAAACAACTGGTTGAACCAAAAGAATCCAGGAACGTGTATCTTTTACCCTGAAACTTTCAGCACATCATCGTTAGTACGGGTTAACGGAGCATCTTTCAAAGCTATTCGAGACTTGCACGCTTCAGAGCAACACAGCGTCACAAAGTTTGGTTATGGATTGAGCTACAAGGCCTTGCACCCATCCAACATTGAGCGGCAGAATGTGAAGCTTGTTTTAAAAGTTTTCAGTTCATTTGTGGTAGAGGCTCTAAAAATGCGCGGAGACGAGCTCAATTTGAACTACGCCGAAGGGACAGCGCACTTCATTGACCTAATTTTGAAGTGGTGGCATGTGGTCAACGTGAAAAGCCCCTCCAAGGGCCGTCGCCTAAGAGATCCTCTCCAGGACCCAGTCAGAAGTTTGACTGGCAAGCAGATAGAATTTCTTAATAATTTCCTGGATTGGTTGGACACATGGCGAGACATCAAGATGGATACAGGCGCACTATCCACGGAAACGCACTCAGCATTGCGGCTGACTTGTTACGCGCTTGTAGAGCTGTGCCGTTACTGCCTTGAAGAATTGAATTTTGACTACGTGTTGCTGGGCAAATTTCAGACAGACAGTCTTGAGGAAAGGTTCGGACAGTACCGGCGGCTGTCAGGCACGAATTATCACATCTCAATACAGCAAGTGTTCGAGTCGGAGAAAAAACTGAGGCTACAGGACAGTTTGGTATTTCCAGATATGCAAGAATTACAGAAGCCATGTGTTGTGCCACTTGACGGGGCTCAGTTGACAGAGGAGTACAGTATAAAGATATCAGACCGTGACATAACAAATAAGGGGTCAATTTTGCCAGTAATCACGTACATCGCTGGCTTTTGCGCCCATACTGCGTTAAGAAAGCTGCCTTGTGAGTATTGTGCCAAGAATATTACAACCCAGGACCAGGAAATTCAACTTGAGAGCAATCAGTTCATTGAAAACCTTTAGAGAGGCGCTCTGAAGTTTCCCAAGCCGGCTGTCGTTAATGCAGTCTTGCATGCCCATATTGTACTTGAACAGCTTACAAAAAAAGAGAATACAACGCGTTTTCATGCAACGCCAAATCAGAGGGGGCTTCTTGTGGCTGTCACAAGACACTTTTGTGAAAATGAAGATTTCGATGCCTGTTTTAATGGCCATCACCCAGACATTGCGTTAAATAACATACTTGTGGCAGCAGCGAACACTCTGCTCAATAACTATGTGTCTATGAAGACAGATGTTCTGAAGAGCACAAAAGCGCATGCACAACAGAGAAAAGTGCAGAAATTCAGAAAATGAGTATTACCAGTTTCGGCGCATCTTCTGGAACAGTGCGTCTTGTGTGTGTGTGCGTGTGTGTGTCGTGTATGTGTCTGAATAAAGCATAAAGAATAAATAAAATTTATTTCATTTATTTCACCAACTCAATGCGCCATCAAACTTGTTTTTTCTCTGATACATCGGTCGCACGTTCTATAGCGTATAATCTTTTTAAGTGGAATAATAAATGGCTTACAGACAAATCTTCAAAAACGCAAAAGCGTAATGCATTCCTAAAACTAACGCCAATCGCGACGCTAAAGGCGAAATGAAGTTGTCGCACACGCAGAAAAGGCGCCGCGAACGCTTCATCTTCTCACGGGAGACGCTGGTGGCAATGCCTTCAGCCTCCCGTGCTCTCGCTCGCTCGGTCAAGACGCGTGACGTCACGGTGGCAGTGAGTGGGCCTGAAATTTTTTTCTAGGTGGCGTTGGAGAAACGCGCGCGTTGATGGAAACGCTCTTTCTTAGATGAACACTCCACAAAGCTCGCAAAGAAGGAGAACGCGCCCTCACCCGCGAGAGACAACGTTGGCGCAGGCAGCGTCTCCTAGCGAGTTTCTTGATTGAGAAATACCGACTGCTCGCGTTGGAGAACCGTTCACCGGCCACCCATATATGTATATATATAGGCACTGGATCTTGACTTGCAATGAAGTGCCGGTGGGAGATTTCACTTGTGCATAGTTGAACCATAAGGATTCGTAGCGTGCGCGTTAACTAAATTAATCCGGAACTCGGCACGATCTACGATGAACCTCCCGAGCTTCGCCCACTCATCATCATTCACTCCGTGGATATGCTGTATTTTTTTCTGGAGGAATTATGAGCTTGTTGTTCCGAGAAGGAGCCCATCCTGAGCTGATCACGGTGGCTTCAGTATGACTTTAAGGCATCCAGCAGCTGCTGCTTCCTTTGGGGCCGCTCTGTACTTGCGTAACGACAGAGTTCGCTTATGAGGTTGTCCTTATCGGTCTCCGTGTTCATGCTTAGCAGCTGCTGATCTGAACGAGGCAAAGAAGATAGGAGGTGTTCAGTCAGCCGGCTTTGAACTGGCATGAAAAGCTGGCAGTAGTTCCGCCCGAGCCTCCGAAGGGTTGATCATGAATGTGTCAGCAGGCGTCTATCAACCCGGTGTCTCTGAGAAAGCATATTATGAATCGTTGCACCCTCTTCCTTCCTGTCACGGGCCCTTCGGAGAAAATGATGTCCTCAAAAGTCCTGTGAGGAAGCCGCTGTGTTGATAGCTGCGGACCAGTGGTGCTCCTTCGTCGTCGAATTGCGGACACAACCATACCAAACGTTCGATGTCACCCATATCCCCGCAGAAGATACAGAAGGGGGAAGCGCATCGTCCAGTCTTAAATAACTACGCCGTAATGTACGCTGAGCCAGTCCTAATTCAGTACAGCAAAGTCGCTTCTGCACGAGAAAATGCACGGGCCACACAGGTTTGATGCAGAGTTCTGTGGACTTCCCTAAGTTGCTTCCGAATTACACCCTTAAGTTTCTGATGAAGTTGTGGGGCTTTTAGTTTTGGGACAGAAGTGAGCGCACCTCGTGCGAGAGTGTCAGATTTCTCATTTCCCTCAATCCCTGCGTGAGATCGCATCCACTACAATATTATGTCGAACCCCTTGCTCACTTATTCTGTGAGCAGCGCCAGCGACTGCATCGTAAATTTCTCTCCATGTAGACCACGGCGTAGTTATTGTAACGCCGACTTTGACTCCGTCAACACCACGATGTTTTCGGTAGAAAAGACGCGCAGCTTTTGCAGGGTTGCGGTAATTGCAGCACTTTCTGCTGTAGTGCACGAAACTACGCCGCCCAGACGGCGAGACCACGACACATCCAGTGATGGTATGCAACACGCCGGTGCGCACCTAGCTGTTTGTGCACACACCGATGCAAAGGGGAAAGCACACTGACTTAAAATTGCTCTGTTTGATTCACCAGTCCTGTTTTGCAAGGAAAGCGCGAGAGTGCGTCGGCCAAGAATAGTTACTTTCCCGGTTTGTATATCACATTGATAGGGAATATTTCAAGGATGAGACGCATGCGTTAAAAGCGAAGGGGGCAGCCACAAAGCCTGTTCTTGAAAATTTATTCCAGTGGACGGTGGTCTCATCTCACAGAGACTAGTGGTTGTCCGAGTACGTAGTCCTTGAATTTCATACAGCAATGAACAATGGCTAGTGTTTCCTTTTCGAGTTCCGCATACAATAGGTTATGCCAAATAGGTTATGGGGTGATAACCATGCAAAATGACTGCTCCGACGCCGTACTGGCTCGCGTCGACAAACAGTTTCACTGGTTTGGACTGGTGAAAGTAAGCCAGGAACTCGTGCTGTAGCAAGACTAGCTCGTAACTTTTCGAAACTGCTTTCCCCCACTTTTGTGCACGTCTAACCAACGTCCTTCTTAAGCAGCTCCCGAACAGGTGCAGATGCGAGTGACAGGTTTGGAATGAACCGAGACACAAAGTTTATCATTACAAGGAATACTTGAAGCTCCTTGTGCTCCTTCGGTGGGGGCACTTTAATGGTGTCTCGAACTCAGTCCGGGTCCAGTGACAGCTCTTCGGCAGTGAAGAGGTGGCCCATGCAACGTACGTTGGCCTGCAAAAATTGGAATTCCTTTTAGGGCGAAGCTCCTTAAGGTTTGGGTCTGTTTGTCCGTTGTTCCTAGTAGCGCGTTACCTAGGAGGGCACGTGTGGGAGGCGCGCCCTCGGCGCGTGCCTCCCGGCGTGCGAGCACTCTCACTCTTTCATCTGCTGTCTTGTGTGAGAGAGAGAGACAGAGAGAGCGAAAGGCGCGCGTTGACTATGGAAACGTTCTTTCTTCGATGAACGCTCTACCAGCTCGCAAAGACGGAGAACGTGCCCTCACCCGCGAGAGACAAGCTTGACGCAGGCAGCGTCTTCTAGCGAGTTTCTTGATTGAAAATTGCCAACGGCGCGCTTATGGTGCAAGGACGCGAACTTTCTTCGTCGAGATTTATTTACCAGGACACTGATGCAGCATCGAGAGTGGGGAAATATTTGGCTCTTTGCAGCCGCGGCAGTACGTCTTTCAGTGTAGGCATACGGTAATTCTCCCGCAGTCACCTTGTTGAAGTCCGTAGGGACCAAGCATATTCGTACATTATCCCTTTTGAGTACTACGAATATGCAGCTCGGCCACGAGCACGGCTCTGCCATTTTTGCGATGACTCCATCGCGTTCCATCTCGTCGAGCTTTTCTTTCACGGGCTCTTCAAGGGCAACGGGAACTGTCCTCGGTAGTTCTTTAGTTGATCGTAAATCTGGCTTCAGGTGCAGGCTGTAGGTCACGCCGTCAAGTTGTCCTATGCCCTGGAAAATGTGTTCAAAGCCAGATATGAAGATCTCAGATACTCCGTTGCCCGCATGTATGCATTTTATCAGGACCACCCTCAAAGTGACGTGTCCGTTTAATGTAACTGGTACATCTTTGACAACTAAAGGCGCCACTTCGGTTCTCCGAGTCTTATTAGAAAACGGAATGTTTATCTTTCCTATTGCATGCTTTTTTCTATGCCAGCGAAAAAAATACGCACCGTTGCGTTACAGTTCTGCGCCGGCGCCGCTGATAGCTTTTGAAAGACCGCTTTTGGATGAGAACAACAGCTCGACCCTGAGACTACCTTACAAATGGTCCTTCTACTAACGTTCACATCCAGTGTTCGTCATTCATGACTGCTTGAACCTCCAACACTTCAAGGAAGTATTCATCGTCGTCAATCGTTTTCACCTATCGTAAGTGCCCTCCTTTTGCCGTGTTTCCAAGCCGAGTGTGCGGCACAAACAAGCAAAGTGGTTTAGGTCATTACAGTTTTTGCAACACCTCCCCAATGCTGGATATCTTGCGGCTTTTTGATGTTGTAGGTCTCGTTGCTGATAGGCGGCTGTGTTTGCGTTTACAGCGTCAATCAATGTTTCTTTAGACTCAAAAGAAATGCTGCCCTCCTGGCTGCCTCGGATTTCGGCGACCTGTTCTTTGATCTGTAATTTAGTACTACAAATCTCAACAGTTTTGGCGTAGTAGGTATTTTCAGAGATAACTCTCCGCTGGATTTCTTTGTATTGTGTACCAAGGATTATTCTACTGCGTGGTATTCTACTGCCAAATTCACACTGCGCAGCTAGGGTCTTCAGTTCTGTGAGCAATTCCTTAATTGACTCGCCCTAGCACTGGTGTAACCAAACCGAAACTCGTAGGGGAGACTTGTAGCTGGTCTCGAATGCTCTTCAAACTTCTGCATCACAAGTAACACATTGATCTTCTGCTCATCGTTTTGAAGCTTGCATGTGCGGAAAAGACGCCCTGCCTTTTAACCGGTAGTCATTAAAATGTAGCAGCCTAAATATCACCGGGCTGCAGCTTCCAGCCTTGTCGCTATTGCAAAAATTTCGAACTCACTTTTGCAGATGTTCCAGTTGTCGAAACTGTACCCAGTAGCGTACAGCAGTGAGCAGTGTTAGCGTGAACGCACTGATCGCACTGGCCACTATTGGTAAAGCGCCGGTGTAGCCAACGTTATCCGCGCATGGAAGCAAGCTTGCCCATGCGCAGTAACAAGCGATAGCATGACGTCGTGCCAGCTGCATTTTGACACCGCGAATACAGGGACTGGCAAGTATGGAGCACGCGACACAAAGCCATCCCTCCCGCCTTTCCTGCGCATGCGCGGGCTTGGTTCTATGCGCTGCCACGTTTCCAACGCTGGCGCTCAGCATATTGCGGCCACGCGCCCGCGCGTTCACTTGAACAGTGCTCACCTCTGTACAGCGGTTTCGTCGGTAGTAGCAGTTTCAACCTCATTCATCATCGCGGCTCATGGTTGCCGTTCCGAATGGGCAGTTGTCTCTTGCATAATAATTATTACGGCTCTTCTGCTGCTGTTAAGCCGTAATCCCGCGTCAGGAACTAACTGCCGTGGCCACTTCTGACACCATGTAAGTCAGACAGGTAGCAGCTAACAAAAAGCACTTTATCTAGAAATGCAAGGGAATGTATAAGGGCAGTGCGATAAGCGGCGGGTGTGTTGCACCTGCGCACTGGTTGACTTCGAGGCATTATATTGCGCTCCAGCACAATGTCGAGCTTTAACTGTGTTCTGAACAGCATCGCCTAACTACGCGAACAACTAGGCGAGGGCATGGCGCCAGCTCGGGAGGCACGGTTAAACAACTGCCTCCTCCACGGAAGATGGCTCTCATTCTGGCAAGTTGCCAGCTGCGAGCTCCCCGCTTGCGCCTGAGCCCCGCCTCTGCGGCCTTGTGATCTGAGGTGCGCACCTAAGGACTAGGAGACCGAGCGTTCGATTCCCCGTCCGAGAGCCTACCGAAATCTCTCTCTCTCTCTCTCTCTCTCTCTCTCTCTATATATATATATATATATATATATATATATATATAAAACAGAATTGACGATGCGCCTCTTAGAGAACGACGGTTTATTAAGGCAACGTTTCGGTCGGACTCCGACCGAAACGTTGGGCTCCGACCGAAACGTCGGGCTCCGACCGAAACGTTGACTTAATAAACCGTCGTTCTCTAAGAGGCGCATCGTCAATTCTGTTATAAACTAGCGGCAACCCAAGCTATTTTTGCATATACAGTCCTATATATATATATATATATATATATATATATATATAGTGGGACGACGTTCAGGCCGCAGCACTCTTCCTCCTGTATAGGGTCGAGCCCGCGCCACGCTACCCACACGTAAGCGATGATGATGAGTATTGACAGGAGAAAAAATGAAGAGTATGAATGATTATCACACACTATTCCCCGCGCGCCGAAGCGGCCAGCCGAACGAAACGCTTCAGACGCTAAACGAGGATTATCTCTGAGCCACGGCAGCCATGGTCGGAGGAACCTCAAGGGGAGTGACAAGATAGTTCACAGGGGATGTTTGGTTGTTAATTACGTAGGCTTCAACGAATGGCGACTGGACTTTTTCGCACAATGCTGAAACAGGAGTAGGCGTCCGCAGAAGCACTTACTCCCTCACCAGGACGGAAGGAGACGTCGCGATGAGAGTTGTGATATCGCTCGTTGCGATCGGGATGACTGGCTTCTGTTTTGAAGCGAGCAAGTTGCTGACATTTTTGAAAGTGGTAGACAAAGAGCTCGGGTATAGCGGTAGAATTTTAAGTTGTAGTGTTGAAGAAGGAAGCGTCGATCGTTAACATCGGCGAACGCCCGTAAATGAGGTAGAAAGGTGAGTGCCCGGTAGTGATTTGAAAAGCGATATTATGAGCAAACGTCACAGATGGCAAGATCATGTCCCAATTGTCATAATTTCGAGCACTATATATAGAAATATATGTCAGTGTGCGGCGGAATCTCTGTTATGCAATTCGATTGAGGTTGGTACGCCAACGTCGTCTTATGAACTGTGCCGGAAGTTTTAAGCACTTCTTCGGACAGAAATGTTTTGACTGCGGACAGAAAAGTTTTGCCGCGATCGCTTAACAGGACGCGTGGCGCCCCACGATGCAATACAACGGCCTCGAGAAAGAATGTGGCCACCTCAGAGGGGAACCTAGAGTGTATAGGTGCGGTCTCTGCGTACCGCGTCAGGTGATCAACCTCTGTGACGATCCATCGATATCCTGCAGGCATTACGGGAAAAGGTCCGACCATGTCTATCCCAACAATGGAAAAAGGTACCGCGGGACCTGAGATGGGTTGCAACAAACCAGCAGGAAGCGAAGTAGGCCGCTTACGCCGTTGACATAGTGCGGAGAAGAGACATACTCGGCAACAAATATGGAGAGGCCAGGCAAGAAAAAATGGCTCCTAATGCGGTGGTATGTTTTGTCGAATCCCAAATGACCAGCAGATGGGTCGTCGTGAAAGGCCTCGAAGGCTTGCGTACGAAGAGAACGCGGAAGAACGGGAACCCACCGGTGTCCTTCATTATATTCGTAAACATATCGATGCGGCATGCCGTTTTCGAACTTGCATTGCTTAAGTTGTCGGTGCAACGGGCCATTAGTGGTGGACACCTTGAATAATGCGATCGGAGTACGGATCAGCCCGTTCACAGGAGGCCAGCGGGGAGTAGCCATTGGAGGACACTGCACCTATAACCACCAAGCCTGATAGCGTTAGCAGAGACGTATCCCCAACATCACGAGAGGAGCGATGAAGAGGCTTGGTCGGCGTAGGTGGTAGTGGCAGGGGGCACCGGGAGAGAACGTCCGCATCTTGATGTTTTTCTCAGATTTATGAACGTCAAAAGTGTATGTATTCCTGCTGCCGGAGCACCCAGCGACCGAGGCGTCCGGACAAATTCTTTAGTGATGAGAGTCAGCATAACGCGTGCTGGTCTGTAATTACGGTAAAATAACGTCCATGAAGATATGGGCGGAATTTTCGTACGGCCCAAACTACAGCCAGACGTTCCTGTTCTGCTATCTAAGAGTTCGGTCCCGCATTCCCGAGTGCGCGGCTCGCATAAGCAAAGAATTTTTCTCGAGCACTGTAATCACGCTGTAGGACGACCGCACGATGCCAGGCGGCTAGCGTTGGTGTGAAGACAAGTAGGTGCATTCTCGTAGAAGTGACACAAGACAGGATCGGATGTGCGGGCCTTGAAGGTTTCAAAGGCGATTTCGCAACCGTTGGTCCATGTGAATGCGGCGTCCGCGGTCAGTAGCTTGTGCAGCGGCCTCGCGATGAAGACGAAATTGCGGATGACGCGTCCAAATAAGACGCGAGGCCTAGAAAACTTCGTGATTGCTGCAGATTTTCTCGATGAGGGAAGCGTGTCACAGTAGCCACCTTGTCAGGACCCTGTGGAACACCATCTTCACTGACACGGTGGCCCAGGACTATCGTGTTCTTTTTTGCGAAATGGCATTTTTTCGTATTGAGTTGAAGTCCAGTGTTGGAAACTCACGTCAGAACTTCGTCAAACCACTCAAGATGCTGACGAAAAATGGAAGAAAATATAACGATGTCATCTAGGTAACATAGACAGGTTTCCCCGTTTAGCACACATAGCACTGTGCCTATCATACGCTTAAGCGTTGCCTGACCTCTACCTAAACAAAATGGCATTACAATAAACTTATAGAGGCCATCGGTTGTAGCAAAGGCCATGCTGTGCTTGTCCGCTTCATGCACACGTATTTGCGAATACCCTGATCGAAGATCGAGATTGGAGAAATGTTGGGCGCCCTGGAGTGACTCAAGGGCGTCGTCAATTAGCGGCATCGGATATACGTCTTTGCGCGTGATCTTATTAAGTGCGCGATAATCAACGCAAAATTAACCGAGCCGTCCTTCTTCTAAACCAAGACAACAGGCAACGACCATGAACTGGACGATGGACGAATGATGCCACGTTTGAGCATGTCAGTGACATTGTCCTCGATGATATTGCACTCAGCAGACGACACGCTGTACGGGCGCCGGCGTATAATTGAATTGCCTTCGGTTTTGATGCTATGCACTGAGATGGAAGTGCGTCCGTGAAGCTTGCGTCCGTGATGGAAGTAGGGCTAGTAGATCTTTTTGCACCGCAGTAAGATCTGGATTAACGGTGGCAGTTAAAGCTGCGGCCGTCGCATTGCCGCCAGCAGCAGTAGGCGGCGGTGGTAAATCTGTGTGAAGCGGCATCAGGGCAAGAGGTTCGGTGTCAGCAAAGCAGGTCACAACGGTACCTTGAGGTAGAACAAAGGGCCAGGATGCAGGGTTCCGTGCGGTGACCAACGCTCTGCTGTAATGAAATCGGACTAGGCTAGGCGCAATTCAAGGGCCACCAGATATCTAGCAACTGCAGGGAGGAAGAAGCACGCCCCCGTTAACTATGGTATCGGATGCTAGCGTTATATATAGAGAGAGAGATGAAGAGAAAGGCAGGGAAGTTAACCAGATCTTAGACTGGTTTGCTACCCTGCACTGGGGAGAAGGGGAAGGGGGTTAGAAAGATAACAGCGAGAGAGGTTACAAGATTCCAGACAAGCACAACAAATAAAACACGCACGCACGCACGCACACACACACACACAAAGAACGTTCCACTTAGAGACATTCGCGAAGGCCGGTAGATGTCAAGAAGCGCAGTAGCGCTTGGATGGCCTTCTTCTGCGACGTGAGGTCTAGACGATGACGTAGGATGCCTTCTTCCGACAGTGATTGGTCGTCCAGCTTGTTCAGTGCATACTGAAGGAATTGCCTCTCGGCGCTGTACCGTGGGCAGTCACATAAAATGTGCCCAATTGACTATTCGTGACCGCAGTGGTCACTGGCTGCCGTGTCGGCCATTCCTATGCGGAACGCATATGCCTTTGTGAAAGCGACGCCCAACCATAGTCGGTATAAGAGCGGGGCTTCTCCTCGGCAAGTCTTGGGTGGGACTCGAAGGCTTAACGTCGAATCGAGAGAGTGAAGTCGGGAATGTGTGAAATGTGTGCCACCCCATTGCGATACAGTACACTTGCGAGCAAGCAGATGAAGCATCAGTGCCGCGTCCGTCCTTGACAATGGTATGGGTACTTGTTGGTCCATATCATGAGGAGAACGGGCGGCTTGATCGGCCCGTTCATTGCCTACAATTCCGCAGTGACTTGGAAGCCACTGAAAAGATATTTTGTGGCCTGCCTTCCCTGTATGCTGCAGCATCTCTGTAACCTGGAACACCAGCTGTTTATGTGGTCCGCGGCGTAGAGGAGAGAATAGGGACTGCAATGCCGACTTGGAGTCGCAGAAAAGCGTCCATTTGTGTGGCGCTTCATCTTTGATGAAATCAAAGGCAGTAAGGATCGCTGCGGGCTCTGCTGCCGTCGATGATGTCGGATGAGTCGTCTTGAATTTTAAGGTTGTAACTTTCGCGGGTATCCCGACTGCTACAGCGGAACTGTTTAGGAGCACTTATCCGTCCGTGTAGATATGTGTAGAGTCCTGGTACTTCTCGTACAATAGAAGTAACGTGAGCTGTTTAAGCGCTGGTGATGATAAAGCGGCTTTTTTCTTAATTCCAGAATTGTCAGGTTGATTTCCGGCTGAGCGAGGCACCATGGAGGAATTGAAGGTCTCGCAGCAGGGGTGAAAGAAGTTGATAACGGGTCACCATGTGCGGTTATCGTTTGGCTGAAAGAGGTGCGTGGTCTGTCCACTGGCAAAGAAGAGAGGTGGTGCCGAGGGGTCCTGTCAAGATGCCTGATATGTGTCCTTAGCGCTTTCATGTCAATTGGGTCTTGATAAGTGGTCTCTAGCGATTGCTATTGTCGCCACTGTCGATGCACTCTGTGGTAGGCCTAGGCAGATCCGGAGCGCCTGAGCCTGTACACTATGTACTCTACGTAGACTTGTTTTGCCCGTGTTCATTATAGCTGGCAAGCTGTATCGCAGAAAGCCGAGAAAAAGCGCCCTGTATAGCTGCAGCATAGCACGTGTCGACATTCCCCATGCTTTTCCACAGAAGGACTTGTACAAATGAGAGATGCCCGTCAACCGCTTTTTAATGCACGATATATGAGGGATTCCATAACAAATCTCTGTCAGTTATAACACCGAGAAATTTATGTGTTCGAACGTAGGGTATGATTTGGCCACTTATCATTACGGTGTAGTGAGTCATAGATTTGCACACTTCTCGGAGGAAATTTCTAGGCCTCGACTACGGAGGTAGATAGCAGCTTCATTAGCAGATCTTTGAATTCTTGGTCGGAACTGTAACCGCGTCACTGCTGACGTCCATACGCAGATGTCATCAGCGTACATTGTCTTCGCCCGGTGGGATGGAATTATCGGCCAGTGTGACCAAACACAGACTGTATGACCATCAGATGAATATTCCGTGTCTTCTATGTTAACGACTCGCTGACGACAAGATATCATTGCCGACGCTGAAAAGAGGAAATCCCATCCCAAAATAAGTGCGTGGGTACAAGAAGACCGCACGATAAAGTGAATGTGGGGAAGTATTTTCATACAATTCTACCTCACGTTCATAGAAAGGGAAGTAGAATTATGGAAAAGTTTAGAGCCTAGAATAATCTTTTACAGTATGGTGTCGCAAAGAGTGGAAAAGGCAAGTGAAGGCGTGTAGGAGGGAAAAGAGGAGGAAGCGTCCATCAGCAATGCTGTATCATTCTTCCAACGTGTTGTGCCAGTACCTGGCAGCAAATAGCGTACCATTCGGCGCGGCGGGTGTCTTGGTTGATAGAGCGCCTGATGCAAGTGGCGCGAGCACCACTGGAACGCCTGTTGCAACAAACGTGAATAACGACGAGGTGTCTGATGCCACGAACGCCATCTCCGGTCGAAGTCTCATGCAACCCACGGTCGCCTCGGCGGAGCATGTGACGCAACCATTGCCCATCCCTCTCGTAGTCAGAGGCAATCCCTCTCTACCATTGGTCCGGTACAAGAAGCCACCAACGTCGAATCTTGATTGGAGGCGTCGATCTGGTGGCCGATGCAAAGATACAACTCCCATGGTTATAAAACATAGCTGAGCGGAGAACCGGGAGAGCTAGCCAACAAGCCCCGAGCAGTCGTCGAACGTCAGTGCAAGCCAATCAAGCTCTCAGCCCCTGTGCCGACCATGTAACGTTAACAGATATGCAATATATATACGGCTCTTTACCTCACCGTCGTCTTAACTCCTTCGCAGTTCAACTCTGCGGTGAAGAAACCACGGGGCGAGACACACGATACCGAACAAGCACTGTTGCATAGCAGCCTGAATTTTTCATATAGGTGACACAGGGGGGGGGGGGGGGGGCTCTTATGATTTAGTGTGACAAAATGCGGTTGATATTCAGTGAGAGCAATGACCAGAAAATATCAATACAGGGCGAAAAAGGTACCCAGAGTACCAGAGTACAAATACCTTGGGATATGAATAAATCATGGGAATAGATACATAGAATAAGTACAAGAAAAACTATGACACTTAAAGGAAAGCAGGATTTCCGCAATAATGCGCTGTGCGGTTACAACAGGTACGAGGTAATTCGCGGTTGTGGATAGGTGGGATGGTACCAGGACTTACATTCGGAAACCCAGTGGTGCGCATGAGTTAAGAGGTACTATCACGGCTGGACGTGAATCAGAGGATGGTCGGACGTCTCGCATTGGGCGGCCATGGGAAGACCACAAATGAGGCTCTTAAGGGGGATATAGGATGGTCTGACTTTGATGGAAGGGAAGCTCAGAGAAAAATCAGGTAATAACAGCAATAAAGGTACATGAAAGCAAGTAGATGGGCAGCGAAAGTATTCATATATTTGTATAGGAATAACGTAGACTCACAATGGAGGAAGAGAACTAGACGGCTTACCGGTAAGTGCACAGAGTGTAATGAACCGGATGGGACACAAAACTAGCGTTAAGAGCATGGACAGAGCGGCAGGGAAGTCGGATTGGATAGGAGCAATGGAGAAGAAGCCGGCATTGAACAACTACAGAAAAGGGAAAGACGAAATCAACAGAGAAAAATTTTACGATAATTCAAAGGGAAACGCTTTACTGTTTCAAGCAAGGTCAGGTTGCCTAAGAACCCGAAGTGACAGAGCGGGATTCAATAAAGAAGGCGATGCTTGTACGTGCTGTGGAAAAGCTAGGGAAGTGACAGATCATATTTTGATTGAATGTACAGATGACCATCCAGGTGTAGCTGGGCACACTACCCTGCAGGAGGCCGTGGGTTTCAAGGATACCACGGGAAAGCTGAACGTGTCGGCGATAGAGCTAAGAAAAAGGCGCTTAGGGTATTGATGGCGCAAAGGTATGGAGCAAACGCAAACACAAGGTAGTTCGGGCACAAGATTGTTACTTCACAGCGGAACGATAATAGGCGAAGAGAAAAATTAGTGGTGAAAATATGTGCGATTCAGGAAAACAAACGTTTGTAGAAGAAAAAAATAAAGGTAGAGCTTGGTGGCGCGTGGGCTACCGCCCCGTTATGAAGGGGACGCTCCTGAAATCCATCCATCCATAAAGTTCTTTGTATATCTGTCTGTCTGTCTGTCTGTCTGTCTGTCTGTCTGTCGGTCTTTCCGAAAAATGAGTGCCTTCTCAGGAAGAAGACACATGCCAGTCTAGTGTACTCTACGGGTAACATCTCCTTTGTTGTCTAATTCGAGAGGGCACGTCTTTCACTGTGATATATGTGGGGTGAGGATGATGTTGGAAAGGAAGCCTTAAAGCAACAAGAGGTTATCAGTTTCGCTACGATATTCCTTCCCATACCCATCACAGAACTCATGAACATTAAATGATGCGCAACGCCGGTAAAAAAATAAAGGCCGGAGGGGGCGGGGGGGGGGGGGGGCGTATGATTTTCAAGAGTTGGTTCTCCTGGTCAAGTCTGGATCAGAATAAAACTGACTTAAGTATATTTGATTAAATATACTCATAATACACTGCACACAGTATACTCAGTGTATTCACGAAGAAAATGATACCAACACACATTGAACGAGTGTAGTAGAAACTAAAGGAGGCAACTAGGATGGGGATGGGCATGGGACGAAAAAAATAACAGAAGGAGAAGGTAGCAAAAGCAGTGTATGACAAAAAATACAAAAAGGGTAGGTTCTAATAAATATATAGGACACAAATACCTCAAAAGCCACATAAAACAGGTTTGTTACAAGTTTGCGGAACAAGCAACAATCAGTGAATGCATATACGCTGTTGTCATCATGTTCCCTGGTTTCGTTTGTATTTCCCCACGCAGAAGAGATAAGCGAGGTTCATGCGCAGTTACCGCAGTATACCATTTATTACAAAATAGCAAGCCATGCATAGCGCTAAGTTAAAGAAAGAGCTAGGGGTGCAGGGAACGAAAGAGCATAGATTGTTAGAGGATCTCGCAGGATACTTAATCAAAAGTAGGAGTGCAATAACGTGCACAAACTGAAGTAGACAACTATAATTGCAGGCTTATAAGTAGAGTAATGGAAAAATACTAAAACATCAAAAGTACGGCGGCCGGCGACACAAACGAAGAGCTGTAAGAACGAGATTAGCGGTGAGGCAATGACATAACAGGAGGATGGCCTGCGGCTGACGCTTGCGGTTTCTGCATGATCTTCAGGGGAGGAAGTGTTAAAGAATGTATTCGATGCCTGTAGCGACCGTATCAGCGCGGACCCTGCTCACAACTTCGAGGATACCATTGCAGGGGCACTGAGACAGGCTTCCAGATTGCTTCCGTTGCCATCCAACTGCTCAATTTTCTATGTAGAATTCGAAAAACTACGTGACCGTCGCCGACGAGCGCAAGGAGATATAGACGTACAAACGCAATCTGTGACCTGAGACTTGCGCGCCGCATACAGAAAAAGTCAAACGACGTTTGCCCAAACTTGAAGAGTTATGTTGGAAATCCTTCTGTGAATCTATGTACCCTTGTAAACCGCTTTCCCGTATGTGGAGCGCAATATTGGCCTGCGCTCGACCCGTCAACAGCGACATCGTTTAATAGCCTTAACCCTACACCACCGCCGAATGGTATTTGAGCTGGCAAATGGTTTTTGTGCTCATATTTCCGGTGCATACTCTGCAACCATCGACGCAGGCCTGCAGCCTTTCCAAGCCCCGTGTACCAGAAAGGGATATCAACTTCACCATAGAAGAGCTTGACGCTTCTTTGGCGGATTGTAGAGGGTCATCTTCACCTGGCCCTGATGAAATCACCTACGCCGCTTTAGACAACCTTAGGCCAGAAGCCACGAGAGTGCCTGTTGGACTATTAAAACAGCTGAAGGTCTATGGGCATTGCTCCAGCACAGTGAAAGATAAGCCGGCTTGTACCGCTACTAAACGCGGGAAAATCGCCATTTGACTTGGCATCACTTAGTCCTATTGCTCTGGTAAGTTCTGTAGGGAAAATCATGGGAAGAATTATACTAGCATGCCTGGAATGGTACCTAGAATCATTCCCGGCATTCTATAACCATTCACGTGCCTGGAATGGTACCTAAGATGTGTATCCAGACTATGTCAAGGGCTTTCGACGAGGTAGGTAGTCAATAGACGTTATAGAGCTCACTGCGTTTGTCCAACAACAGCAATGCCAGAAGCGCATATCCCTGGCTCTATTTCTCGACACAACAGAGGAGTACAAGAATGTTACTCATGACGCAATCCTTGAGTCATTGGAGGCTCCTGGAATCGGCGGTTGCACACTCACGTGGATCCGTGACTATTTCACGAGACGGTCCTTATTTCTACAGACAGAAGATGAACCCACCGCCAATCGCCATGCTTTTGAGGGGTGTACCACAGGGCGTGTACTGAGCCTCATCTTATTCAACCTTACGATGGTTGGCCTTAGCGAGCTCTTGACAGACACAGTTTGCCTTCCACTATATGCTAATGATGTTTGCCTGTGGTCTTCAGCAGTGACCCGCCTGCAAGTGCGTGCAAAGATCCAACAAGCAGCCACACTTACGTCTTTATATCTGCGCCAGCAAGCACTGTCTGTCTTTATTGAAAAATGCTTATTAGTTGCCTTTACTAGCAAACCCATGACGCAATACCCTGTGTTTATAAACGGCCTGAATCTCTTATACCAGTAGACTCGTCGCTTATTGGGTGTCATTATCGATAGGGATCTTTCATGGAGTCCCCATTGCGTCTAGTTGAAGAGAAAACTGACATCTATTGCCCACATGATGAGATATTTGTGCGGAAATAGTTGGGATACATCAATACATTCCATGCTGCAACTGTACTGGGCACTGTTTCCGGGCTTCATCGCGCTGTAGCTTGCCTCTTCTTGCGAGTACATGCAACTGAATATTTCTACTCTCGAAAGTTTGCAAGGCCAGGCACTACGTGCGTGTTTGGGATTACCATGATGCACCTCGACTCACGAAACAATTATAATCATTAAAGACCGTAAAATTCGGACTGTTTGCAACCTGAGGGCAGATGTTAGACACGTCTGCCGATTGCTACCTTGACCCTTCCGAGACCGCAAGCAACGTGTTCGATGATTCTTAGTTCTCATCGAGACTGCCTTCCGTCCGGTTTTACAACAGCAGCACTACCACCGTCGCATCGATGGAGCCTACGACAACTACAGATACGCCTTATAATTACTGGAATAACAAGGAAAAGCAGCTATTTCTCCGTCGCCCTGCCACACACGACATTGTTACCACTACATGAAGAGTATGGCTAAAGAACGCGTGTTTATACCGATGGATTCGTCTCTGCCGCTAGATCCACGGGTTCGTTTGTCATCCCGGCCTGTCGAGTCAGAATCCATTTTAAATGCTCCATTCGATGCACACACCTATCCTATTTTTGACCAGTTAGATATCATGCCAGTAAAGGTAGCGTAAAATACAATTTTGCAAAAACGGTTTTTAATAGAAAGAAAGAATACTATGAGTTTTCTACAGCATCTGTCAAGGATCACATTAAGTTCAAGCGCGTTCAGAACGCATCACAAAGAAACCTGGTATGTACCCATTGTAGAACAAATTATGGAAAACAAATACTACATCATGCCTTGCGATTAATTACTATATTTCCTCTCCTGAAGGATCTGGATGTGTCGATCATACACCTTATTCGATATTGTGTTTTCAATGTACATGCATTTTATGTTAAAAGTACACTGCGAGGCGTTTTAGAACTTCGGTATATTCATTAATGAATATTTCTTATGCTTGTATACTTACTATGTGTATTCTTTGTATATTTTCATGTTGAAAGTGTATAGCGACGCGTTTCATACTTTCTATGCGAATTAGCTTGGCGTTTTCGGATACAAGTGTTTTAAATTATCTCTATTTTTACTGAGTTTCATTTTTCTCTGTACATGAATCTGCTCATGCATTGCACTTCTGATTTCGCCCGCCCACTGTTTGTTGCCAAAAAAAGGGACACAGACCTCGTCGAGCCGTAATGTCGCTTTTTGTCTGTGTTCCTGTCATCGGTACAATGTATAGATGCGAAATAAAGTTCAAAGTTCAATTTCCGACAAGACGAATCCACGCCAGCAGACATTGCCGCCTTGCGTGTTGCCATCCTTTATATCGTGGAACACCGGAGCAAATCGAGGAACGTCTAGAAAACCGGCGTCGCCAGAAGGCTGAGCGACTGGCCCGACGACCTCAGCAGCAGCAGCAACAAGACGCCGTCGATGACGTCAAGGCTCGCCGATTGACTGACTATACGGTGAAGCTTCAGCTGAACCTTATCTCACGCTAGGTATGTCCTGCCATAGCCGAATTCAGCCACTTCTACATTTTTTGCGCAAGACCGGGCTGAGTGATCACCTGTAGGTCCACAATGGCCAGGCACATGTTCTCTAACCCCTGGAAGTCGCACCACCCTTTCTTTCTCTCTTTTAATCCCGTAGTCCATAAACGACAACGCGTGTGTAAATATACGCACGCGTTCCTGAGTGCCTTTACGTGCCTGAATTTACGTGCTTGAGTGGGCATTGTCACGGGTGATTTACGGCCGCACCGAATGATCCCCAGTGTTTCGCCCACTCGTCATGGTTCACTTCTTGGAGATGCTTTAAGTTTTTGTAAAAAAAGATTCGCTTACTGCGCGTATTCACGCGCGGTATACCCCTATGAATGCCACAAATGGAAGAGATATCAAAGTTATTTTCTTGTGTAGCACGTAGCAACGACTGCTCAGTGCTTGTTTCGTCGTGCTGTTTCAACGGTGGAATTTATCACAAGCGTCCATGTAGTTCACTCGTTGATCCTACACACAAACTCCGGAAGTGGACTAGCGATGGTCGAACTCATTGGTGTTGTTACTTAGTCATGGGTTATTTGGAGCTTCTATAGAAGGTTTGTTTACTAAGCCATGATAAGCGACACGAGATTCCACCTGGCATTTATCATTCTCTAAAACGAAAGTATGGAAGCAGGCTTTTGTTTCTCTTCCATGAGAACTGGCGATTGGTGGTTATACGAAAAAAACAGGGGTGTGCTTGTCACGTAGGTTAAGGTATGCTAAGCTACTAAGGCATGCGAACCGGTGCATTGCTTGATTCTACTGCGGTATAGCTGGTGAAATGCAGTTTACATATCCGCGAATGTTTTACTGTGACAGCGATTGTGTGGACAGTCTCAACAGGTTTTTTCGGCCGCCTTCGCCGCCGCCGTCATGTCCCCTGTGAACTTCAAACTGATAGCCCCCCCCCCCTCCGCCCCCTCCTCGCGCATCGTACTTCCTACGCGCGGTTAAAGGGACGCGAGCAGGACGATGAACACGGCTGAAGCAGAGATCGAACGAGCCCGGCCCGTCTCCATGGTTCAGAGGGCTCATGCGATAGCATCACCCCGCTTTGGAGGCCTGAGTTGAAGCGGAAAGGTAAGACCCCACCCTCTATACAAGCATGGAAAGACGCGAGGGTGAGGGGGATGTCATTGGAGCAGCAACTGGGGACTTTGCACGCGGCTAAGCGCGGTAGCGTTGTGTGAAGCTCGTGCCAGAAGACGACAAAACCAGATGACTTAGCTCGCAGCTCTGGTGGATCGTTGTCTCTTCCACTGAATCGTCACATGGTGTTTTATGCACCTGCATGCTTACTTAAGAAACCACGTTCAATAAATTCAGATTACCCCTGCAGCTGCTATAATCTTACTTGGTATAGTATATCATGCTTTGCTATCGCATTCATTGCCGAAAATATTTTTTGAGACTATTCCAAGATCCTACAGGATAAAAATATCACTCCTCGAAGCGGACTGTGAAGTGGATGATCTGCAAATCCTGAAAGGCACTTGGTGCCTCGTGTTTGCGCATATAAGAAGGCTTCATTTTCTTATTGCTGGTATTAAAGATTCTCCGGCGTGATTCTGTTAGGAAGCGTGTGTGTTTTCGATACGCCATAATATTAATGCCTTAGTAACGGATGTGCTTGTCTAACAGAAGGGTCTGAATAAGAGCAAGCATGGTAATGTTGACAGAGGCTTAGTCAAGTGTGCCTTCTCATTTACTTTTTTCTGATTACACCTCATGTGCGAGGTAATCCACTTTTTCTTTGACCTAGAGACATTCGCATATGTGTGCATGCTCTGAGTAAATTTTGCAGCAATTGGACGAAAGAAGATACGCAGAAAGAAAATCAAGAGCCTTAATACGTTCTCTGCTCACAAGAGAAGTGCGCGCATTCGCCTCTCTAGGTTTCTCGTGCTTATTGCTTCGTCTGCTTCGAAGTACAAGCGAGTAGTGTCGTGCACGAACCGACTCCTACTCGCTTCAATGCGGAAATCAAGGGAAAAAAAAGCCGTCACTTACTGAGAGTGGGCAAAAAGCAGCAGGAAAGGCAATCAGGCGCATGTCCACATTCCTGCCCCGGCGGAGAGGGCCAAAAGGGAAGTAATCTGCCTCGGGCTTCAAGTGAGCAAACATCCCAGCTGTTTCATTTCCCTCATTCGCCTTAAGGGAAAAAAATAAATACCGTTCTTACGCTCTGCAATGCTGGATGTCGGTGCCTAGCTACTTTTCTCTCTTGAGTAGTCGGTACACTTACACGACAGTACAAAAAAAAATCATAATAGTTGCGCTGTAATCCATCTCTGTTTTCTAGCATTCCAGTACGCTTGATGGAATAACGTGCAGAGCAAGAAATTTGAAAATTGCTTGTTCAACGCTTCAGGATCTACCCAAGTCTTTTGACTTTCACGCAAGCGCTCGAATGCTCAGCCAGAAGTTCGCTCAGGCAAAGACCCGTTGCTGAAGCAGAAGTCCCGCACAAGTGACCCCTCGCCCCGCTACCTATACGAGACATAGTCTAAATAATCTAAGCATACGCAGCAAATTTTAAGAATTTATAACGACGCTAAGGAAGCCAAACAATAACATTCAATTCCACTACTTAGGCCTATTCAGAAATATGCCACTTTTTCCTTGTGCTTTCTATGTCCGCATTGAAGCAACTCTGCATGCAGCATGATGGTACATAATAAAAGGCCATTAGGAAAGACGTGGGGAGGCTTATTCCTCTCCGCAACAACACTTTCACGTTTTTGTTATCAGCAAGTTCTCCACAATAGCGCTGACTCCATATATTTATTCTCCAATGATGAATCCCCTGCAGCATAATAATCTGAACTTTACACTCACAAAAAAAAAAAGATCTATTTTGCCTCTTTTACGTCAAGCCCACACTGTTCAGCATTGTTGTAAACGTGCTTCCAACACAAAGGACACAGGAAAGCAACAGAAAATTTGCGCACGCATTTGCGGTTTCTACGAGGGCGTTGATATGTGATACCAAAGATGAAGCCGTTGAGCTTATTTCCGGACCTGTGACGATGACAAAAAGGTGTTAGTTCGGTATAAGTTTTAACACAAAAAGAAAATTGCGGCCAACGTGGAACTAGCATCGCATTGTCCGAAGAAAAAACCAGGCTGGGCGGCTTCATTAGCTTAAAGGGACGCTAAAGTGGCATCGTAAAGCAATTTATACTGATAGACCGTCCTTAAAGAATTCTACCGTCGTTTATCTTACCATCATGGTTTAAATATTACAAGAAATGAAAATCATTCTTTCATTTCTTGAATCTCGCTCTGAAACCTCGACAGTTCAACAAAAAGATGACGTCAGAGATTTCGAATTCACTTTTATGCATTTTGGATGTATGGGTTCAATGGAGGTTCATGAAGCTCGTTCGATAATTGTCTGGCCATCCAATGACACAGTGGACATATTTTTACGTGGTTAATAATTATGTGAGTCTTCTCAGCCGCCTGCGAAATTATGACGTCATAGTGATTTGATGCGGGAACTTTAAGTCGACGTGGCCACCTCTGTTGTCTCATTGCGCGTTGTTTTTCACTGACTGAGAGCTTTCTCGTGGCAAGAGTGGTGCTTTTGGTACTGTGAAGGAGTGATTTACTCGCACGAGAAAAATTGTTTTGATCTTCAGTTTCCCTTTAACTTACTAACCCAAGTGTAGCGAAACCCGTGGGAGCCCAGCCAAACAAATCAAACCAAGTTTGAGTTTATTCAACCACGTGACGAGTACATAAAAAATGCACCGTATGCGTGCTTTGGTGCAAAGGGAAAAAAGCTCCATTTCACAGCTTGACCGGCCCCTTCGCCCAGAAAAAAATTAAAATGACAAAATTTACAAAAGATTACAAAAGATTACAGGCAGCGGAAGGCGACAATACAGAAACAACATGCATGTGGCCCATGACAGCAAAATAATAAAATAGATTACATAGTTAAGGAAATAGCGTTTGATGTCGGCGCGACGTTAGCAACGAAAAAGCTTGGCACAGAGAACAATGAATGAAAAAATAATGCAACTTCGCTAAGTGCAGTGCAAATCTAGACCTGACATTACGAGCGTACATTGCCGTGCTCTTAGAGAGCCGTCGCCTATAGGAAATCGATCCCCAAAGCAGCCAACAGGGCTGCCTAAGAGAAAAGTGAGGAAGTGTGTTCTTTCGGTGGTGCGAAAGAAATCACAAAATACTACGGAGACGTTATAAACAATGAAATCGTCGGCCTTCCCTCCGTTCGTTTTTTATCGCCCTTGTTTGCCCCACTCAGACCTCCGCTCTTCCTGTAGTCACCGATATGGTCCGTCGAGGCATTGTGCTTGAGTAATGTCGTCCTGAACACATTAGGGACTTGCCATCCCTGCAATGCTAAATCATCCGAACCGCTGTTGAACGGCTTATCGATACGCCGCTGCCGCATTATTCACGGCAGTAGTACCGAGCTGACCGCCATTGGGAAGAGGATAGGCTCACTTTGCTTACGTTCCGAACGGATGTTGACCGTCGCTACCGCTAGCGCATGTGACGATTTCAAGTACGGTCACAGTGGAACACGAACACGGAATGTTGCTGGCTCCCAGGTGCTGTAGTCGACTTACAAGATAAAGCTGTGATATTTGGCGCTTGTTGCAGGCACGAAATTTATCTTTCATTGCGCTATGGAGGAGGCGTCAAAGGAAGCCGTGAAGGGACGGTAGTGATTTCTGAAGATAAAGGTAAGCACGTGACAGGGGTGGAAGTTCTCTGTCGTTGTCTGTCACTAATACAGAAAGCTATTACCGTGACTATTTAGGATATGTCGGACCAGAAAAATAGGGACAAGCGAAGCTTGGTGTTGGTGTGCCTTTCTTTCTTTCTCTGTTGATTTCCTATTCATCGTTCTTTTGTTCGTTTCTTTCATTCTCGCTGTGTACTTCTCCTTAAGGAAAAGAATACAGAAAAAGAATACCAGAAGGAACGACAGAAAAAGTAAAGATCATTCTTTGTCTCATGTTTGCTTTCTTTCTGTCGTTCCTTCTGCTACTGCTTCCTACTCCTTTTTTCCACGCTTCTTTCTTTGGAAGAAAACGAAGTGGACTAATATGGCTCCAATATAATCACCCCTTCGTTTGCCCAACCTGTACTGAAGAGCATGCACGTGTTAGTGCCGCGCGCCGCGTCTTCTTCAGGCATACGAACCCCACTTTAAAGCACGCGTGTATTGAACTGAAAGTGCCTGAATGGGTGAGTAGCACATGCGTTTTAATAGTCAATGACAGCGCAATCGCCTGCTTCTCAATGAGAGACGCTTGTCCACCTTAGCTAAGTGCAAAACTTATTACACATCCACACACACAGACACCCACACACCCAGGCATCAACCACGTACAGCGCTCACTTCCAACTGACTTATTCATCGCACAAAGGCTTGAATATATACATGTGGCACATGCGCGCATAAACATGTGTTAATGACCGGTTAAGGGAACACGCCCAAAAATTAAGAAAACGAGATGACAAGTATGCGCACCTGGTTGCGCATTGTATAATGTGTAGCTGTGACGCAGGATTCTTCGAGACTAACATTCTGGGCAGAAGCAAAAGAAAAACTGCACGTGAAGTGTTAGAGGCTTTCTACATAGAAAAAGACAAGGACCACTGTGTAAGCACCCCGTCGCTATCTCTGTTTCCCAGTGAATTGCAGTTCATAAGATCTAGACTATGAGAAGGAAGGAGCAGGAAGAAAATGTATGTCTTGATTGTGTAAGTTGGCTTCATATGATGTTAATGCGCGCATGTGCCACATGTATATATTCAAGCCTTCGTGCGATGAATAAATCAGTTGGAAGTGAGCGCTGTACGTGGTTGATGCCTGGGTATGTGGGTGTGTGTGTGTGTGGATGTGTCATGTGGTTGCGCTCAAAATAAGTTTGGATATGTCCTACCAACTAGCCCAACAACAAGTTCTTTCTTAGTTCAGTGATTTGCCTTGATGAGACACTATCCAGTGGGTACGACTGATTGCGTCATCAATGCATCTGAGCACGTGCCGCAGCCCTACCCTTGGATCTGCAGTAGGCGGTGCATCCCTCTTCTATATCATGCGCCTGTCAGATCGCCTCGTTCGCACACCTTCTATGGTAGGTAGCCCTTGCTCTCTGAGGTAGCGCCTCTTGTGTCCACAAAAACGTGGAGCCACGAAACAGTAAGTGAACATGACGCTGCGGCGTCTCGACGTCCGTCTCACAGGAAGAGCGTGGTACGTTTTAAAAGCAGCGCCTGCTACTGCGCTGGGACAACTTCTAGGCGGATTTGGCTGCGATGACCCGTCCCCGACTGTCAGGACGCTTAGCGCGACGCCACTGTGAGCAGCTCTGCGGCAGCGAAAGACGTGGCGCATCTCGGGCTACCAGCTGCAGTGCGACAGCGAACGCCACAGTCACGGGAGACGGAAAGCGTCGCCCCATGAGTAAAGGGGGAACCTCAAAAAAAAAATACAAAAAAAGCATTACTCCCTCTGACTAGCCTAGTGCAGCGCCATGAAGAGAGTACTCTCTCCGACGACCGTAAAGCAGGCGTCAACGTTAAATGACCGGGAAGAGTGGCAAAAGACACTTGGAGAGGGTAGGGAACACATCGAAAACGCTCTCTAAAATTACGTTCCCCTTTCCATTTCGTGTTGGCATCGGTAGGGCGTACAGGGCTGGCCTAGTTTTCTGTTTACATAGAGGAGGCGCTGGGGTAAGCGCGATGGTTTTACAAGGAAGCGGTCGGTGGTTCTAATCCGCAACCCGAAGACTGCTTTTAACGCCTGAGTCGATAGCAGTGGCCATCTTCGGTCACAGTTTTGAGCATAGGGACGTAACACAAAAGAGACCTTGGCTTCGGGATTACAACTAGAGAACCAACGGTCCGGAGCTCAACGTCATAATCAGTAAAGCTACACACCCGCGTTCGCAGAAAATTTATGTGAACAAAATGATTACTTTGTACCTTCTATAGAAACACAACTTGCTGTGAGCGAGAGAAACCGAAATTAAAACGAGGGATAAAGAGATGGGTGAAGAAGGACACGCATATCTCATGTTGCAGAGAACGGGAAAGTGGACGCACTCTTCCCTCTGACAAACTACCAGAAACACGGAAACAGCGAAAACCTCGGGTACCGCAGAGAGAAAAATCATTCTCGCGATCGCCTTATGCCCACTAGCCACACCGTTGACCGCAGCCCACTGCTACAAGATAGTGGCGTCATGATAGCGATATCATGGATGACAGTGATCGTACCGCTACAGGAAAAGACAGAAGACGAAGAAGGTGCTGGCAAGATGACGCCACCATCCGAGCTGTTTGAGCAGTCTTTTCGGCGTTCGTTCTGGGAAGCTGCTGCAATTGATTTCAGTTTTGAGTATATTTACTCGAAGCGAGAAGGGAAGAAGTGTGCGCTCACTGTTCTCGCGATGATGATGCTTTTTTGAAACAACCAAGACCACGATCGTTTACGAGTCTGTCAGTAGAAGCCTTGCCTGAAAACAGTCAGCGTATTGACTTCTTTGACATCTTATTCAGCCCTGTGAGAAAACGAAGGACATATCAGAGGCAGACAAAAAAAAATGTGGGCAGCGCTTCCACTAGTGCTGCGAGGCTGGACTGAGAGCGGTGCTTGGGCCAACATAGGTTCTTCAGCTCAACTAAGCCACCTGATTTTCACGTGACCAGCTCTTAGATTTTGTGGAAAACCTGTCAAGTCATTAGCTCTTTAGAATCAGAATATTATTGACACTAATAAATAAATAATACATGAGTTTAGTATTTATAGAGGATCCCAAAGTGGAAGACTCG
>CM023483.1:131794380-131819628 GCA_013339685.2 Hyalomma asiaticum | reverse complement strand
TCCGCCTCACAGGGAGAGTGTAGTACGTTTTAAAAGCAGCGCCTGCTACTCCGGTGCGGCAACTTCTAGGTTGCGTTGGCTGCGGTGACCCGTCCCCGATGGCACTACATAGAGTTACTCTATATGCTACCGTAGGTAGCAGAGTTGCGCGTAGGTCCGCCATCTTGGCCAGCAAGCAACCAAAGCTATGCGGCGAAGCCACGCTCAGTTTTTGCAGGCGGCATTCCCGACCGAGCATGGGCAGTTTTCCAACGCTCCTAGACCGCTGTGAAGCCCAGCAGCAAATGAAACACAGCGACAACTTAGTGACGAGACAGATTAAAAGCGTTGCTCTTTTTAATACGCGGCGCGAGATGCAGAACGATAGAATGTTGTCAGGTGTGTGTTTGCTTCACTCCTTGCAAATTTTGACTTGACTGCGTATATACAGATTGGTTATTCCAGACGCACCGGCCAAATGGAGCATTCATTTTCCTTAGTGGTTAGTATCGCACTGAGCAGTTTTAAATGCGAAGCATTTCTTAGCGGACTTCGGCGAGTTTGAGCGTATCTATCTATCTATCTATCTATCTATCTATCTATCTATCTATCTATCTATCTATCTATCTATCTATCTATCTATCTATCTATCTATCCGCCTATGACTTTGTGCTCTCCTGGCCGTTTCGTTAATGGGATGTTTACGAAAATTGGCATGCCACAACATGACTACATGAAGAACATAAATGCAGGTCATAACATGAAAATTATGGTATGCATGTCATGAGCGGCATGATTTACATGCCACGGTCTTGGTGCTCCCCTGGCCGTTTCGTTAATGGGACGTATACGGAAATTGGCATGCCACAACATGACTGTATGACAATCATAAATGACAGCGCATAACACAAAAAATCATGATATGCATGTCATGAGTGACATGATTTACATGGCATGGTCTTACTGCTCTCCTGGCCGTTTCACTAATGGCATGTATGCGAAAATTGGTATGCCACAACATGACTACATGGCGAACATAAATAACAGGTCATAACATGAAAATCATGACATGCATGTCGTGAGCCTCATGATTTACATGCCAGGGTCCTAGTGCTCTCCTGGCCGTTTCGCTAATGGGATGTATGTGAAAATTGGTATGCCAGATCATGACTGCATGATGAACATAATCGAGAAATCATAACATGAAAATCGTGACATGCATGTGATGAGCGACGTGATTTACATGCCACGCGTTTCGTTAATGGGACGTACACGGAAATTGGCATGCCACAACATGACTGCCTGAGAATCATAAATGACAGGTCATAACACGAAAATCATGACATGCATGTCATGAGTGACATGAATTACATGCGACGGTCTTGGTGCTCACCTGGCCGTTTCATTAATGGAATATATACGAAAATTGTTATGCCACAACACGTCTGCATGGCTGCCGTAAATGACAGGTCATAACATGAAAATCGTGACAAGCATGTCATGATTTTCATGTTATATGTCATGACCGGCATGATTTACATGCCATGGTCCTGGCGCTATACTGCCGTTTCGTTAATGGGATGTATACGAAAATTGGTTTGGCACAAGATGACTGCATGACGATCATAAATGACAGGTCATAACATGAAAATCGTGACATGCATGTCATGAGCGGCATGACCTACATGCCACTCGTTTCGTTAATGGGATGTATACCAAAATTGCTGTGGCACAACACGACTGCATGACGAACGTAAATGACAGGTCATAACGTTAGAATCATGACATGTGTGTATGAGCGGCATGGTTTACATGCCACAGTCATGGTGCTCTTGCGTCCGTTTCGTTAACCTCATATGTACCAAACTCTGTATAGCGAGACAAGAATGCAAATCCATTTTACGTTCCTGATGCGTGCTTCGCATTTCCTCGATTCCCACTGCAAGGGGGATCTGCCAATTGTTTTAGCCGAAACCGCGTCTATACGATTTTCCGTGCGAATGCGACGCGATACGAAATGGGCCGTCGCGCGATGGGTCGCATGGTTGGTCAGTCGGTTATTGGAAATCTAAATATGATCGCTTGTCATACAAGCGAAATCCAGCCGTAACAATCCCGTTCATGTTGTAGGTAAGAGATGTCCTGCCGGTTGCCACAGAAGCGCGCTTATATATAGGTGCTTCGCGTTGCATGGAGATAACGATTGCAGTCGGCGTACTATAACCGATCGCCCGCATGGTATCGAATAAAAAGCCTTGCCGCTTTCCGAACGGTCGGCGCAGTTGGGAGCAGAGCAACCGGTCATTTTCCGTTCCGACGGGAGTGCTACAGGGCTAATCTCTGTGCGCTGTGGAAACGTAATATAAACAAAATTACAGCGTATCCACGGAGTGAATGATGATGAGTGGGCGAAGCTCGGGAGTTTCATCGTAGATCGTACCGAGTTCCGAATTAATTTAGTTAACGCGCACGCTACGAATCCTCATCGTTCAACTATGCACAAGTGAAATCTCCCACAGGCACTTCATTGCAAGACCCAGTGCACACATATATATATATATATATATATATATATATATATATATATATATATATATATATATATATATATATATTGTTACGGTTGAAAGGTCGAGGGAAGGTTTATTTACAGGAGAGCGCGGAGCACTAGGTAGCTGGTACAGCCGAGGGAAGATGGCGTCCAACCGCTAGACAAGATATCGTCCTCGTCGTCTTCCACCCTTGACTGGCTCATACCTTGACTGCCCGTCTGATACCGTAGCACTCCCCGGCTCACAGACGAAGCCCGCGGGGCAAGTCCAAATCACTGGAAAACAGCAGACGCGCGACGTGTGTAAACTGCGTTCGGCTGGAACGACGACCAGCTGACGTTAAACGGGCCACCACGTACGTTAAGTCGCTCAACCGATCGACAACCACGAAAGGTCCAGTATACTGGGGCAACAACTTTTGGCATAATCCACGTTTACGCTGTGGGGTCCACACCCATACCAAGTCCCCTTTGCTGTACAAGATAGGCTGGTGTCGGCTGTCATAGCGCTCCTTAGATCGGTGTTGTGACGCCACGGTACGAAGTCGAGCGATTCGACGTGCTTCTTCTGCAAGGCACAGCGTCTTGGCAACCGAGTACTCGCTGTGGGAGCCAAACGGCAGTATTGTATCAATACTCCTTAGCGGTAGACGTGCGTACAGCAGATAAAAAGGACTGTAATCCGTCGTCTCATGCTTTGCGGTATTATACGCATATGTGATGAATGGCAGCACGTCATCCCAGTCTTTGTGGTCGGAGGAAACATACATTGCCAGCATGTTGGTAAGAGTCCTGTTGGTACGCTCTACAAGGCCGTTGGTTTGAGGGTGGTAAGGTGTTGAATGCCGGAACTTCGAGCTGCAGAGACGAAGTAATTCCTCAACAGCGTTCGCAACAAACTGACGACCACGATCACTAATTATCACGCGGGGGGAGCCGTGCCTGAGGATAACAAACCGCAGCAAGAATGTGGCAACGCATGTAGCTGTTGAAGATGGTATGGCCGCAGTTTCTGCATAACGGGTCAGGTGGTCTACACATACGATAACCCACCGATTGTCGTTAGAAGATCGTGGAAATGGCCCCAAGAGATCAATGCCTACTTGTTCAAACGGCAGACAGGGTGGTGGCAGAGGCTGGAGAAGACCCGGCGGAGTAGTCGTAGGGCGCTTATGGCGTTGGCATTTCTCGCAACCGCTGACGTACTGCTTGATAGTGTCTCGCATTTTGGGCCAGTAAAAACGCTCCTGTGTTCGGTTCAGTGTTCTTATGAAGCCTAGATGGCCAGAGGTTGCGTCATCGTGCATGGCACTCAGTACGTCTGGTCGCAGACTCTGTGGAACCACCAGGAGAAAGCGTGCGCCTTTACCCGAATAATTCGTCTTGTAAAGGAGGCCATCTCGTACACAAAATCGACCGGTGGCTTGAGGACGCAGCGCAGCAGTAAAAAGGGGCTCCAGGCTAACATCACTGGCTTGTTCATCCCTGAATCTCGTGGAGTATGGGAATGTGGTCGAAATAGGAGCAAAACAGTCATCGAAGTTGTCTTCGTCACACACCGTAGTCGGTAGAGGAAGGCGGGAAAGGCAGTCAGCATCTGTGTGACGACGACCGGACTTGTAAGAGATGACAAAGTCGTACTCCTGAAGTCGGAGAGCCGAACGTGCCAGTCGACCACTCGGATCACGGAGGTTCACCAACCAGCATAGAGCGTGGTGGTCCGTAACTATGGTGAACGGGCGCCCGTAGACGTAAGAGCGAAATTTGTGAACCGCGAAAACTGCTGCCAAGCATTCTTGTTCCGTGACGGTGTAATTGCGTTCCGCCTTACTCAGAGATCGACTGGCATAAGCCACAACGTGCTCAGATCCGTGATGACGCTGTACTAGCACAGCTCCGACGCCAATTCCACTGGCGTCAACGTGCACTTCTGTAGGTGAGGAAGCATTGAAGTGGCGTAATATAGGTCCCGATGTCAGTTGAAACTTTAGTTGGCGGAACGCCTCGTCGCAAGCCGACGTCCAGTTGAAAGGAACATCCTTATGGAGAAGGCAGGTCAGGGGGTACACCACATCGGCAAATCTTGGTACGAAGCGACGAAAATAGGAGCATAAGCCCAAGAAACTCCGCAGCTCCCGCAGTGACTTCGGTGGTTCGAAAGAACTTACTGCTTCAATCTTCCGTGGATCAGGCCTCACACCATTTCTGTCGACTAGATGTCCAAGTACCAATGTTTCAGTTTCTCCAAAGCGACATTTCTTGGAGTTCAGTACCAGACCAGCCTTCTCGACACAATCAAGGACGAGGCTAAGACGTCGGTTATGCTCATCCAAAGTGCTTCCAAAAATCACAACATCATCCAGATAGCAAAGACAAATTTCCCATTTCATTCCACGGAGGATGGTGTCCATAAATCGTTCGAACGTCGCCGGCGCATTACAGAGACCAAAGGGCATGACGTTGAACTCATAGAGGCCATCAGGTGTCACGAAGGCTGTTTTCTCTTTGTCGTCTGGGTGCATTGGTACCTGCCAATAACCTGATCTCAAATCCAGTGAGGTGAAGTAAGCGGCAGAATGGAGGCAGTCGATAACATCGTCGATCCGAGGAAGCGGATACACATCCTTTTTGGTGACAGCGTTTAGTTTTCTGTAATCGACACAAAACCGCCATGATCCATCCTTTTTCTTCACTAGGATCACTGGTGCTGCCCAGGGACTTGAGGACTCCTGAATGACGCCTTTATGCAGCATGTCCTTGACCTGTTCAGCGATAACTGTTCTCTCTGCTGAAGACACGCGGTAAGGCTTTTGGCGAATGGGGTGTGCCGAGCCGGTGTCTATTCGGTGATGAGCACGAGAACGAGGAAGTGAAGCCTGCTTGTCGCCTTGTGCGAAATCCAACACAGGCACATGCGCCAGAAGAACTCGCGCAAGAGCTCGGCGCTCATCTGAGGGAAGAGACTTATTTATCATTCTTAGGACGTGCTCTTCAGAAATAGCTGAGTTGGCGTAGTAGTTTCGACACTGCGCTTCGTCGCTGAAAGCCATAATAGCGCTGTAGGTCATTTCCTCAAATGTGGCGAGTTTCATACCGCGCGGTAGAACAACAGGGGCCGATGAACAATTGAAAGCCCACAGATTCGCGGCACCATTCACTACACTCACGACAGAACGCGGTATGAGTACATCCTTCTTAGCGCAACTAGGAGCAAGCGGTAAAACTTCTGCATCAAATGAACAACGGTCGGTAGTAGTGGCTTTGACACAGACACGCGAGAATGAACAAGGCGGTATCAACAGATCATCGGAAACAACGAAGCACTTTTCGTCTTTCGGAGGTGTGTCTGCAAGAGCGGCAAGGAGTGCACTATCCAGACTTATTTCACCCGTACCGCAATTGACAGAAGCGCCACAATCCTTAAGAAAATCAATACCCAGAATGACATCATGAGTGCAACGCGGTAATACCAAAAATTCTGTTTTAAAGTCTTCCCCGCAGAACAAAACACTTGCAACACAAATGCCGAGAGGAATAAGGCACTCTCCACTGACACCACGAAAGGTCACACTGTCATTCCACGGGAACATAACTTTCCGTCCCAATCTCTCTTTGAACGTGGCACTCATGACGGACACGGTAGCACCAGTATCTACTAAAGCACTTGTAGGTATACTATCGACGAAGACATGCACTTTGTTTTTCACCATCACCAGAGGAATATTTCGCAGAGATCCAGGCTGTCCGGCGACCTCACCTCCATTGGCCGCGTCGGCTAGTTTCCCGACGGCGGTGGGGACGTAAGGCGTCGCCGTGGTGATGGCGAACGGCGTTGTCGATTGGTTGGTGGCGTCAGGCTGCGATCTGAAGCTGGTGAGGCACTCCTGTTATGTTGTCCGAAAGCATTTCTGTGTGCTGAGCCTGTGGTTCGGGCAGCGCCAAAGTCAGTTTGCCAGTGGTTGTCATAGGCGTCGCGATCGAAATTAGCCCAATCTGGTGGTGCACCGTATCTTGACTGTCGGCGTCTGCGAAAAAATCGGGAGATGTGACCCGTGGCACCACATCTATAACAAACCGGCGATGTGCGACTTGGGTTGTAGGCCTCGCGGTCAAACGTGGGTTGTTGCGTATAGTAGTGAGCACGACTTTCACATTGCCGGAGCGTAAGAGCGCTCGTCGTGCGTCACTTCGTCGGGAAAATTAGATCGATGCTGCGGCCGCTGATCGGCAGGATAGCTTAGAGTTTCTGGCATGACAGACAGCGCGGATACAGCGGACGCAGGTTCATGGGATTGGTTGGGACGACCAAGCTGTTCGACACCCGCTGCTCCTTTAGTGTGTCGCTCGAGTTCTTCGCGGACTATCTGCCGTATAGTGGTCGCAAGGTCGAACTGATAGCCGGAGCTGTCGTCAACGCTTGCAACAGTGGTAACGTTAGGTAACCTTCCGAACTTTGGCGTGATACGGCGCAGCTTCAAAGTTTCAAACGTTCGGCACTGCCTGATGAGGTCGTCGACTGAGCTAAGACTCTCTTTTCCAATCAGGTAGCTATAGACGTCTTCAGCAATCCCTTTGAGAAGGTGCCCAACTTTATCTTCTTCAGACATAAGGGGGTTCACCGTCCTACACAGCTTCAAGACCGCCTCTATATAGGTCGTACAGGTCTCACCTGGGACTTGCGCGCGTTGAAGCAACGTCTGCTCCGCCCGTTTCCTCTTCGCGGTGGAATCTCCGAAGCATTCTGTGATGTCGGCAACAAAGCGGTCCCACGTCGTTAGTGTATCCTCATGGTTCTCGAACCACAGAAGTGCGGTATCCGTGAGAAAAAGAACGACGTTCTCCAACTGAGCGGACAGGTTCCATCCATTGTACTTGCTCACACGCTTGTAATGTGTGAGCCACTGTTCTACGTCCTCACCAGATTTACCCGAAAAAGAGCGTGGCTCCATCGTGTGCCTCCAGACGCCAGTAGACCGCGCCGGAGAGGACAGGGGTGACGGGTCGTTGTCGTTTTGAGACATCTCCAGCGGCGGCAGTTGAGCGAGGCGTCGGCTTCGTCGTAGGATTCCCGGTAGCAGCTCCGTCTTCGTGGTCAGCGTACCCCGCACCTCCACCACAAAACTGTTACGGTTGAAAGGTCGAGGGAAGGTTTATTTACAGGAGAGCGCGGAGCACTAGGTAGCTGGTACAGCCGAGGCAAGATGGCGTCCAACCGCTAGACAAGATATCGTCCTCGTCGTCTTCCACCCTTGACTGGCTCATACCTTGACTGCCCGTCTGATACCGTAGCAATATATATATATATATATATATATATATACATATACGCACTGGATCTATATATACATATATGGGTTGCCGGTGAACGCTTCTCTAACGCGAGCATTGGGTATTTCTCAATCAAGAAACACGCTAGGAGACGCTGCCTGGACCAACGTTGTCTCTCGCGGATGAGGGCGTGTTCTCCTTCTTTGCAAGCTGGTAGAGCGTTCATCTAAGAAAGAGCGTTTCCATAGCCAACGTGCGCCTTTCGCTCTCTCTCTGTCTCTCTCTCTCTCTCTCACAAGACAGCAGAGGCACGCGCCGGGAGGCACGTGCCGAGGGCGATGAGTGGGCGAAGCTCCGGAGGATCGTCGTAGATCATGCCGAGTTCCGGATTAATTTAGTTAACGCGCACGCTACGAATGCTTATGGCTCAACTACGCACGAGTGAAATCTCCCACCGGCACTTCATTGCAGGTCAAGATCCAGTGCCTATATATCATATGGGTGACCGGTGAACGGTTCTCCAGCGCGAGCAGTCGGTATTTTTCAATCAAAAAACTCGCTAGAATAAGCTGCCTGCGTCAAGCTTGTCTCTCGCGGGTGAGGGCGTCTTCTCCTTCTTTGAGAGCTGGTAGCGCGATCCCGGCCGTGGCGGTCGCATTGTCGATGGAGGCGAAAATGCCAGAGGCCCGTGTACTGTGCGTTGTCAGTGCACGTTAAAGAACCCCAGGTGGTCTAAATTTCCGGAGCCCTCCACTACGGCCTTTCTCTCCTCTCTATCTCTTTGACTCCCTTTCCCCTACCTCTACGGACGCTTAGCCCTGCCCCCTACATGGGCTGCAGAAATTAGCGTCCTTTCCTAACCGAACCACAATCATCATCATCATCATCATCATCATCATGATCGTGGTTCGGTTAGGAAAGGACGCTAATTTCTGCAGCCCATGTATATAGTGAGCACGGATAAGCGTCCGTGGGGGTAGGGGAAAGGGAGTGAAAGAGATAGAGAGGAGATAAAGGCCGTAGTGGAGGGCTCCGGAAATTTAGACCACCTGGGGTTCTTTAACGTGCACTAACAACGCACAGTACACGGGCCTCTGGCATTTTTGCCTCCATCGAAAATGCGACCGCCGCGGCCGGTATCGAACCCGCGTATTTTGGGTGGCAGCCGAGTACAGAGCATTTCCATAGTCAACGCGTGCCTTTCGCTCTCTCTGTCTCTTTCCCTCTCACAAGACAGCAGATGGAAGATTGAGAGAGCTCGCGCGCCGGGAGGCACGCGACGAGGGCGCGCCTCTCACACGCGCCTCCTAGTAGCTTGGACTGGTATAGCGCATTATGGAATACGAGAAACGGTCAAAGAGAACGAAACAAAACGACAGAGCGCTATCTTTCAACTGAGCTTGATTTGCCAATTGCATCGAGTATGTACACTCGCGCAAGCATACAGAAAAAACCCGGACGAATCGCTAAGATCACACAAATGATCGCAAAGTCATAGAGCAAAGATTCATATAAGGTTCACTTGATTAAGTAAAGACACTTCAAGTTCGGATAAAGCCAGCGAAGGGGCGCTGATACATGTGTTTCTCGAGCTCTTACTATACAGTGCGCTTCAATTATCTCACGAGTTATCTGTAACGGGTGCTTCTTCACCACCTCGCGCTGATCAAATCCAGGGGAAGAGCCACAATCACGGCAGTGAATGCCAATGTGCCCCTGGATTGATTTGTGCGCATTGTAATGGTGCTCTTTTAGCCTTTCATTGAGCCAGCGCCCCGTCTGGCCAATGTACCTCTTGCCACATGGGAGTGGTATGGAGTAAACAACACCCGCTTCACATGTCCGAAACCGCGTTTTGTGCTTGGTTGGGCAAAGAGCAGCGCGTGATTTAAGGCGATTGATAGCTTTGGACAACCGCTGCAACTTATCCGGCGTCGAGAACACCACTTTCACGCCGCCTTTCTCGCCTATCTTTTTTAGTCGGTGGTAAATGCTATGCACGTAGCGTCAAACTACGGGTGAGTTGCCTTCTTCCTTTATCTGTCTTAACAGTTTTTCGGCTATAGATGATAACAGAAGAGCTGGGTACCGAGCACGCAAAAGCCTTTCAGTTTGAGCTACAAAGCTGCGCTGCATGATATGATGACATGATTTGCTAAGGGAGTTGATGAAACAAAGGTTAGTAATGCTTCGCTTTACTAACTTAGAATGGCAGGAGTCAAAGGGTAAAACAGGCTTTCTAGTCCTAGGTTCATAGAGCCAGCACACATGGTCAGGTGTAATAATCAAGTTCAAATCTAAAAAGCGTAAGCTGTTGTCAATAGGCATCTCGTGCGTCAATACAAGTGGATTAAAAGAGTCATTTAAAGCCTTCACGATATCGTCGGTTAGGTGCTGGCAGGGAGCGTCACTGCAACTGATAAAAGCCAGAAAGTCGTCGACGTAATGACATACTTTTACGACAATACTTTGGTCGAGCATGCTCATCAGCAGTCGGTCATGATATGCAAGGTATATGTCACTTAAGATAGGGGCTAGGCATGACCCGATACAGACACCACTACGCTGTATGTAAGTCCGATCATTGAAAGATGCAAAAGTCGACTTAATATAAAAGGACAGAAGCTCTAAGAGGCTATCGTTATGTACACCCGCGAGATTCTGAAAGGCTACTGCACCAAATGAGTCAATGGCATTGTCAACACACTGCAACAACTTTCATGCGGCAAAGAGTAGTACAGGTCTTTGATGTGTACAGAAAATGATTTAAGCACCTGCCATTCTGTAAGAGAAAGTCAACCAAACTCTCCGAATGCCTTATTAGAGAGGGATCATCGATGGTGAGCAAGTTGAGCTTTTCTTGCAGGAATAAATCCACAGTTTTTTGCCATGTTCCTCTCTCTGTTACATTTACGTGCAGGGGGCAATCAACCTTGTGTATCTTAGCCGTGAAGAACCTGTCAAGGCTAAGCTTTTTGCACTTATCGACTGCTTTGGCAAGTTTTTCGAAACCCAAAGTGGTGCACACCTATTTTGCCTGGCATTTAACTTTGCATAGGGAGGTGGCATCCTCAGCTCTCAAGACAGAATGAACGGCTATGGTTGCTTTCTCAATAAATGAAGAGTTTGGCAAAACAGCAAAGCCTCCCTTTTTGTCAGAAGGCAATAACCCAAGCGAATTGTCTTTGAAAACCCCCACAATTTTCTTAACTGGCAGTTTTTTGGTAGAAGGCTTAAAACGCGAAATCACATCAACACCGTCGGCCACACACCTCTCCCTTTCACCCCCAGGAATCTGTCGAGCCACTTGCCTGACATAGGTGAGCAAATCATACGGCGAACAGGTCGGTTCCGTGGCAAACTTGGGTCCGTGGCACAACACGCGTCTCACCGGTTCAGGAAGCACAACACCACCCAGTGTGTGTGCAGGGTTGTTCGTCGCACTCTCGTTCTTAGGGGTCATGGAACGAAGGTGGAAGAGCGTGTGCGGCCACAGGTACTCCGCTTTTCGATCAATCGTAGTAGACAGTTCAACGAACGCTCTACAAACTCGCAAAGAAGGAGAACGCGCCCTCACCCGCGAGAGACAAGCTTGACGCGGGCAGCGACTTCTAGCGAGTTTCTTGATCGAAAAACACCGACTGCTCGCGATGGAGAACCGTTCACCAGTCACCCATATATATAAATATAGGCACTGGATCGTGATTTGCAATGAAGTACCGGTGGGAGATTTCACTCGTGCGTAGATGAACCATAAGGATTCGTAGCGTGCGCGTTAACTAAATTAATCCGGAACTCGGCACGATCTACGATGAACTTCCGGAGCTTCGCCCAATCATCATAATTCACTCCGTGGATGTGCTGTGAATTTTTAAATGTGAAGCACTTCCTAGCGAACTTCGGTGACTTTGAGCCTATCTATCTATCTATCTATCTATCTATCTATCTATCTATCTATCTATCTATCTATCTATCTATCTATCTATCTATCTATCTAGCCGCCTACGATTTTGTGCTCTCCTGGCTGTTTCGCTAATGCGATGTTTACAAAAATTGGTATGCCACAACATGACTGCATGACGAAGATAAATGACTAGTCATAACATGAAAAATCCTGACATGATTGTCATGAGCGGCATGATTTACTTGCCACTGTCTTGGTGCTCTCCTGGTCGTTTCCCTTATAGTATGTATGCGAAAATTGGTATGGCCCAACATGACTGCCTGACGAACATAAATGGCAGGTCATAACATGAAAATCATGATATGCATGCCATGGGCAAAATGATTTACATGCCACGCGTTTCGTTATTGGGACGTATGCGGAAATTGGTATGCCACAACATGACTGCACGACAAACATAAATGACAGGTCATTACACGAAAATCATAACATCCATGTTACGAGTGACATGATTTACATGCGACGGCTTGGCTTTCTCCTGACCGTTTCGTTAATGGGATGTATACGACATTAATGGAATGTATATGTTTTTCTTTATTGTTATAATATGTTTTCTTTACAGCGTCATTTCCGTTACGGTAGTGACGTACGCGGTCGTGGTGGACCACGGCATAAAGTACTTTAGTGTTTAATAAAATGTGCAGATCCCACGTGCAGTGGGAATGAAGGAAATGCGAAGCACGCATCAGGAACGTAAAATGGATTTGCATTGTTTTCTCGCTCTAACGAATTTGGGAAATATAAAATTAACGATATGGCCGCAAGAGCATCAAGACTGCATGTAAACAATGCCGGTCATATACGCATATCATGATTCTGATGTTATGGGCTCTCTTTTACGTTCGCCATGCAGTCGTGTTGTGCCACAGCAATTTTGGTATACATCCAATTACAGAAATTAGTGGCATGTAAATGATGCCGCTCATGATATGCATGTCAATTTTCACATTATGACGTGTCACTTATGATAGTCATGTAGTCTTGTTGTGCCATACAAATTCTCGTATACATCCCATTAACGAAACGGTCAGGAGAGCACCAAGGCCGTCGCATGTAAATCATGTCACTCATGACATGCATGTCATGATTTTCGTGTTATGACCTGTCATTTATGTTTGTCATGCAGTCATGTTGGGCCATACCAATTTTCACATACATACTATTAGCGAAACCCCCAGGAGAGCACCAAGACCGTGGCATGCCACTCATGACATGCATATCATGATTTTCATGTTATGACCTGCCATTTATGTTCGTCAGGCAGTCATGTTGTGCCATACCAATTTTGGCATACATCGTATTAGCGAAACGGCCAGCAGAGCACTGAGACCATGGCATGTAAATCATGCCACTCATGGCATGAATGTCATGATTTTCATGTTATTGTCATGTTCTCCCGAGGCAGCACATAGACGAGGCGCTGTCGAAATGCCGACTGACTTCCGGCCACCAGCAAGTTTATTTCAATGATCATAAGAGCGATAAAAAGCGCCATCTTGCGGTGCTATGTGAGACTGCTTAGGCTGATGGCAGCAACATAACATTCCTTCCTCCCTTAACAAAAAGAAGTACAAGAAGCGAAAGAACAAAAAAAAAGAACAAAAACAACGATCACTACAATGGTCAAGCACAGAGTTCAGTTTGATTACTGGGGCACATAACGCATAACTGGTTCCCGAACTCGCGAGCTGCGGCGAAGTGGAGTCTGAGAAAGGGCCCCTGGCTTCGGGGCATCCACCGGCGCACGGGCACAACCACCCGGATCACTGGTGACACATGTGTCCTCGAATTCCCCAGACGAAGCCATCGTAGTTGCAGTGGTACCAGTGCTCTCTGTTGGTGCGTAGGACGTGGCAGCACCCGCAGCATCCAGATGCACAGCTGGTTTCACGCTTGAAGTATCTGGAGGGTCTGTGCGGGAGCGGCCAGAATACTCTGACAGCTCAGGCTGCCACGGCACCCCCCGCACATGATCATGGTGCCATGTCCATTGGCGGCCATCTGGTAGTCTTAGCACTGCCGCATGCCCTTTGTCTGCTTCTACCGTTGCCGGTACCCAGGCAGGACCTGGACGAAAATTACGAGCGAAAACAGTCGTTCCTGGTGGTGTGGCTACGGCTCCTGCCGATCCTCTGTTGACCCGAAAACTTTGAGAGATCTGTTGAGACATCACCGTGGTCCGTAAGTCAGGCCGTAGTAAATCCAATGCCGTTTTCAACTTCCGGCCCATGAGAAGTTCAGCGGGACTACAACCTGTTACTTTATGCGGAGTGGTCCGGTATGTGAGCAAAATTCTCGCTATCTGTACGTGCAAATCATCCCCTGGCTGCACTTTCTTCAGCTTCTGTTTAATGGTCTGTACTTCACGCTCCGCTGCTCCGTTAGAGGCTGGGTGGTACGGTGGTATAAGAATTTGTCGGATGCCGTTTCTAAGCAAGAAGGTCTTGTATTCTTCACTCACGAACGCTGGGCCATTGTCGGATACGACTACATAAGGGAGTCCATTCGTAGCGAACATTTTTCGCAGGCAACCAGTAGTGGCTGCAGTCGACGGGCTGGATACGGGGAAGACTTCTATCCACTTCGAGTATGCGTCGACCGCTATGAACAAGTAAGCATTCCTTAGTGGCCCAGCATAGTCTACATGAATCCGGGACAACGGTTTCTCCGGGAACGGCCATGGCTTGATTGGCACCCGTATCGGTAATCGCTGATTTTCTTGGCAGGTGCGGCATGCTTGCACCGCTGCCGTGACGTCATCATCAATGGCTGGCCACCAAACATAGCTACGGGCCACCGCTTTCATTTTCGCCACTCCTGGATGCCCTTCATGTAGCAGTCGCAGCACGTCGACCTGCATAGACGCGGGCACAACCACCCTGCTTCCTAGCAGAATGCAATCACTCTGCACATTCATTTCATGAAGGCGAGTGGCGTATTCTTTCCATGGAGCTTCTAGCGGAACTCCCCTACCAGCCCAAACTGCTTCGCGAAGACGTGACAGCAGCGGGTCTTTGCCCGTAGCGGTCCCAAGAGCTTGCGCTGACATCACTCTGGGGTAAGACCCTTGGAGCATAAAAATCTCCGGCGGGTTCTCAATTTGAAAATCAGCTGTTGGAAGCGGAAGTCGGCTCAGGGCATCGGCGTGTGGAATGCGACCACGAGGTCTGTACTTCAACACGTAATCATAGCCCGAGAGGAAGAGTGCCCAGCGGAGTAGTCGAGGTGAGCAAGACTCTGGAATCGGCTTATTTGCCGCCAGAAGCCCCAAAAGTGGCTTGTGATCGGTTGCTATCTCGAATCGCCGTCCCCAAAGGTACTGCTTGAAATGTGTTACCCCGAACACAACTGCTAAGGCTTCTTTATCGAGCTGACTGTAGTTTCGCTCAGCTGTGGCCAACATTCTGGACGCGAAAGCGATTGGCCGCTCTTCTCCCGACGCTTCCCGCTGAGCTAGAACTGCGCCAAGACCATATGGCGACGCATCTGTTACAAGCACTGTAGGTTTCTTCGGGTCAAAGTGCGCCAATGTCTTCGCAGATGCCAAGAGCTGCTTACTTTCGCGGAAGGCCTCCTCTTGAAGTGGTTCCCAGGTCCATGGCGTACCTGGTACCAATAGACCATTCAATGGATTGAGTACGGCTGACAAGCGAGGGATGAACTTCCGGTAGAAGTTGATCAACTCCATAAAGCTTTGCAGAGTTTTCACGTCTTGTGGCCTTGGTGCCGAAAGGATGGCTTCAATGTTCCTGGGGCTGGGATGCAAGCCTTCGGCGGGGATGACGTGTCCTAAGTACTCAACGCGGTCTTTCATAAATTCGCACTTTGCTACCTTCAGGCACAAGCCGGCATCTTGTAGGCGCTTGAGAGTTTCTCCAGCGGTCCTCGTCAGGGTTTCCTGTCACCAGGATATCGTCAAAGTAGACAACGACGTGAGGAAGGTCGCTCAGCGAGTTGTCCATTTCCCGCTAGAACAACGCGGGCTCTGAAACGACACCGAACGGAAGCCTCGTGAATTGAAACAAGCCTTTCACTGTGTTGATAGTAACTAGCTCCTGCGACTGCGCATCTAGCTTTATCTGCTGGTAGGCGTCCTTCGAATCTAATTTTGTGAACTTCTTTCCGCCACACAGTTTGGAGAAGAGCTCTTCGATCCTGGAATGGGGTAACATTGAGTGACCGTGACGGGGTTGATAGTGACCTTAAAATCACCACACACGCGTAGTCTACCATCTTGCTTCAACACTGGAACTACTGGCGCGGCCCACTTGGACGTCTTCACAGGGCGTATGATGCCTTCGCGCTGTAACCGCTGCAACTCTTCGACATACATGTCAACAAGCATGAACGGCACTGGTCGTGCCTTGAAGAACTTTGGCCTGGCTCCTTCTTGCAGTGTAATCCTGGCCAAACCTCCCTTTATTGTACCAAGGTTGTCTGAAAAGACGTCGCTGAATTGTCCGACCAGGCCTTCAAAGGTGCTTATTGTTTTCACGTCTAACGGCTTCAAGATGGTAATACCGAACGCTTCCATCCAGTCCCTTCCGAAAAGTGTCGGGAACGCTCCGCTCAACACTAATAACGGCAAGGTTGCCTCCTGCGCGCCCACATTTATTGTGGCTGACATTTTTCCCAGTACTGCCGACAGCTCTCCAGAATAGCTTTTGAGCCGCACGTCAGTATGCTCCAACGGCTCTCCTGGGAACAGGGCGTTAAATTTCTTATTATCGAAACACTCGCACCGGTGTCAAGTTCCATCACTAGCGGCACGTTATTGACACGAGCTTCAATTTTCATGGGTTACGGTCCAGTGGCACGAAGAGACCACAAGGTGTATTCCTCACCTTGTTCCGGCTCTGTTTCGGGAAGGTCGTTCATGTTGTGCACGGAGCGGGAGCCCGTCCCATTCCTTCCGTTAATCGCAGCTGTCTTGCAAACCCTTGAGAGGTGGCCCTGCTGACCGCACTTGAAGCAGGTAGCGTTGCGGTGTCGGCAGCGCGTCGTCTGGTGTCTGCCACTGCACCGGGCGCACCTTAGCTCCGTCATCTTCCTTGTCGGCTGCTCTACAAAGTTTCCTGACTGTACCCTATCTGCGGAAAGAGACGGGGCGCCTAGCATGTTCGAGTCTCTTCTTGCGGTTTCTATCGCCATGACAAGATTTTTCATCGTTTGCCGGTTTAAATCTACACTTTCCAAAAGGCGAGTCTGCATTCCGGCATCGTTGATTCCGCAGACAATCTGGTCACGCATCATTCGCTCGCGCACTGCGCCAAAGTTGCAATCGTCTACTAGCTTGTAAAGTGCAGCTATATAGTCACTAACGGCCTCGCCTTCGTGCCTTTTTCTAGAAAAAAAAAAGCTTGAAACTTGCGACCACTTCGGAAACTTTGGGCTTGAAGTGTGCGCCAAGGGGCACGAAGATAGCCGCGAGTGTCGCATCACTCGGTTTTGTAGGCGACAGCAGATTCCGTAGCAACGAGTACGTTGCTGCTCCGCAGCTTGTTAGGAATACCGCCTTCTTTTTCTCCTCAGCCACATCGTTCGCAGCGAAGTAAAGCAAAACATGCTCGTGATATTCCGGCCACTCACTTGTGCTTGCGTCGATCGCTTCTAGTCCGCCCACGGACGACATTCTTGTTGAATCCAGGCGCGGGTGTTTCCTGCCGCGCCCAACTTGCACATTTTATCTCTCGTCGCCAGTTGTCAGTTATGACCTGTCATTTGCGTTCGTCAGGCTGTCATGTCATGCCATACCGATTTTCGCGTACATCCCATTAGCGAAACGGCCATGAGAGCACCAAGACCTTGGCATGTAAATCATCCCGCTCATGACGTCAGTGTCATGATTTTCATGTTCTCACATGTCATTTACGTTCGTCAGGTAGTCACGTCGTGCCATACCAATTTTCGCATACGTCCCATTAACGAAACGCGTGGCATGTAAATCATGTTGCCCATGCCATGCATATCATGATTTTCATGTTATGACCTGCTATTTATGTTCGTCAGGCAGTTATGTTGTGCCATACCAATTTTTGCACACATCTTTTAGCGAAATGGCCAGGAGAGCACCAAGACCGTGGCATGCACATCATGCCGCTCATGACATAAATGCCATGATTTTCATGTTATGACCTGTCATTTATGTTCGTCAGGCAGTCATGTTGGGCCATACCAATTTTAGCATACATCTCATTAGCGAAACGGTCTGGAGGGCACCAAGACCGTGGCATGTAAATGATGCCGCTCATGACAATCATCTCATGATTTTCATGTTATGACCAGTCATTTATGTTCGTCATGTAGTCATGTTGCGGCATACCAATTTTCGTGAACATTCCATTAGCGAAAGAGCCAGGAGAGCACGAAATCTTAGGCGGCTGGATATATAGATAGATAGATACGCTCAAAGTCGCCGAAGTTCGCTAAGAAATGCTTCCCATTCAAAATGTTGCTGTCCCCCTGTCACAGGAATCGGTATAACACGAAAGTGATACCATTCTTCGCAAAGTTGTGGAATGCATAAGCGCCAATCTGGACAATCCGAGGGGGCGGGAGATGGCTGTGAATATGCGAACACGTTGCATGTAGGCATCAGCGGCCCCTCGACACGGCACAGCGATCCTCAACAGTTCTAGACGAGGGGATTTATTAGAACGGCTCACATGCTCCGGAAACATTGAATTGCAGGCACCAGAACTGTCGTAAACAAGGAGCGTTAGAAAACGGTGACACCTCCCAAGTGAAACCGAAAGTGTTGTCAGCGGATTGTTTTGTGAAAACACAGCCCACAGGCAAATTATATGCTTGTCGAAGACTCTGCATGCATTCCTGAGGTAGTGAACGTTGCAACTCAACGCATCTGACTACGTAAGTCAAATTCTGTAGCGGTCGCGTTCGTACTTCACGCGAGGAGCTCACCATCACGACGCTGCCACGCCCCTAACTTCCGCAGCGGTCGATCGAAGCGCGAAGACGACCTAAGCGCTGACGGCCTGCGCGAATTAGCATGGCTATCTGCTGCGTTCTATCCATCGTTCCTAGAAGGCGGTACCACTGCAGCGAACTTAAGCTACCCAAGAGTGCAGTATAAAGCATTGATGCTTTTTAGAGCACTTTTGCTTGTGAAACACAGTATTTCTTTGCACGAAACACTTTTACCCTACCTGACCGCAAGTAAATGCAACTTTTAAAAGCGCTGTAGTGAATATATCAGGACCTATATAAGCAATCATGCCGTTCTGTATCGGTAGAGCTTCCAGCTCCTCTCGTGAAATAACGGGCGAATGCGATTTCGAGTCCGACTGGGTGGATGTTTTCATCATGACTGTACGTACCTTTTATTAAAGATGAACTTCCATTACGGAAGTACTTCACTGGTATGTTGGTGGACCCTTTCATAAAACACTTTAGTGTTGAAAACACATGTGCTGTCACATTTTGGCGCGCGTTTAAGGACGCTAGATGATAAAAATTTATCCGCAGTCCTCCACTACTGCGGGCCTTAAGCAGATATGGTGGTTACGGCACGTGAATCCCCAGAACAGATTATTATTATTATTATTATTATTATTATTATTATTATTATTATTATTATTATTATTATTATTCCTATTATTTCTTGTACAACACGTCTTTTTTGTACAAGACAACCAGCGGGGTCCCTAAATAGTCATATTAGGCCCACTCCTCTTATAATGTTCCTGAACCACATCTCTTCCACCCCCAATTCGAAATTCTTCTTTCCTTTATGCAGATGTCGTCAAGATATTTAAGGAAATTCGTACTCTCAACGGCTGTCACTTTCTGCCTCAGATTCACTTTCTTTTTCTGAATGGCACAAGAACAATCAACTCTCATTAAATTCGAATAAGTCCAATGTCATGAATTTCTCTCGCAAATCTGCACGTGTATCATTTCCATACTGTGTTAATCCTGCAACGCTATGCAAGTTTTGTGAGGTACATGACCTAGGTGTTCTTTCCGACACAACTTTTTATGCTCACACTGAGAGTGTTTCTCTGCGAGGTCCATCCCTCGGCTCTGTTTGCAAGCTTTCAAGAGAATTCAACTATCCGATGCCCTTCTTGCATTCGTACACCGCGATATGTCTACCCCAACTTGAATAAGCATCGGTGATATGGAATGGGATCACTGACTCCTGCAGTAACACCATCGAGTGGGTGCATAAAAACCCCTAGGAACGTACAATCAAGACTTTCCCTCGAATGGTCTCTCTATCTTCCAAAAACAGCCTTACTTTATTAGCCGTGCCATCTCTTCAATACGGCCGAAATCGTGCCGATCGGCTACTCTTTGAGATGTTTGCAGCTACCCTGAACTGCTCCAGCGCATCAGTTTTCGAAATCCTCTCAAGATATGATAACTAGAAAGCAAAGGCCTTTTCATTTACCCGCTTACCTATGCCGACACTCGACCATCCAGAGCATACAGAATCTCTATAATACCTACTTTCTTGATATTTTCCAAGGCTTCCTACCATTGTTTTCATTCGATATTTGAACTGTTTTAAAGTATTATCGAATATTCTAGACTCCTTTTTTCTTTATGTGAGGTTGGTGTTCTATAACTGCTTGATGTGGACGTCTTTTGACTTTGTCTATCTCTGTTTATCTTATTGTAGCTAGTCTTGTCGTTCCAACTTGTTGTTATGAATCTGTTTCTTGTCCCTCTATATTCGCCTAATCTTGTATTTTGCCCGGTAGGGAAGATAACTTTAGTTTTTCTTTTCATTTCTTACATTTAATTCTACTTGTTCACATTTTCTCGATTTCTCTGTATAGTGTCGCCATTCCTTCGCGGTGCCACACTCATAACTGCCAGATGCCGATTACGTGTGTGGCACTGGAAAACTTCACAAACAGCGCAATTGTTTTTAGGCTGTAGTCATAGTACAAGTCCCTTCTTCCTGGAGAAATAACACGCGCGTTTTAAGGCTGTCAAGAAGCCACCATCCATCTCTGTATTCCGAGAATGCGAACATAAATACAGCGCAAAACAAAAGCAAGCGTAAAGAGAAAAATGCAGGCGTATAACCAGTCTGCGAACTCGCAGACATTGCGAGAAAACGACGCTAGAGGCGCAGTCTTTTGTACGTTTCGTATTATTTTTACTTATTTATTTAAAATACCCTCAGTGTAGAAACGTACATTGCTTAGGGGAGGAGCAAAAATTAACACATCTACTAAATACTTGGCAAAGATAAAAAAGTATAGAACTACAGAATATTACAAGGATACAGTTAAGCAATTTCAGTCACTACGAAAAAGGCAAAACACGCCGACGGAATGCCACCGTGGCACTGCACCAACATTGCGGTGTGTGGCTACACCTATTTCGAGCGGCGATAGACGTTCCACTTCCAAGTAGCTCCAGAAACAGCATTCAGAAGTTGAATTAAACTGCGTTCGGAAGAGGAACTGCGTGTGCTTAAACGCCCCATTTAGTTTCTTTCTTATTTTGCGCTGATAAGGAGGCCGAAGAGTATTATTTAGAAAGACAGCCGAAAGCACGCCACATGGACGAAAGGGGTGGACATGATGAGGACACAGTACTTCTACTTTCGAGAATATTCGGCGAGGCTTGTCTTTTGTAGATATCTAGGCGTTTGTATCACGAAATGAACGCATTGTTAATGGAATGTTCTGTTCCGTATTCCAATAATTCCATATGTTTCGACATTGGGATGATACATGTTCCGCATATTTGTCTTCTATGTACCGTGTTGATCTTACAAAACGAGTTTAATTACTGTAACAATCATAGGGAATGATTTAGAAGGCTTGTATGTGTCCTGTCCTCTTTCTTTAACCGCCTAAATATTCTCAGATATCGCGAGCGGACACGTTCTTTATCACTAGGGTAGTTCGAGCTCTCCTCTTGTTCTATTTCGCTTCCATGACCATGGTTTTTACTTTGCTATTCCATGCAGTCAGCGTTCTGGAACACCTTTAGACTGGTAGAGCTTTCTTGCCTAACTATTCTCTAATTTATCGTAGTTAAACTAGGGTTTCTCTCGAGATTACCGAATATTCGTGCGTTGTTAGCCGGTAAACACAGAAACTTGAAAGACGGTTAATTTACGCGTTCTAGCGAACATACGCGCTTGACGTAACATGCCATCAGGTTATTCTCTGATTGCTATGGTAGTTACCTGCCACGCCATGTAGAATACTTGCGCTAAGAATAACGAAGAAAGGCCGTGAGCACTTATCGCTGGGGTGCCTAGATGTTTGTGCAGGGTAATGTCGCCCTCTGCAGCGTCCTTCTCGTCGCATATACAAGATCGTTGCTTTTGCATGCTCTCGAAACAGCAGATATGATAATGCGGTGTAGTGCCAGCTTTAAAGCTAGCATTTAAAATCATTGCTATATGCGTTCGGCGCATCAGCCACTTTCCAAACGGGTCATCAGAGGACGCACTGCGTGAACTCGGATTAGTTGGGAGTAACAGGAAACGGAAATGCTTCATGGTCTACGTGACGATTCGCAGCAATAATAGTGTACCGCACTCGACGCTATGGCTACGAGTGGCGCTGGCTAACACTCCCAGGATTACATATTCATAAATACCCAATAAAGCTGACGGGGGGACAACCGCCTTCGTAGCTCAGCGGTAGAGCCTCTGACGCCTTACGCGAAGATCGTGGGTTCAGTTCCTACCGAAGGCAGGTTTGTGTTTGTGTTCGCTTTATTCCTTTTTACTTACTCCAATTACCTTGCCACAATTAGGAACTTGAATAACTCGTCCTATACTTTCCTAGGCTTCAATGTTTGTTGCTTCATGAAGTTGTTATGATACTTGGTGTTTTAGATGAATATCGCCGCGTAGAAAAAGCACTGCATTTCCTATAGTCTACTATTACATTCGTTTTTCAGGGCGTTAAAGTAGACGCCGTATAAAGAAGATTACGGTGGTCTGCAAAAAAGCGCCTAATATTGTTGCAGCGGTGACATCGTCCACGTGAACCAGTCCAAAAGGATCAGCATCTTGAGCTTGGGATCCTCAATATGATTTTTCTTAGTTAATATCGACTGTGTGGTGACACAGAACGTCGATTTCAACATATAAAGGTTGTGTACAAGCTAAGTAAAATTGGAAGTTTGCAATTATTTGAGCCGTAGAATCTCAATAGCTAAAATAAGAATCAAGTGCTATCCAGGAGAGCCTCCTTGTTTGTTCATCTTCCCAGCAAGTAATCTTGAGAGCAAAGAAAAAGTAAGTGTGATAACTTAAAAAAAAGCGAAATGCTACCATGAAGAAGGAGTGTGCTGAGCGCCTCCTTGATTTTCATTTGCCTCTCGGTAAATGGGCACTCGTGTCTCGACGACAGTAAACGCATCTGGTGCTCTTGAACTGATTAATGTCACACTTAATGCGGCGCAAGACGAACACAAGTAAAACAGCAAGGAAAGAAAGAGAAAAGGAGCACGAAATACACGAAAATAATGGTTTGTAAATTGCACTCACCTCTTCTGGAGGGGGCTGTCCACTCCTTGTGCTGCGCTAACGAACTGTCGCGTGCAAGCAAGAAAACATAAGCGTGCTAGAGCTTAGAGCTGAGGCAATGAGAGACCCACCGGCCATTAAGCCGGAGCTAATTAGGGAAGTTCCTACTCATGTGGATGCGGATTCTCGCGAAGAACAGTGCGCTCCTGATTAAGTCACTAAAAAAAGAAGGGTATTTAAATTGAAAGGAATATCTAAGACAATTCGCTGTTCACGCTAGAGCAGTAAAGTCGGTTGGGGTGCTACGTGCTACCTATAGTTGTGCGAATTTTACACATAGAGACATCCGGCCTGTAGGTATTGTATAGGACTGTGAGACACGTAGAGTAATTTTCTGACGCTCCCGTTTCTTTGTGTTTTTTGAGTAGTGTGGTAAATTTTGGAGCGTTAATTTCTTAAAGTATCCTTGCAGATATTAAAGATGCGGTGACCGTACGTGTGTTGTGTGTATTCTTGAGGTAGTTATAAACGAGGAGGAGGGTATAAACCGAGGGCATGTTTTTTGAGAAACATAGCGGGCAAAGCCAACAAATAACGGACCGAAAGAAAGCTTAGATGAAGTTGTAGTTTTAGACTGAGGTGGGCGCAGAACCACATATTAAATTTTAGTGTGAATAACGTAGCCAAAAAAGGGAGTTTCGTTGAGAACCTCTCAATGGGTCATTACACACCAGAGGTGGGCTAACATATAAAACTCAACTTGCTGCCCCCAGCTTTCACTATGAAAGATAAGTAGCCAGATATACAGATATTGATGCGCCATAAATTGCGACAACGTCACGAGGAAGGTCATTCCAGTCTTTTCGCTGCCCGCATAATGAACCACACAGAAAATGTAATCTTTCTTTAGTATTTGGCTGCTTCAGTGAAGTGCATGGCCAGTGCGGTGATATTTGACGGCTGGTGAAATAATATCTCCTCTTATATATTGGGGTTCCCGCACTAACACACTAACCTCCACTAACGAAGCAAGTATCCCCGCCACGGTGGTCTAGGGGTTATGGCACTCGGCTGCTAATCCGAAAGTCGCGGGATCGAATCCCGGCCGCGCCGGCTGCATTTCGATGGACGTGAAATGTTGAGGTCCATGTACTGTGCGATGTCAGTGCACGTTAAAGAACCCCAGGTGGTAGAAATTTCCGGAGCCCTTTACTACGGCGTCTCTCATAATAAGAGCTGGTTTTGGGACGTTAAACCGCACAAATCAATCAATCAATCAACGAAGCAAGTAAACAGAAGAAGCATACCAGCTAACACAGTGCACTTGACTTTACCCGCAGTGCTTCATTTCAGGCCGCAGCCCTAATAACGAAGGCACACATGTTTCCGTCCTTCCAAGTTCCAAAGTGCACGCAAAGAGGACAAAATGGCACAAAAACGTGCCAAATAAAACAGGACGAGAAGAAGCACACAACGAAAACTCTAAGCTTTCGAATGCAGTGGGTCGGGACGGCGGCGATCTATCCAGTACAAAGCGATCCGATGCGTGATGCGAGTTTCTGCATCTTATTTCTTTCTTCTTTTTTTCCGATTTCTACTCACTCACTCGGAAGTGAGAAAAAAACAGTGCCTCAGACGGTTCTTTTTTCCTTTTTGAAAACGAGGCCTCGTCAGACAAGACCGTAAAATAGCCATCAGAATGACAGATATTTTTTACAGTGTAGGTGACAATATGAATGTGCTTTAGAAGTTTCCATCTTTTGTTCACTCCCCTCTCTTTCGGTGACCTCACTAGGAACTTCGACATATCGTCGGTTGCGCATCGCTAAGTTTGCCAACAGCGAAAAGGAGTAGCCGTCACAAAAAATTGCGACAACAATTCCTTAATTTATTTTTACATCAATAAAAAAGGTACCTTTCCGATGCCTTCCATGCCTATTCACGTCCATTATTTTATCTATTAGATATCCAGGGCATATTACGACCACCTGTAGGGCAGCGGCTGTCAGCCTATGG